>UESW01004054.1:335208-500722 GCA_900491605.1 Calamus simplicifolius | reverse complement strand
TCAATAATCGTGCACATGGCTAGGGCTAACCCTGATTCCTACCCGCTATGCGATACCTGCCCGAGATAAGTCGCCTCAGTAAGTTGGGGCGCCTTAGCCCCTCACCGAACCAAGGACTCCCAAGGTGTGAATCACATCTCTCAGCCCCAGCCGAGCTATATACATCTCTCAGCCCCAGCCAAGCTATATCTTCTCTCGGCCCCAGCCGAGCTATATCATCTCTCGGTCCCAGCCGAGCTATATATTCTCTCGGTTCCAGTCGAGTTATATCATCTCTCGGCACCAGCCGAGCTATATCTTCTCTCGGTTCCAGCTGAGTTATATCATCTCTCGGTCCCAGCCGAGCTATATCTTCTCTCGGCCCCAGCCGAGTTATATCATCTCTCAGCCCTAGCCGATCTATATCATCTCTCGGTCCCTCTAGCCAAGCTATGTCATCTCTCGGCCCCTCTAGCCAATCTCTCCCATCGCTCGACCTAGCCCGAGCGATATCTATGCCTCTGTGGAATTCACGCGGGAGAACCCGAATTCGTGAGATTCCAAATAGAAATCATATCCAGAAGTGACCTAGGACCCGCGAGAGTGGCCTAGGGCCCTGGAGCCTATGTCCTTACCAAATCTCGAGACATCAACAAGCTCTCCTAGCCGTCAATCCCCTAACCAACAAGATACGAATCCTACCGACCTCATAACAAACTGGATTCAGATCCTAACGACTTTCGGACCCACGACACCCCCAGGGAATCAGGTGATCTTCTATAAATAGAGTCATTTGCTGACTCCTCATGTATGCACACTTGCTCACTAGAACCCTCTCTCTCCTTCTGCCTTAGCTTCGCCATTAGCGCTCTGCTCAGAGCCATGGAGGGACTTTTCAGCGAGAGCCTTCTCTCCATTTTGTTGATTGCTGATCTCCACTGACTTGGCATCAGAGGGTCTTCCGCAGAGGGCCACCCCCAATGCCTCTCGCGTGAGGACTATTTTGCAGGTCCACCCAAGCGGAGAGCCCACGCTGCAGCCCGACCGCGCCCGAGTCGAAGGACATATTTCGGCAGCAACAAGAAAGAAAGAAAAAATTTATGAAGGTTAAGAGGCATTTAATAAAATAAGAAGGAAAGAAAGGAACTTTAAAAGGAAGGTCACTAAGCTTCTATATATGTTGAATGCGAACATCCATATAAAAATATAATTATTTTTCATATTTATATATTATTATATATAATATATATTAATTATATACCATAAATTAATGCAGTAATCCTAATCCAAACCGGAGGCGAGAGACTGCTATGCGTAGGGATAAATATAATAAAAGAAAGTATGCGTCAATGTAACAACCCTCGAACAACCAGCACGAGAGAGATTCAGCTCGCGGGACTCAGGCCAGACGCATGGGCATCCCTCCTATAAAAAAGGAAAATGCAATCCCTTTAGAACTCGGAAACAATTCTCTTATAAAAAAGGAAAATGCAATCCCTTTAGAACTCCGAAATGATTCTCCTATAAAAAAGAATCACTAATCCCTTTAGAACTCGGAAACGATTCTCCTATAAAAAAAAGGAAAATGCAATCACTTTAGAACTTGGAAATGAAGGAATCGATGGCCCCCTCCTATAAGTTGCTTTCCCCTCGAAACAAATCCAGAAGTCCAAACCGCTCTCGCCTTGGCACTTGATCTCCTCGGTGACCACGTGGAGCCTGCGGTCTTCACACCCGTACGCCGAGATCAAGTGGAGCTTGCGATTGGTCTTCAAACCCGTATGCCTTGGCGCTTGATCTCCTCAGCGACCAAGCCCCCTGTGCGGTCGATCGGTCCTCACACCTATGGTATTTCTTCGGTTAGCTCTTTTCTACAATTTTTTTAAATCAATCTGTTCTGTTGTTATCAATGCTTTTTTTAAGAAGGATTGTTTTAGAATCTTAGAAAAAAATTTATTATCAGTGTTTTTTTTAAAGGAGGGTTCTTTTAAAATCTTGAAAAAAATTTTGTTATCGGTGCTTTTAATGTAGTCATTTGCAGCGATGTTAAGGATCGGATGAGATTTTTTTTATCTATCTGTTTGTTGATCAATTCTCTTATATTGGTCTGCCTGAGTCTGTGGGGACTGTGCTTTCATCGGATGCCAATGTATGATTTGTAGCACCTAGAATTTAATTATAATTCTTAGCAATTGCTCACCCATGTGTTTGTTACCAGTGAATGACTACGTTGACGTAATTTACAATGGGCTGTTGTATTTTGATGTCTTTATTTCACGGGGAAGTCGTTCTTTGCTCTGGGCCATTTTTAGCACGCTCAGTATATGAAAGATCATATCCCCCAGATGAAAGAGTTATTTCTATTTGTTTGATTGTGTTTAGATTTTAGACTTAGGCGCAAAAGAGACACGATTAACTAATAAATTAAAGATAGGATTTTTTAAACCTTTCTCACGTTTATTTCCTATATGGATAGAATAAAATTCGGATCTCCAGGTGGCCCCACGAACAAAGAAAACGATGCTACCATTTGGGCGTCTCGGTCTGGTGGCTTCCATCCAACTCCCCGTGAGCTCTTTGGTACCTCAAAGCTAGAAAAAGGAGAGACACGGATAAACTATCAGATTTTAGTTTATTATATCATGTTTCTTTAATTTATTAGTTAACTATGTGATACGTTTATTATGTATGTATAGCAATAATGTACCTATGGGAGATGCACTTTAATAATGGTTGAAAAAAAATAAAAAACTAGGAAAAGATGCATCGGTGAGTTTTGGTGGCCACCATCGGATTCCTTCAATTCTTTTGACATTAATGTGTTTTTTTAATGATAGAAAGTTTGATCCATATTGTAAACAAATTTAAAGAAATATTTATTGAGAGGACAAGCTCCTAGATTTAAGAAAAAAATTATGAGCCATTTTTTTAGTTTTCGGGTTTTATTTGCATATTTTATAGCTTAACATTTTGTTTGTTGGTTGATTGAACTTTTTCTCAAGGATTTTTTGTTGCATTTTTTTTCTTAGGAAATGTATATATTTTAGTTTTACGGACGGTTGAATTTTTTATTAGTTATTTCTTTTTTTCCTTTAATTTAATTCATTGCTTCTTTAGCTTTAGCTATGAGAGATAGTATTTTTTTTCCTCAAAATCTTTATTAAAATCTTTATTTATTATTTTCATCTTTCTTAGATTACTTCTTATGTTTGCTTTCATCATTGCTGCAATGGAAGCAAATCCTGCTGCCAATAATAATACATCTTTGACCTTGGATTCAAACTCAAAGCCAAATGCTAGGAGAAGAACAGTGGCAGTTGAAGAGAAGAAATCAAGGCTTTATGTGCTTACTGAAGGAGGAGTTAATGAGGATAGCATGATCGTTAATGGGAAGGATCTAAGCCATACAAATAGGGAAGAATATGTTGTTGAGAGATCTAAACACTTGTCACGGCTGAAGAAAGTATCCTCACCATTTCACCACGGCATAAAAGAGCTATTCCGAAGCGGCGAAAAGCAAAGTGGCAAACTGTTCTTAGCATTCTAACCAAAATTTGTCTGCTTCTAATAGCTCTTTTATGGCTAAGGCAGACAGTTTGGAGATTGGCTAGTAGGATTGGAGACAATACTAACTCACCATTTCTTGCTTTGGATTATGAGGGTCAGATTTCTGAAATTGAGGCATCTTTAAAGAAAATAGCTAACATGTTGCAAGTTCAGATAGAAGTCGTAGATCGAAAAGTTGGAAATGAGCTTGGGATCATGGCAAGGGAACTTAGAAAGCAAATTGAAGAGAAAGTAGCAATGTTGGAGAAGGAGTTGAAGAAGTTAGAAGTTAAGACTGATGGATCCCAAGCAAGGGAATTTAGAAAGCAAATTGAAGAGAAAGTAGCAATGTTGGAGAAGGAGTTGAAGAAGTTGGAAGTTAAGACTGATGGATCCCAAGCAAGGGAACTTAGAAAGCAAATTGAAGAAAAAGTAGCAATGTTGGAGGAGTTGAAAAAGTTGAAAGTTAAGACTGATGGATCCTAAGCAAGGGAACTTAGAAAGCAAATTGAAGAGAAAGTAGCAATGTTGGAGAAGGAGTTGAAGAAGTTGGAAGTTAAGACTGGTGGTTTAGACAAGTCTTTGAATGAATTCAAGGACATGGGTCTGCTTTCAAAGAAAGAATTTGAAATATTTCAGGATGAGCTTGCTAGAAAACTAGATGGTAGTGATAGTGATGTTCATTTGGACCAAATTATGTCTTTTGCTAGGGATCTTGTCAAAAAAGAGATTGAAAGGCATGCAGCCAATGGACTTGGAAGGGTTGATTATGCTTTAGCTTCAGGTGGGGGGGTGGTCAGTCATTCAGAGCCTCATTGTTTTCAGGAAGTGAACAGTTTGCTTCGTCCTTTTATAATTGGAAATGGAGTTCACCCTAGTGCTCACAAAATGCTGGAGCCAAGTTATGGGGAGCCTGGCCAATGTTTTCCCTTGCAAGAAAGTAGTGGGTTTGTTGAGATTAGGCTCAGAACAGGGATTATACCTGAGGCTGTCACATTGGAGCATGTATCTAAGGTAAGTTTTTGCTTCAATTTTTCTTTTCATTTTTCCTTTATAGCTATATTTTGAGGCATTTGGAACTTAGCGCTTGTTTCATTTAACTTTTTCTTTCCTATTAATTCATATAATGCCTAATTATCGCTGATGCCTCTTTTTATGTGGTATGTGCGCAGAGCGTGGCTTATGACAGGAGCAGTGCCCCCAAGAATTGTCGGGTCTCTGCTTGGTTTGAATCAGATGATGATGATGACCCATCCAGCCAAGCCAAGGTGTACCGCTTGAGTGAGTTCTCTTATGACCTGGAGAAGAGCAATGTGCAGACCTTCAATATTGAGACAGCTCATGAGTTGGGTGTGGTGGTCAACAAGGTGCGACTAGACTTCACCTCCAACCATGGGAGTTCAGGTCATACGTGCATCTATCGCTTTAGGGTGCACGGCTATGAGCCAAGCTCCCTGGCAGCTATATCTTCTAATCTAATGGCTTTATAGGGAGTTGCAGTGCTCGTTGTGCACTGAACCACCCATGCATCCTCAATTCCTAGTTGCATTTTTGCACAAGTAGTCTCCTTCCTGCTGCTACTTAATTCGTCAATGGGGGGACTGTAGATACTTTCAATTATTTTTGTTGGGCTCTCCTATCTTTTTTCTTTTCTTGCTAGCGTGAAAGGTAAGGTATTGAATGGTGCCATCTACGCTCAGCCAGCACATGAATGAAGAATATATCTAAAATTAAATCAGTTGATTCATACCTACTGTAATCATTTTTACCCCCCAGTTCAAGTGATGGTTGATACAATAATATTTATTTGTTTAAGCTATCAACATATGTTTGATTTATCATGATCCTTAAAAAATAATAAAAAAAGTTATATGATAATTCCTTCTAAACAAATGTTATATTCTCATGCCCTTTCTTTATTTTTTTTCCCCTGTTGAGCACCACTGTAGGCTCTCTGCCCTGAATTAGGATTGTTTCTGTTCATGGGGTAAATTAGGATTGGACCCATCGAATTGTGATGCCTAAGAATGAACTTGAAGACTCCTTGATCAAAATCGATGATCCTAGACCTGGGCACCAGGATGTTGAGCCATGGATGGGGGACATTCTAGAGACCCTGTGACCGAAGCTTCAGCTCTCCACCATGCACGTACTCTGTTAAGGAAACCGATGTAGGTGACATCGTTCTCAAATGCAAATCCTGGCACGAAGCTTAGACCTTCAAGCAACGAACGACTCCAGCTCCTGGCAACGGTCCAAAAATGTTAGCCGTGGAAACAAATTAATGGTTTAAGTCGGAAGAAGATTGTCAAACTTATAATGATGCAGTCACATGCGGAATTAAAGAAAGCTCGATCTAGTTTTAGCACCCCAGTCATTAGATATCTGACAACCGAGTTGTTTAACCTTGCTATTTAATTTGATCCCAACTTATACTCAAATGGAAGGAATTTGGGATGGTGCATTGGATTCCCACTGGGGGTAGCTTGAGCGCTTTAATATGGAGGTGGAAGTAATTAACGATGGGTATGGTCTGTAACATTAATTGCTGCAGCCAAGGCACGAGTATTTTGTGGGTTGGCTGGGACTTGTAGCTTGTAGGGGCACTGCTCCTTGGCGCAGGTTTTGGGGCAAAAAAAAATTACTTAGTGTTGCCGCCGGGATCCGTCCTCCGACTCGGGCGCGGTCGATCTCCAGGGAGAGGGGTGCGGCGGACCTGCAAAAAGAAGCCCACACGCGGAGGGACGCTGGGGGTGGTCCTCCGCGGAAGGCCCTCCGATGCTCAAGTCAGTGGGGAAGGAATCGGCGATCAACCAAACAGTGGGGAGGTGGATCTCTCCGGGAGACCTCTCCAGGGGGCGGCCAATCGGAAGCTCTAGGAGGGGCAGAGCGCCGATGAGCTGCCGGGAGAGAGGAGTGTCCATAGTTTGTGCGTCAAGAGTGCGTACCTGAGAGAATCTATGAATCTGACATTTATAGACTGTCATCTGGATCTTGAGCGTCTTCTGGAAGGTTCAGAGGTTGTTACGATATGGAGGCGGACAGAATCAGGCCATCGTGGGGCCGTTAGGCTCCGTACTCGTTTGTTAAGGAATCGACGGCCGGGAGAGCTCCTTGATGTCTCGAGATCTGGTCAGGTAGGCGTGGGGCGGTTACAATAGGCTCTAGGCCACGTCCGGACATGATTCCTTGTCTAGGATGCTGTTCGGGTAGGTCTGGGCTCTCCCGCGTCAAGTTCCGCGGAGGTGGGTGCTAGGCTACGGATCGCTTGATGAAACCGAGCCATGGAAGAGATCGAGCCATAGAGGCCCAGAAGGGGCCGAGCTATGGAAGCCCGAAGGAGCCGAGCTATGGAAGCCCGGAAGGAGCCGAGCTATGGAAGCCCGGAAGGAGCCGAGCTATGGAAGCCCGGAAGGGCCGAGCTATGAAAGCCCGGAAGGAGCCGAGCTATGAAAGCCCGGAAGGAGCCGAGCTATGGAAGCCCGGAAGGGGCCGAGCTATGGAAGCCCGGAAGGGGCCGAGCTATGAAAGCCCGGAAGGAGCCGAGCTAAGAAAGCCCGGAAGGAGCCGAGCTATGAAAGCCCGGAAGGAGCCGAGCTATGGAAGCCCGGAAGGGGCCGAGCTATGAAAGCCCGGAAGGAGCCGAGCTAAGAAAGCCCGGAAGGAGCCGAGCTATGGAAGCCCGGAAGGGGCCGAGCTATGAAAGCCCGGAAGGAGCCGAGCTATGAAAGCCCGGAAGGAGCCGAGCTATGGAAGCCCGGAAGGAGCCGAGCTATGGAAGCCCGGAAGGGCCGAGCTATGAAAGCCCGGAAGGAGCCGAGCTATGAAAGCCCGGAAGGGCCGAGCTACGGAAGCCCGGAAGAGTCGAAGGGAGGAGGTTAGCCTTAACCGCCTCGCACGGATATTAATGTGATGACGATTTTACCCCTCAACACATGCCCTCCACTCTCTAGTTCGAAGCGTAGGTTCGGGCGTAGGGAGTACAAGTTCGAATGGCGCATCACGGATGGGACGTCTTGGCCTAGACAGCTCGCGCAATGATGCCCTAATTAATGCGATAGGGGCATCTCGCCTTCGGGGCTAAGGCTCCTCCACGAGCGACGGTTGGGATTGCGCCACGCTACGAATCCGATCGATCGGGTGGTTGTCGAGGCGATTCCGGACGCCTGGGATGAGACGCCCCGCCTCTTCAGGGCAGCTTCCTTGGCGGAGAAGCGAAGTGATGGCCGCATGGTGTATATATATATATATGCATGCTCTCGGCGTCTTCTTGTTTTGCTTTCAAAGGGGTTCCGGGTTTTCATCTTCCTTGACGCTTATCATTCTCGTCTGGTACCCTCTTCAATGGCGATGAGCCCCGACGATGTGGCCTCCGAGATCATTGCCGAGGACCTGGAGAGGATTCATCAACGGTATGGCTTGCCCTTGGACGTCGTCCTACGGGCGCCGGAGCTCAGTGATAGAGTTACCCGGGACTTGGAGTCTGGGGTCTTCATCTACGAAGATAGCTTGAAGGCAGGCCTTCGTTTTCCTCTCCATCCCCTTGTGAAGGAGATCATGATCCACTACAATATCTGCCCATCAATGGTGGCTCCAAACAGCTGGTAGAACATCATCGGATTCATCTCGATGTGCCACCAGATTTGGATCGTCGCCACTCTCCCTCTTTTTCGCACCTGCTACCACCTGACTCCCGGGAGGAAATCGGAGTGGCCCTACATCGGGCCCCGGAGATCCTTCAACGTTATCGCGGATAAGCCCTCTTCCATCAAGGGGTGGAAGAGTCGATTTGTTATCGCGGAGGGAACGTCGGTTCCGACTTTCCTCGGCGATGGGGGATTGTTGCAAGGGATGCGGAGACGCATCCGGCTCTGTCGGCACAGGAGGAGAAGGACTTGGACGTCCTTCGTAATGGTCAGGTGTTTTCGGCAAATGATCTGCTATCGGAGGGGGCCCTCTTCGCAGCCGGGCTTAGCCCTCTGGATCCGCAAGGTGAGTCCCTTTTGCGCTGTGGATTTTTTTTGATTAACGCGCCTGGATCTGAGCACGTGCATTCTTTGATGTGGCAGCCACAAGGTTGGCATTGTCGAGCCTCTCCAAGAGGAAGAGAGGGAAGCGCCCAGGGGAAGGCAGCGGCGTGGACAGCGGCCGGCCCAAAAAAGGGCTCATACATCCACAAGGAGTCCGCCGGGCGCTGGAGCAGTTGCTACAGAGGCACCGGGGGCGAGAGAGGATCCGGGGAGGACGGTTATGGCGCCCGACCCTTTCATGTTGGAGATTTCAGACAGCTCGGATGAAGCTCCATTGACTCGCCAGACCGCGTTCCCCCTGAAAGAGGAAACAGCGGCGGATCCGGCAGAGGCGGTCATCCCGAGGGGGCCATTGTCCCCGCGGGATCACCACCGGCCCCAGCGGGAGAGGGGGAGGAGATGGCGTAGCTGGAGAGGTTCAGGGAGAGCTCTCTCTCGGTCCCGTTACAGGGGGGTCCGAAAGTAGTGAGGCAGGTCAGACCGAGGCTTCGGGGGAGCCTGCGGAGGAGACACAAGCAGTAGAGCAGGTCGGGGAAGGGGCGTCGAAGGAGGAGACGCGACAAGGTGAGAGCTCCGCGCTGGGAGCTTCTTCGAGAAAGGTTTTGGGGAAGCTGGCACTTGGGCTAGCTGAATTATCTGAAGAAACCCAAGCCAGGGCCTTGATAGAGGAGGCTGGGACGTTGAAGGCCTCTTAGGCGGAGGCCGCCCAGGCCGGTCCTTCAGGCGGGGTTGGCCCATCCGGCAGCTCGGATGCTAGTATTGAGGAGGCGTTCTCTGCTATGATAAGGTCGGCCCTGTATCCGGGTGCGGATCCTTCGGCGGACAAGTTTGCCGACCTGGGGTTGGTCGACGCTGCATTCGGGCGGCAAGGCGCGGCAGAGGGCATTCATCTTCTTCCGACATCGACAACACAACCTTGATGAGGATGACCCGGGCCTATGCATCGCGGGTAAGTTATCAATCCCGAGTAGCGGGTTTACTCTGCTTGACTTGACCTTCATGTATTCACTTTTGGTGTCGCAGAGTGTTTTGCTTTCTAGGGCGATATGCTGGCGTATGAGCTTGGCGACTGGGGCCAGTGTTCAAGCCAGGAGGGACAATGTCGAGCTCCGGTCGCGATTGACGGTGTCCGAGAAGTTCGAGGAGCTTATGGCAATCAGCGACAGGAATTTACAGGGGATAAGGGCGGCATATCAGGCTGCCGTGGATGAGGTATCCAAGCAGAAGCGCAAAGTAAAGGAGCTGCAGGGACTCCTGGCGAAGAACGATGACGCATGCCAGGAGCTGGCCAGGATTGAATCAAAACACTGCGGAGGTGGCGGCGATGCGGCGGGAATACGACGAAAGTATGAGTCGGCTAGGAAGAGGCCGACGATGAAAGAAGGCGTTTGGCGAGGATGCTCGGTGAAGTGGAGGAGAAATTGAAACGACGTGATGGCGAGATCGCCCATTTGAAGAGGGTGCTAGGTGGGACCAGGGAACGATAGCTTGGGTGAGCGACGAATTATCCCAAGCCCAGAGGGATATCGAAGCCAGACAGCTGAAGATCAGCACTCTGCAGGAGAGGGTTGAGCTGATAAGGGCTGACAGGACGAGAGCCAGGGGCGGAAGAGATGGCCAAAAGGTTGGCCGAGTGAGAGGGGAGGTACGCTCTTATTTTCCCCTTTTTGTTTTTACTACTGGGCTCTCGCAGTGCCGATTTGATCTTGGATTTTTGGATGGCGAAGATGGAGTCGGAGATTCGGGCTCTTCAAGGTGAGCTCGTGTCTACTCGCGATAGGAGCTCGGAGCTCGCGATGCGGGCTAGCGAGCTCGAGGAGCAAAACGTCATCCTGAAGGCCCAGGTGATTGAGGCTGAGAAATAGTCGGCGGAGGCCAAGACGCAGCATGCCATACTCAGGGGGAGGCAAGATGCTATCAGCGTTGACGCCTTCCATCATGGGAAGGAGGAGTGCAAACAGCAGATTCTCAGCGAACACCCGGAATGGGACCTTTCTTTTCTGAGCGCTGAAGATCCCGACGATGGCGAGTCTGACGAGGAAGATGAAGACAAATATGTCGACGTTTCTGACGCCGAACTTGGCGCCGCCCCTGGTCCCAGCGAAGTTGCAGTTTCTGAGGGACGGTCGCACACTGCCGCAGAGGGGGTAAAAATGTCAGAGAAGGGCGAGCCTAGCCGCGCTTCTGCAGGTGCCACTGAGGGTTCCTGCAAAACTGGTGTGGCCCCCGATCCTTAGGGGCTATTCATGTACTTCATCTTTTAAACATTGGTTTAACGTTTCATAGTGAAAGAACTTCCTGTTTCCACTTGAGCGTTTTTCTTGCGTGACTTCGCTGTTGCTTAGTCTTGCCCGATCGGCTTGTGGCTCCCGATGCTCTTGGGTCATCTTTATTTCGAGATTGGGAAACTGTGTTGGCTTGCACCAATGGGCGAAGCAGGTCGGTTAAGACCGATGAGCACAGTAGGTCGGCTTGGGCCGACAGACAAAATGGGTCGGCTAAGGCCGACATACGAGATAGGTCGGCTGGGACCGACAGACAGAATAGGTCGGCTGGGGCCGACAGACAAGATAGGTCGGCTGGGGCCGACAGACAAGATAGGTCGGCTGGGACCGACAGACAGAATAGGTCGGCTGGGGCCGACAGACAAGATAGGTCGGCTGGGGCCGACAGATGTGACAGGTCGGCTGGGGCCGATAGGCGAAATAGGTCGGCTAGGGCCGACAGACAAGATAGGTCGGCTGGGGCCGACAGACAAGATAGGTGTTGGGGCTGATAGACGTGATAGGTCGGCTGGGGCCGATAGGCGAAATAGGTGGGCTGGGGCCAACAGACAAAATAGGTCGGCTGAGGCCGACAGACGAGATAGGTCGGCTAGGGCCGACAGGCGAAATAGGTCTTCGCGCTTTCTGCCATCCTGCCAGCGTCCTGCTGTCCCGCAGGCAATTCGGTTTTTACTTTACTAGAAGCGGTGATACGGCACAGTGGAGGGCATAAAGCTGCGTCAGAGATTTTCGGAAGGCGCTCTTTTCCCATGCAGGTCGCTTTATCATGATGCATACGCAACCGCCTATCGCTGGAGGGTACTATTCTCGAAGGACGATTTTCTGAGCCGCCAGTTTTCGAAGTGCCAGTGGACGATTTCCTGCACTCACTGGCCGCGATTCTGGATCAGGAGGGGATCTTCGTACACGTCATGGTTCAGGCGGTGGGTTTGGCGCGCAGTGGGGCGCTACGCCAATCTTGAGAGACCACGTGGAGGCACTGTTCGGAAGTTTGAATCTCGGGACCCGCAGCCTGGGTAGCTTTTCCCGGTCCGTTTCCTCCTATAAGAAAGGAAAAAGGGGGGTCTCATCTGGTTATCCCCAAAGCTTCTCTCTCGTCAGAGCTTCCATTATGCTCATTTCTCCGTTGTTGCAAGTGGGAGGATCAGGCCTTCCTTTCATAGGCTCCTTGCCGCCGGACAGCTGGGGCGACCGGGGAGCAGCTGGAGAATGGCTCATCCTTAGGGGATGAGTCTCGGAGATCATATGGAGAGCGCACAAGGGGGGCGCGGAGATCATACGGAGAGCGCACACATGCGCTTCCGGTGCGATCTCTGCAGCTTGCTGCGGGGGAGTTACGGTAGGAAGTGTATCGACACCCCCGTAGCACGCACAGACTCTCCCTTTTTCGCTGGCTTGGGTTCCCGTCTCTTCTCTAAGGGAATCCTTGCCATGGGAGGGAAAATATGGGAGCAACCGGGGTCGGATGGTCCCCGGTTCTCTCGCTCGGACGGCGGCCTGCGATCCAGCACCCCCTCCTAGGGGAGCGGGCTGGGTTACTCGAATCCTCAGAATCAGCATCCACGGGCCATGCCTCCTTTTGGATCTTTTAATTCATCCGGGGCCGTGGAGGGTTATCTTTATTATCCATCCAGGCGGACTGGCCGTTTCGTGGTTTGCATGATTTGTCGATCCGGATGTTGGAACATCGCAGTTGTCTAGGTCTGCTTTGGAGCAGTTGCCCGAGTTTTGTATTTGCCTTTATTTTATGCGTTTCAATACTCTTGTAAGGCTCGTGAGGCATTTGTAACTGATCTTGATCGGTAATAAAGGGAATTTGGTTCTATTTTTCAATCCTCATCTCTTCTGTGCCGAGCTTGCTATCATTATTGTTTGTGGGGTGCCGAAAGTGTTCCACTCGTCCTTAGACGAGGGTCTTATGCCACCCGAACCGGTTGAGGTTCGCGCGCGGCGGTTCATAGATCGTTCGGCGAAATATGCTCCTTGCTTAGGGTAGGAGTTTGATATTTTCATGTTTCTCCTTTATCGGAGCTCGGAGTATCGTGAGTCGGCTGTGGCTGAAGTCCGGAAACATTTGACTTGGCCCTGCCAAGGTTCGGAGAACATTTGACTTGGCCCTGCCAAGGTTCGGAGAATTTTGTAGCTCGGCCCTGCCGAGGTTCGGAGAACATTTGACTTGGCCCTGCCAAGGTTCGGAGAATTTTATAGCTCGGCCCTGCCGAGGTTCGGAGAACATTTGACTTGGCCCTGCCAAGGTTCGGAGAATTTTGTAGCTCGGCCCTGCCGAGGTTCGGAGAACATTTGACTTGGCCCTGCCAAGGTTTGGAGAATTTTGTAGCTCGGCCCTGCCGAGGTTCGGAGAACATTTTACTTGGCCCTGCCAAGGTTTGGAGATTCGGGCTCGAAGGGAGCGACTCAGCTGTCATTGTAGGCCACAGCGTTAGGTCCACGCGGCGCTTGATAAAGGGGGCGACAGGGCGGAACGGGCGGTATATCGTCACGCTTTTATTGGTGCTGCCACTCCTCCCGAGGGGGCAAGTTATTGGCCGAATGCTGGACTTCTGCGTTTCCCGAAAAAGAGGCCAGCATTAAGAGGCTCGGGGAAGCGCCGAACGCATTTATTGCGAGGGCCGACAGATCGGAAAATGTTTGCTTGGGGAACTCCGAACAATCTGCTCGCGCTATCCAATTTTACTCGGGATAGGGTGCGACTCTTCGGATTCCTCATCCATTAAAATGGTGACATGTGGCGAGTTCTCATGGGTCGGCAGTTACGGCGCGATCGATAGAGATACCTGTTTGGCGAGTATAAATACGACCGATGGGCATTGGTTTCGGCCATCCCTCGGTTTAAGTTCCAAAAAATGGACTCTCCAGGGCGATCATCAGTCGAGTCGCGTTCCTCGCTTAGCAGCCTGCCGCGTTCGGAGGGGAGGTGCACCTCCGTCACTGTCGACGGGCTAAGCCTCGCGTCGGCCTTCGCGAGCAATGAGCAGCTTGCGAGGACTGCCGAAGAATTCTTGGACGTGTCGGTTAGGGAGGCGGAGGCCTCACGCCGGTTGATAGACCGGCAGAGGGAGGAGATTATGTCCCTTCGTCAGCAGGTGGCTGACCTGACGGAGCGCCTGGAGGAGCTGCTGGCCTCCGGGAGTGACTCTGAATTCTGACTCAGGGCCTCCCTTCTTGTTTTCATCTTTTACTACCTCTCTGTGATCCTCTCTTTTTATGAATGAAAGATGGATCTTATTTTGAAGTCCCTTTCTTTAAGAGTTTATGTCCTTGACCTGTGTGACGAATCAGGGCGTTGGCGTGGCCCCGTTGTTTTTGCGCGTCTGATATAGGTTTTGAACGACGGGTTGTCGGGGCGTTGCCCTAAAAAGGTTTTCAGCAGCGGAGAGGGGAATCTCCTAGCTCTGTTTGGGGCCTCTGGCCGATGACGTGGGGCTCGGTGGCCCCAAGAGGGGGTTTGCCAATGGTGGCTTCTTTTTGTGCGTCTATGGTTTTTGTTTAACGCGCTCGTTTTTAAACCGGACGAAGTCCTTCGGGGACCATTTGGGGGTCGTTCGGCTTTGGTCGAGGCCTGTATGCTTAGGCCTTTTCGCTGGGGTTTTAGCCCGAATGACTTTTACCTGGCCTTGCCATGGCTCGGAGGATTCGTTGCTCGGCCCTGCCGAGGTTCGGAGAAATATTTTACTTGGCCCTGCCAAGGTTCGGAGATTTGTTGCTCGGCCCTGCCGAGGTTTGGAGAAATATTTTACTTGGCCCTGCCAAGGTTCGGAGATTTGTCGCTCGGCCCAACCGAGGTTTGGAGACTTTGTTTTACTTGGCCCTGCCAAGGTTCGGAGATTTTGTTTTACTTGGCCCTGCCAAGGTTCGGAGATTTGTTTTACTTGGCCCTGCCAAGGTTTGGAGATTTGTCGCTCGGCCCAGCCGAGGTTCGGAGACTTTGTTTTACTTGGCCCTGCCAAGGTTCGGAGATTTTGTTTTACTTGGCCCTGCCAAGGTTCGGAGATTTGTCGCTCGGCCCAGCCGAGGTTCGGAGACTTTGTTTTACTTGGCCCTGCCAAGGTTCAGAGATTTTGTTTTACTTGGCCCTGCCAAGGTTCGGAGATTTGTTGCTCGGCCCAGCCGAGGTTCGGAGACTTTGTTTTACTTGGCCCTGCCAAGGTTCGGAGATTTGTTTTACTTGGCCCTGCCAAGGTTCGGAGATTTTGTTTTACTTGGCCCTGCCAAGGTTCGGAGATTTGTCGCTCGGCCCAGTCGAGGTTCGGAGACTTTGTTTTACTTGGCCCTGCCAAGGTTCGGAGATTTGTCGCTCGGCCCAGCCGAGGTTCGGAGACTTTGTTTTACTTGGCCCTGCCAAGGTTCGGAGATTTGTCGCTCGGCCCAGCCGAGGCTCGGAGACTTTGTTTTACTTGGCCCTGCCAAGGTTCGGAGATTTGTTTTACTTGGCCCTGCCAAGGTTCGAAGATTTGTCGCTCGGCCCAGCCGAGGTTCGGAGACTTTGTTTTACTTGGCCCTGCCAAGGTTCGGAGATTTGTCGCTCGGCCCAGCCGAGGTTCGGAGATTTTGTTTTACTTGGCCCTGCCAAGGTTCGGAGATTTCCTGTTCAAACAGACAACTCGGTTGTGCCGAGGATTGGTAAGCAGTATCTGTTTCTCCTTGCAATTCATAACAACATGGTGCATAATGACTCATGCGACAGGTTTTGAGGAAACAGATAAGCAGGAACGTGCGGTGAGACATGCAAAAAATGAATTCAAAGAGGACATACCCTACTGATAATATTTACGAAGGTTGTCCGCGTTCCAAGTCCGGGGAATGGACTTCCCATCCAGATCCTGCAGCTTGTAGGTTCCTGGTCCAATAATCTCCATTATTTGATACGGGCCCTCCCAATTTGGCGCCAGTTTTCCCTGCTCCAGCGGTTTGAATCTTTTCAAAGGACAAGGTCGCCGGGTAGGAAGGCTTTCCCCTTGACCCGGGAGGCATGGTACCGAGCCACCCTCTGTTGATAAGCAGCCGTCCTGATTCGGGCCTTTTCTCTGACTTCTTCTACCAAGTCGAGGTTGGTGCGGAGTTGCTCGTTGCTGGCTTCCTCTGAATAATTCTCCACCCGCAATGATGGGAGGCCTATTTCCACAGGGATGACAACCTCTGTGCCAAAAGCCATTTGGAATGGAGTCTCGCCGGTCGGGATTCTCGGGGTAGTTCGGTAGGCCCACAAGACATGATGTAGCTCGTCGGCCCATCTGCCTTGGGCTCTGGAGAGGCGAGCTTTAATTCCCTGGAGGAGGGTCCTGTTGGTTACTTCGGCCGCTCCGTTGGCTTATGGGTGGACCGAGGTAAGGTGGTGGCGGATTCCGTGTTCCTCACAGAACTGGCGGAATTTGGAGTTGTCAAACTGTTTACCGTTATCGGTGATTATGGTGTGGGGAGGCCGAATCGACAGATGATGGATCTCCAAACAAAGTCCCTGGCTCGCGCCTCGGTGATTTCCGCTTCGACCCATTTGGTGAAGTAGTCAATGGCGACAAATAAGAACTTCCGCTGTCCCGTCGCAAGCGGGAATGGACCGAGGATGTCCATCCCCCATTTGGCAAAGGGCCAAGCGGAGGATATAGAGACTAGCTCGGCGGAAGGGAGTCTTTGGATGCTTGCGTGTCTCTGGCAGGAGTCACAGGCTCGGACTAAATCGTCCGCGTCTCTTTGCATGGTCGGCCAGTAGTAGCCCTGCCGCAGTACCTTATGACATAGGGATCGGCTTTCCAGATGGTTGCCGCAAATCCCTTCATGCACCTCGCGCAGAGCATAATCTGCCTCGGATGGGCGAAAGCATCTAAGCAACGGCATGGAAAAAGACCGCTTGTAAAGTTGGTTGTCAATTACTACATAATGGATGGCCTACAGCTTCAACTTCCTAGCTTCTCTCCGGTCAGACGGAAGCGACCCTTCTTTGAGATATCTGAGGATAGGGTCGAACCAGGATGGTTCGGCCTCGACTTGCATCACTCGGTCGGCTTCCATAATGCTCGGCTTTTCCAGAGTCTCCAGGTGGAATTTTTGCTCGGCATCCATTGATTCCGTGGTTGCCAGTCGGGAGAGTAGGTCGGCATGGGCGTTCTCAGATCTGGGATCTGAATAATTTCAAATTCAGAAAAATGAGGAAGCAAGTTACGCACCTCCTGGAGATACCGAATCATGTTCGGCTCCCAAGCCTCAAACTCTCCCCGAACATGGCCGGCTACCAACTGAGAGTCGGTGAAGGCGCTGAGCTTTTCCACCTTCAGGTTGTGGGCGATCCTAAGACCGGCTAATAGGGCTTCATACTCGGCTTCATTGTTGGAAGCCGGGAAGGAGAACCGGACGCCATACTCGAAAGCCATCCCCTCAGGACTAGTAAGAACCAGACCCGCACCGGAGTGATGGGCATTGGACGACCCATCGACGTGGAGGAGCCACCGGGCTCTGGACTTTGGCTCTTCAGGGGAGTCTGGGGCGGAACCGTCCTCTGGGATGGTACACTCGAGGAGGAAGTCGGCCAGCACTTGGGCTTTGATGGCAGGGCGAGGTTGAAAATGTATGTCGTGCTCGCTTAGCTCGACGGCCCATTTGGTCATCCTCCCGATGTTTCCGGACGGTGGACCACCGCCTTGATGGGTTGGTCAGTCAGGACCGTCACGGAATGTGCTTGGAAATACGGTCGCAGCTTTCGGACTGAGGTGACTAAGGCCAGCACCATCTTTTCAATCCTGCTGTACCTCGTCTCCGCATCGCGGAGCAGCCTACTCACATAGTAGATCGGCTTCTGGACTTTGCCTTCTTCTTTGACCAGCACCGAACAAACTGCCCTCTGAAACGGCTAAGTACAGAAACAGGGTCTCCCCGGGGCTGGGCTACTGAGAAGTGGGGGAGAGCCGAGGTACTTTTTCAGATCTTGAAATGACTTCTGGCACTCGGGAGTCCACTGGAAGTTTTTGGCCGATCGGAGAGTTTTGAAGAAGGGGAGGCATCTCTCGGCCGACCGCGCCACAAAGCGGTTAAGGGCCGCTATCCTCCCGGTTAGGCGCTGGACCTCTTTTACAGACGCAGGGGGCGCCATTTGTTGGAGAGCTTGAATCTTCTGGGGGTTAGCTTCGATACCTCGCTGGGAGACCATGAAGCCGAGGAACTTCCCCGAGTTGACGCCGAAGGCGCACTTGGTCGGTTGAGCTTCATCCCATACTTGCGCAACGTTGCAAAGCTCTCTGCGAGGTCCTCAACATGTCGTGGTGCTTCCTTGCTTTTGACCAGCATGTCGTCCACGTATACCTCCATGTTCCGGCCGATTTGCTCTTGAACACCTTGTTGACCAGCCGCTGGTAGGTCGCCCCTGCATTTTTAAGACCAAAAGGCATAACACGGTAACAGTAGGTACCTCGGTCGGTTATGAAGGCGGTCTTTTCTTCATCTTCGGGGGCCATTCGGATCTGATTGTAGCCGAATAGGCATCCATGAATGACAGCATTTGGTGGCCTGAGTGGCGTCCACGAGCTGATCGATCCGAGGGAGGGGGAAGCTATCCTTCGGGCAGGCTTTGTTGAGGTCGGTGAAGTCGATGCAGATCCTCCATTTGCCGTTCGACTTTTTCACCATGACGACATTTGACAGCCAGCTCGGTAATTCACCTCTCGGACAAAATTGGCTTTGATGAGTTTGTCGACCTCCTCTTCAATGGCTTTTTGCGTTCTGGGGCGAAGCTTCTCTTCTTCTGCTTAACAGGCCTGTGCATCTCGTCCACATTGAGACGATGGACGAGGACCTCGGGGCTAATCCCTGGCATGTCGGAGGCGGTCCAGGCGAAGATGTCGCATTGCTTTGGAGGAATCTGATCAGCCCGTGACGAGGCTCTCCTTTGAGTAGCGACCCGATCCTTATGGTTCGGTCGGGCCGAGCTTCGTCTAGTGGTACCTCTTCCATTCTTCTGCCGGTTCTCCCCGCTGTTCGGCGAAATCTTCGCGAGCGTCTAGCCCGTCAACTTCGGGCATTCTGGACTGAAGGCTCATAACGAAACATTGCCGAGCCATGGCCTGACTTCCCCGAACCACTCCAACTCCTCGCTCGGTGGGGAACTTCATAGACAGATGTGGGATAGAGACAACTGCCTTAAGGGACATCAAGCCGGGCCTGCCGAATATGGCGTTGTATGGGGACCTGAGGTCGGTCACTAGGAAATCGGTCTGTACAATGGTCACGAGGGGCCAGGTTCCCGCACGGACCGTCAGGGTGACGATTCCTTCCGGGATGATGACGTCGCCGGTGAATCCCATCAGGGCGGAATCCACGGCTCGAAGGTTTTCCATGAGCAATTTCATCCTGGCAAACACACCGAGGTACAAAACGTTTACCGAGCTTCCACTATCAATGAGGATTCGGCTTACATCATAATTGTTCAAATTAAGGGATACAACCAGTGCGTCATCATGGGAGTTGTATTCCCAGAAGATCATCGTCTGAGAAGGAAAGTTCGCCTGTCCTTGCCTTTTTTGGCACCGATTCCTCACCGCCGCCCCTGGGGCTCGATCCGCCGGCCTCTTCAATCATATTGATGCGGCCAATTACGGGCGGATTTGGTGGAGGAGGAGGCTACTGGGAGCTCAGGCTGGCGGTCACCTCCTTGTGGTGGCTCGGGTGCTCTCCTGAACTGGTCCAGCCGTCCCCGCCGGATCAGTCTCTCGATCTCATTCTTCAGCTGCCAGCATTCTTCAGTGTCATGACCGTGCTCCCTATGGTAGCGGCAGTTTTTGGCAGGATCTCTTCGGGTCGGGTTCCCTCGGAGAGGTATTGGTCGGGGAAGCTGGCGCTCTATCTCCATGAGGATTTGTGCTCGGGCACAGTCAACGGAGTGTAGCGATCGAATCGCCTGGAGGGACTCCGGGAGCGATTCCTTGGCAGCGGAGGGACTCTTTGGCGGCGAGGCGGACTTGGTCGACGGATGGGATGGTGTCTGTCAAGGAGTTTAGGCTCCTTCTTCTTTGCTTGCTCAGCGCGGGCAACTCTCCGCGACTCCTTGACCCTAGCGTACTTGTCCGCAAGGGCCATCATATCAGAGAGACATGGGGGGTAGCTGACCTCCATAGCCAGATAGAAGTCGCTCTCCTTCGAGACACCCCCCGCCAGGGCGGACATAGCCACCTCATGATTAAGGTGGTCCACCTCCAACATGGCCTTGTTAAAACGGCCAAGGTAAGTTCCTCAAGGACTCCCCCTCTCTCTGCTTGACTTCGGAGAGGGAGTCAGATCTCCGCCGGTGGCGGCGGCTGCTGACGAACTGGCCAATGAAAAGGCGCTCAGCTCGTCGAATGAATCGATGGAACCTGGCTTCAAAGCGTTGAACCAGGTTCGGGCGGATCCTCTGAGGGTGGATGGAAGGCACGGCAGAGGACCGCATCGGATGCTCCGTGGAACATCATTATCGACCGGAAGCTACTGAGATGGTCATCCGGATCAGTGGAGCCGTGGTAGGGTTCGACGGCTGGCAGTTTGACATGGGAGGGAATCACTTCCTCCATGATCCCCTTAGAGAAAGGGATGCCCTGCTCCGCCTTGGGCTGGGGTAGGGGGGTCTGCTTGGCGGCGTCCAGCTCCTGACGCATCTCCTGGATCTGATGGCGGATCTCCTCCTCGCCGGTGAGGGGAGCGGCTGGGCGTGAGAATCGCAAGGATGGCGTGGAATCATGGTGAGACGTCGCCGGGGAGAGGGAGCGGGCTCGCCGAGATCTGAGAGGATCTCGATCATAACCGCCTCGCGGGATTGGTTTGTCCCCCTTGGGCCGATATGGGGGATCCGCGGATCCATGGAAATCGAAGGAGGAGGCCGGTCGGCGAAGAAGGAATCGCCGCCTCCTTCTGAGGATGCGAAGCAGGAGGAGCTGCAAGGCGCTCCTGGACCAGGTGGGTAAGAGCCTGGACTTGCTGGACCAGCATAGCAAACTGGTCCTGGGTCACCGGAATGGCAGGCGGCGATGGAGTCTCGACAGGTGGGGGTTGTGGCGCTGTGGCGCCAGTCGGATCAGGCCTCTGGGAGGCGACCTGATCTTGGGCATCAGAGGTTGCTCTCTTCCGGTTGGCCATCAGAGAGGTTCTTCTCCGGATTGAGATCCTTGTCTCCTTTCTTCAAGTTTTAATGGGACTTGAGCCCCTTCCTCTAGCGCCAATCTGTTGCCGCCGGGATCCATCCTCCGACTCGGGCGCGGTCGATCTCCAGGGAGAGGGGTGCGGCGGACCTGCAAAAAGAAGTCCACACGCGGAGGGACGCTGGGGGTGGTCCTCCGCGGAAGGCCCTCCGACGCTCAAGTCAGTGGGGAAGGAATCGGCGATCAACCAGACAGTGGGGAGGTGGATCTCTCCGGAAGACCTCTCCAGGGGGCGGCCAATCGGAAGCTCTAGGAGGGGCAGAGCGCCGACGAGCTGCCGGGAGAGAGGAGTGTCCAGAGTTTCGTGCGTCAAGAGTCGCGTACCTGAGAGAATCTGTGAATCTGACATTTATAGACTGTCATCTGGATCTTGAGCGTCTTCTGAAAGGTTCAGAGGTTGTTACGATACGGAGGCGGACAGAATCAGGCCATCGTTGGGCCGTTAGGCTCCGTACTCGTTTGTTAAGGAATCGACGGCCGGGAGAGCTCCTTGATGTCTCGAGATCTGGTCAGGTAGGCATGGGGCGGTTACAATAGGCTCTAGGCCACGTCCGGACATGATTCCTTGTCTAGGATGCTGTTCGGGTAGGTCTGGGCTCTCCCGCGTCAAGTTCCGCGGAGGTGGGTGCTAGGCTACGGATCGCTTGATGAAACCGAGCCATGGAAGAGATCGAGCCACAGAGGCCCGGAAGGGGCCGAGCTATGGAAGCCCAGAAGGAGCCGAGCTATGGAAGCCCGGAAGGGGCCGAGCTATGAAAGCCCGAGCTATGGAAGCCCGGAAGGAGCCGAGCTATGGAAGCCCGGAAGGGGCCGAGCTATGGAAGCCCGAAAGGGGCCGAGCTATGGAAGCCCGGAAGGAGCCGAGCTAAGAAGCCCGGAAGGAGCCGAGCTATGGAAGCCCGGAAGGGGCCGAGCTATGAAAGCCCAGAAGGAGCCGAGCGGAAGGAGCCGAGCTATGGAAGCCCGGAAGGAGCCGAGCTATGGAAGCCCGGAAGGAGCCGAGCTATGAAGCCCGGAAGGAGCCGAGCTATGAAAGCCCGGAAGGAGCTGAGCTATGAAAGCCCGGAAGGGCCGAGCTACGGAAGCCCGGAAGAGTCGAAGGGAGGAGGTTAGCCTTAACCGCCTCGCACGGATATTAATGTGATGACGATTTTACCCCTCAACACTTAGTAGTTAGGATTTAGGAACTTAGATGCAATAAAAATTTTTTTTTTCGCTTGAACGTGAAACTCATATTTAAATGTTCCTGAAAGTTTGAGAAACTTCAGATTTGTGGCCTTCCAAGTGATGAACGAGTAGATCATGGATGGAATAAGGATTAGCTAAAGCAACCATTAAAAGACGCCTCATCAACTGATCCACTCTATCTTTATGCAATGCTTGACTCATTTCTGTTCTGTCCACACTCTGGGAAACAAGTCTCCCAACGTTAACATACTTCTCCTTAAATTTCTCTTCCCAATCTTGTAGGACTTCCAGCTCTGATGTGCCAAGTCCTCCAAGTCACCTGTAAGGTCATTGGGATCAAAGTACATGAGGGCCAGCGGACGGTTGGCATCCCTTCCCAGGAAATAAGGCATATGGATCACCAGGTCCATAAAACATCCTGCAAGAAAATGAGAATAAAGTGAGTGAGTCAATCAAGAGTTAGCGATCAAGCTCTCAGTTGGGATGTAGTGAGATCAAGAAAATATAAACCTTGTTTTAATTATTGGATGTGGACAAACAAAACAAGGTATAAGAATATCAACTTCTCCATATTTAAAGTAACAGAGAATAGGCTCCGCTCCACAAGGAAATGTATCAAAATTCCAGATCACAAATGGTAGCCAGTTGCCAGTTATGAGCAGACATACATGATTAGGTATAGCCATCTGTATGCATGTCTAATTAGTTGTATGATTGCATGTACTGATGTGCTTATGTACATATACATGTATGTGTACCTGTAATTATATATTACATGTACACATGCATATATGCATTGTGTGTGTGTGTATATAACAGGAGCATTATAATACATACATACATACATACAGCTTCTGTATAAAGATATGATTTTACATCTGTTGTTGTTATAAGGCAAAACATATACGTATGTACACCATCCTTCTTCTATCTGCACGTGAGACTGTTTGTTCACATGTTGCAATTACAAATGCTTCTGTAGTAGTTTAATAACAGACCGATTACCTAAAAGTAAAACAACTGTTTGAATGCTTGCAATTACAACTGCAGGTTGCATTTAATGTGCAACAAAGGGCCCAAATTTTGCAATTAGAACTGCATGCAAAATTGGCCACAATTCTAATTACAACTTGAATTGCAATTTGAAGGAGCCCCTTTGGATAATCCCACACCGCTATGCAATTATTGAAATTTATTATTATGTAATTTTAACATATCAAATCAATATTACTTACTACAATAAATATATTATAAATATAATTTTAATATTATAATAAATCTTTATATTTTTTATTATTATAATAGCTCCAAAAATCATTATAATATTATATTACCATATTAATCATTGTTATAATTTTATGATCATTTAATAATATAACTATTATTATTATCATAATATGCTTATTTATTTATTATTTTTGTAAATGATTCTTTAATTTTAACATATCAAATCTATATTAATTATTACAAAACATAATTTTAATATTATAATAAATCTTTATTTTTTATTATTATAATAAATTATAATAGCATCAAAAATTGTTATAATATTATACTACAATATTAATTATTGTTATAATTTTATGATCATTTAATAATATAACTATTATTATGATCATAATATGCTTATTTATTTATGATTGTTGTAAATGATTCTTTTTATAATTTATATAAACTAAAATTACATATTATATAATAATTATTAGTTATAATAATATATGTTATAAATATAAATATAACATAAATATATGTGTGTGTGTGAGTTCATCTAGTCTCCTAAAGGATTAAGGTATTAATCCTACTAACTCAAAATCGATAATGAAAATTCTAAATTGAGAATCCCTATTTTAATCATGATTTGCATCATAGAAACTACCGAGAAATAAAAATTTATGTCTTTTGAAAACATCCTAGCCATAGATCAAATGGGTACAATCATCATTGTTGTAATAGCGTTAGTGTGGCAAACTATATTGTAGGGCAATGTAAATTAAAAATAAACAACATTAATCACCTTCCACATATTATAAACATGCATGTACCAAAATTTAATAGACTTTGATGCTTCCAAATTATAAATCATGTAAAACATCACATTGAACCATTAAAATAACATAATTTTGGATCACTTGATGTGAGGTAAATATCATTTAGAAGACATAACTTTTGGTTTTCAAATAATTTTGTGAAGTAGATCATAATCAATAATGTGGATCCCCACCATTAATTTTGGATGAGCATCATTGGGACCTCAATCATTCTAAAAACATTGTAGCCCAACACTTCAATTATAATGACATATCTAATTGGGTATACAGAATGGGCAAAACAAAATAAGTCTTAAATGGGACAACTAGAGGCGTGGTACCAATAATACGAGCCATTGAAAGTAATCTACTATCTCAAAACTACTTGTTAAAAAATCAAGTGACTCAAAGATTCCAACCTATACAATGGCCAAAAATACGAATTATTTGTGTTATTTAAACTATCTATTTTTGACAACAAGATATGTAAGCAATACATAGGCTAAGAATCTCTGGATCATATGATTTTTAACAATAAATAGTTTGTAGATGGCAGATCAGATCCAATAGTTCGAATCCTTATTGTCAGGCCTCGATTGTTCGATTATGACTAACCTTATTTGGCTATTGCATGGGCGCCCACAAATTAGCTCTAATCTACCTGGTTACTATACCATCACACTATTTTATATTGATATGATTACTGATGAGGGATAAAATTATCATTGCACTAACGCTTGTGCATACAATAAAAAGGTTGAGACCAATCTCGATATCCGATCAGCCAGCTATCACATCTGAAAAATAGCGAAGCCGAACCATCTTTGGTAGAGTCAAACCACCTTCGACAGAATCGAGCTTTTCAAATACCTCGGCAAACCAAGCTATTCAAACGCCTCAGCAAACCGAGCTATCCAAATGCCTTGGCAGACCGAGGTACTCTAATGCCTCGGTAGACCGAGTTATTCCTATGCCTCAGTCATACCGAGGCATTCAAGCACCTTTGTGGAGCCAAGCGTTGAAGAGTTCAAATTCATGATAGTTAAACAAGATCTTGAGCGAAAAATTATGCAAATGATATCGGAAGTGGCCTAAGGCCTATAGAAGTGGCCTAGGACCTATAGGATTACTAAATCCTAAGGTATCAACCAGCTCTCCTAGCCGTCGATTATCTAACTAACTAGATACCAATCCCACCGGTCTCGTAACAAACTTGATCCGAATCCGATTCAAATCTGAACGATTTTTGGACCCCCTATGATGCATCCAAGAAATCAGGTGATTGCCTATAAATACCCTTGTCCTAAAGTCTTCATGTATGCTCTCACTGACACTCAGACTAAAAACTCCATTAAAGCTCAAGCAGAGCTCTGAGTTCTCGAAAGGCCATCGATCTTAAGGAACTCTTCTGTGAGGGCCTTCTCCTCACATCTGCTTGCTGTGAATTTTCACTGACTTGGGCATCGAAGGGTCTTCTGCATAGGGCCACCCCAGACACTCTGCATAAGGACTGTCTTGCAGGTTCTAGATCCAGAGTTGGGCTACACCGAGTCAGAGAACAATTTCCATAGCAACAGATTGGCGCTAGAGGAAGGGCCTCAAGTCCCGTAAACTTGTAATTCAGGAGATAAGGTTCAAAATCAGAAGAAGAATCCTACAATGGCTAATCGAAAGAAAGCCACATCCGATGCTCAAGATCGTGCCGCCTCTCAAAGGCCTAATCCAATCAATAGTGTAGCACCTCCGCAACCACCGCCGGCTGAGACGCCTTCACCATCGGTGACAGTAGTGACACTGGACCAGTTTGCTATACTGGTTCAACAAGTCCATGCACTGACCCAGCTGGTCCAGGGACTCCATGGAGTTTCCATCCAGCTATCCCCATTTCGCAGCTTCATGAGAAGGTAATTGCTCCTGTCCCACCAGCAATTTCTTCTTTCAATCGTCCGGGGCTACGGATCATCTTCATCGACCCGCAAGGGTCAAGCCAGCGCCGCAGTGGACTGGAGAGAAGAGCCCACTTAAATCTCGGCGAGCTTGTTCTCTTTTTTCGGTGTCTTCTCAAGATTCGACACCACTACTGTTTCCCATCGCCCAATCCCTTCTACCACTATGGATGAAGGGATTAGGCAGTAGATATAGGACATGCATCGGGAGTGGCATCAAGAGCTAGACGCCGCTAGACAAGCCCCTCCATCCCAGTCAAAGGCGTAGCAGGGCATCCCTTTCTCCAAGAAAATCATGCAAAAAGTGATCCCCCCTCATGTCAAACCCCCCACCATCGAACCATATCATGGACCTGCTGATCCTGACAACATCCTGCAAGAAAATGAGAATAAAGTGTGTGAGTCAATCAAGAGTTAGCGATCAAGCTATGAGGAGGGAAATTGAGGATTTCTTCCTCCCTGTGGATGGATATTTGTAAGGATCTAGAAGCCTTTTTGAGTTGGAAGGCTAGGGAATGGAGAGTGGATCAGGTTTTGGGATGATAATTGGGTAGCTCCTATGCCTCCATCTTATCTGTTTGATGATCTGTATGAGAGAGTGATGCAGAAGTTCAAGACAGTGGCCTCGATCTGGTGCCCTACTAAGCAACATTGGAGAGAATAACTCTATATGGGCCACTTACATCCTCTCAGCATATGCTGTTTCTGTAGCTCCAAGGCATCCAATCCAATATTAGACTGACATCAATTTTTGATGTCCTGATATGGAAACCTTGCAATGAAGGTGTCTTTACAATGGAATCCTATTACAAATTCATAAACCACCAAAGAGTTATTTATCCTTTCTACAATCCAGTATGAAGAGCCAGTGTCCCGAAGTAACAAAGAATATTTATCTAGTTGGTCTTTTGCAACAAGCTACACACAGGACACAACCTTGTAAAGAAGGGATGGCCAATGAGCTCCAGCTGTGTGCTCTATAAGCTAGTCAAAAACCAACAAATCACCTATTTGTTCAGATGTCTATTCTCAAGACTAATCCTGGAGTCACTTGCCAATGCAGTGGGACTGAGTAGGATGCCTTCTAATGTTCTGAAACTTCGGTTGATACGGAGAAGAAAGAAACTTCCAGCTATAGCTAGAAAATACTGGGATCAATTGATCATATCATTCATGTGGCATCTATAAAATGAGAGAAATTCGAGAATTTTTCTCAAGAAAAGCTCCTCTCACTATGGGGGGCAACCTCTGCCCCAAGAAATAGTTAAGCTCCCACAAAAGATTTTATAATCTTCTTTCTTCTATTTCTTTCTCATATCTCTTGTAAATTCCATGATTTTAACAAAGTTTGCTCATGGAGGAAATCCTATTCCCTCATAATTCCTTCAAAAAATTACCACCCCCCAACCTGTGATCTCACGATCTCAGCAGCCAGGTGATCAGGCTTTTAAGCCATGCAGCTAATTGTTAAAACATTGTGCAGATAACAAATTCCAAGATCTAAACTTAGGAGCATACTTTTATCCAATTCACTGTAAATTTCTTTGCATTAGGCTGGTCCTCTGTTACCTCTCAGCATGAAGCTACACAAGATGCTCTAGCTCCTCAACACTACAAATGCCATATAGACTTAAACCAATATAAATATTGCACAAAAAGATTAACTGATTTGGTGTTCATCAGCATTATTTTTTCTCTACAGTGACTTGATAGATAAATACATACTACATATATGTATTTGTGTATCCACGTACGAATGTTTTACATATACTTGTAAAAGAAAGTAAACACATTAAAATAATTTTGAAGAGGCAAGAAAAGCAAATAAACAGCCAAGTTTGTGTCCAAGTCTGTTAAAAACAAATGAGGATACAAATTTAAGCATCCAATTAATAATCATATCCATATTCATATTTGCAAACAAAAATGGATATAAACTGAATATACTTATCCCAATCCATTTTCAAGCTAGTGAGTGCCCTACATAAGGTGGAAATTGGTATTAAAAAGCCTTGTCCCTTTCTAATGAAAAGTACCTGAGATCTAAGGCCTCCACACTAAAAGAAAATGTAGAAAAAAAGAAGAATGTAGAAAAGAATAAGAAGTAAAGAAAAAGGAAGTTAAAAGAGGAAGTCGAGGGATGTATTATTAATTTTGGCTTTTTCCTGGAGTCTAGTTTCTCCAAGACAGCCTTTGATATTGGGTCCCAATATCTTATGCACCATTTGGCATAGATGAAGGCCCAACCAAGAGACGAAGAGAACCCTGAGATCCTCCAAAGATGCGGCTAAGTTCAAAAATGCGGAACATATGGATATTCCTAAGATTTTTCATAACAGCGTAAAAGGATCTTTCCTATTTGACAAGAAGTTTGAGATCTACAGGTGAAATTTAAAGAAGTGTTTGGCCTTCTGCAGTCAAATTCTGAAGGTTGATCTGATGTCATTTTGAAGTTCTATGAATAGATGTAATTTCTTGATCATTGGATGGCTGGTTCAATGCATCTTTACAACAAGCAGGGAGCAAGTAAAAGAGGGGGTTGGGGAAGGACGACTACAATGAGGGGTTTGAGACTTTTCCATAAACAAAGACCGAAACAAGTGCTTGCAAACCCTTCCAATCGCTAACAGTAATAAACTGAGTATAAGATGACTGTGACTCCCATAAAGGCCAAGGGCTCAGAATAGAAATTCTAGAATGTGATCGACAGTTGTTCATGCTTTAAAGTGTTCTCATTGGACTGATGGTTTCAGAAGGATGAGCTTTATGATAGGTAGTTAGGTGGATCAAGGGGCATATGATGCAGGATCACTTGTGGGGGGCGGGAAGAGAATTGCATGAGAGGACACTTGAGTTAGGATAGTTTAGGGTGTGAAGTAGTTTTATTTTTTGCTATCCAAACTCCTGAAAACAGGACGGGAAGTAAAAGTATCAGCAAATGCTAGGCCAAAAAAAATTGTTTTGGATTTTTGGGTGAAGAGCTGGTAAGAAAAAGGAGCATAAGGATTGTAAACCTTAGTTTAAAGGTCTGCTGTAGATTTTGAACCAAAATATAGTAAACATTGAGCATATAACTTTGTAGAATGCAGCAAATCACCGAGAGAGGAATCAACATAGATCTTAGAATAAATACATTGATATGTTAATAATATAACTCATAATATGGAGATATAGAATCTATTGGCCGAAATCTGATAAAAAATTAAGCAACATCAACAGTCAACAATAAATAGAACAAGAATAATATAGTATAAAAAGAAGAGGAAAAAAAGAGAACAAACCTTGCCGAAGGAGTTTTCCCTGTTCCTTCATAAAATTCAGCACACCATATTTTTTTCAATAGCTTTTTCTGGACTCTTTATAGGCGTTACTGATCCTCTAGAAAATACCTATTTTATGCCATTGAGGACTCAAAAATGTAGAAAGAAAAATGTTCTTGAAGTCCTGCTAATTATCAACTTTTTGACTCTTACCAGGACCCCTAAAAGATCACAGTTATTGTAGCATGTACTGTTCATGCCACTTCTCTATCTAAAATGTGTCAATTTATAAAACACATTGCAGACTTACAGCATTTTTAAACCAAATAAAACAAAAAGATTCTTGGACTACTGATGCTTTTTGACCATTCTATGGACCCAAAAGATGCTCCAGCATCAGGATGCCAATCTGAGATTTGATGATCAGGTGGGTAATTGGAATAAAATGAAATGAGATTCATGGGCAAACACATATTTAGCATCTAAAATATTAATTTTGTGATCAGAGGTGACTAGATATATATATATATATATATATATGAAATTCATCAGACTATTTCACCCAATAATTTGCGGCATATCAAGGTCCAATCTTTGCGGCACACAAAAATATCTAGCATTGAGAGAATTGGTGATTCCACAGGGTTATACTACCTGGCTTTAACATACCATAAGGGTTTTCAAATTCCCTGAATCTACACTCTGTTGTCAATATTGAGAAATATATTGATAATTTCATCTATTTAATCTAGAATTACCTTGAACAGTTGCCATAGTACAGAGTATGTTAGAACTTCTGATAGTGAACATTGGATGACCTTTACAAGTTGATTTATGGTAGGCACAGTAGAAGCACTTTTAGTGTATCAGAAACTAAGAAAGATATTCAATTATTATACCTAAAAATCTGTCCTTCCACAGCCACGTATCAGCAAGGCATCACCAGTAAAAGCCATCCTGGGATGAGGCTGATTGGATCCATCTCCTGTTACATAAGTAACGCAGCCAACAGTGTGACCTGGTGTAGCACGGACCTGCAAATTTTAAAGTGTTCCAGAAATGAAGTAGTGAAGATACATGATATAATCCAAAGTTAGTTTGATTGAAATTCATTCATGAAATATTCTCCCAATTGTGCGAATTCATAAGCATATCTTCTAACAAAGATCATCATCAAAAACCAAAACCTTTCTCAAATGACTTGGCAACTGGCATGACAAACTTAAATAAGGGAAGGGGGATGAGAGAGAGAGAGGGAGTATTCAGCAACTTGCCCTAAATATAAACAAACAAAAATACTATATATATATATATATATATATATATATATATATTAAGAGAAAAATTATCCCACATCAGTGAATAAGGTGACTGATGACAAGAATTTTGTCTCCTTTTTTTTTTCATTTTGGTTGGAAGAGATCTAATAACTAAATTCTTGAATATGAAAAAAAAAAAGATACATGATAAAATCAAAATAACAAGACACTGAAATAATAGCAATAATATCTTTCATTTCTTTAGACTTCTGTAATCACTTCAAGAAGATTGATCAACTTGATTTAAGGCCTCAAATATATATGGATTTCATGCATTGCTTTGCATTTTAGTTATTGCACAGTTGAACAAAATGGATCAGCATATATGCAGGCATGCAGTCAGAACATTTAAAAAGCCAGCAGTGTTTTCAAGTAAATGTTTTACAGTCATAATAAGAAATAACAAGAAGCTTGTACATGAACATTGCTGGCCATATATCCCTCTTGATTATAACTATATGATGATGTTAACTCTTTCATAGGATGCATTAGTGTCCAATGAGCATCCGAAAACATTGAAAATGGGCAAGTTTGTATTGCACTCAATTAATGAGAATATATCACAACCAATAATGGCCCTACCTCCAGAAAAAGATTGCCAAAATATATTTTATCACCATGTTTGACTACATAATCTGCTTTTGCGTTGCTAGCTTTGGAAATGACAGACTTCACACCTGGCATCTTACCCTGGAAGGAATAATTCCCGTTTATACATAAGGAACTTGGTCCCATGAATCTTCTTTAATTTATTTGATCAAAAATACATAATTCAATTTATTTGACAAACAAATAATTAAATTGCATAATTCAATTTATTGGACAAACAAATAATTAAATGGATGGAGAAAGAAGACATGACTAACCTTCATCACGCCTGTTCCAGTGACATGATCTGCATGGACATGAGTATTCATAGCATAGATGAGTTTCAAGCCCAATTCTTTTACAAGAGTCAGATCTCGGTCCACTGTTTTGTCCACCGGGTCAACCAACTATCAAAAAAGAAGGGGAAGAAAAAAACAACCAACGATAGTTAAGCAAATATCTCCTCCACCCCTACAATTCATAAGAGAATTCATCCACCATTACTCGAAACGCATAGCTTGACGACGTGGTGAGGTGTGAATTACTAGCAAGAAATGCATAAATTTGCATGCCGCGGCAAAATCAAACTCAAGAAACAAATCATCAAACACTAATAATAACTTGGATCGAAGCCACACATCGATCCACTCCATCTGACTGGTCGCAAAGAAACCAAATGCGCGAAGGAATTAAGAGACTAAAGAGATCCGAAGACGGCGGCCTCACCACGGCGGGCTTGTCCGGGTGGCCAACATCGGCGAGGAGATAGGTGTAGGTACAGGACTCCTTCTCGAAGAGCTGGCGGAAGAGGAGCTTCGGTGCCTCTGCGACGGTGCTGTAGGCCGCCATTGTATCCAATCGCAGCGGTGAGCCAAAGAAGGAAAGAAGTGGGATTGTTTTATTGGAGTAGGAGAAGGGAAAGGACGGAGGGCGGCGAGAGTAGCAGAAGAGGAGAAGGTGATGGAATCGATGCTGTGGCATTCTCAGCTTTGGTATCATATATAGAGAGAGAGGGAGGAGGAAACGAGTGAAGCTTCCCTCCTCTTTAGAGAGGGGTTATCCAATGAAATAACTGCGATTTTGTTTCGTTTTGAATCTTCTTTAAAAAATTAATGGGAGGCTAATGGAAGCGACGAGCGTCGATAGCTGAATAGGGGTTGAGGACGGGGACGGGGATCGACGCTCCCGCCGCGGTTTTTTCTTTAAATGTGACGGCTTCGGCGATGGTCGACCAAGGTGATGACTTCGGTGGCAAGAAAAGGATTAAAAAAAAAAGGGTTTGGGACAAGTTGGCGGAGTCGTTTTTCAAACCGGTGCCAAAAGGCACCGGTTTTAAACGAAAGGTATGGGATGTAAACTTTTGATGAAAATGGTGTTAAAGGGAAAATGCCATTTCAAATGGCGTTTTCCCCTGCTTAGTCACCCTATACCGTCACTCAGGCTCGGCCCCGTCAGCTGGGCTGCTGACAGGGGCCAAGAAGAAATCGCCACATGGTGTGGCGATTTCAAAATGAAATCGCCACACCATGTGGCGATTTCATTCCAAGTTGGAATCGCCACATGGTGTGGCGATTCCAACTATAATTGAAATCGCCACATGGTGTGGCGATTTCATTGTTGAAATCGCCACACCATGTGGCGATTTCAACACAGTCCCCCCAACCAGAGAGCCTGCAATCGGGGGGATTGTTTTAAAGGGCTTCCAGCCCTTTTTCATCCTCCCACCGCTCGCTTGAAGCCACGCCGACTTGCTTGAAGTTTCGTTGCTTTCCGGAGAGATTGGGGGGATTATGTCAAGGTAGATACACATTCCATTCTTAAACTGATTTTTATATGCATGAGATGTGTGTTTATACATTCCCTCATATAAATGATATTAATATATTTTTTTTGACAAAGAAGAAAGCAATATAGATGTTTTATTTTAGCTATCATCATGAGAGATTAAATGTTCCATATGGACCTTGGGAACCAATATGTGCTAAATGCTACTAAACACACATCTCATGCATATTTAATTTTTTTTGTTGTTTGTTGCTGATCAGAGATAAATTTTGATCACCTTTTTTTCAGATGGAAACTGTACGTGTTTTACTATATTATGATGGATCAATTGAACATGGTGGCCAAGAAGGGATACATTATAATCAACTCCTCATAAATGTTTGAAATTGAGTACGGGAACATGCTTCGCTGAGTTGGTTGATCAGATACGTACAGTTCTAACAATTCCAGAATAGAGACATATCATCAGATTGATGTGGAGATCTCCAACATTGCATCAAAAATATGTGCTTCTTCCAATTGAGGACGACGACGATGTGGAGCACATGTTGACATTTCCCTCAAAGTGTTCCGAATATCGATGTATTGAACTCTATGTTTTAAAGGATGATGTTCCAGAGCCATATAGTGTTGGTCATGTAGAGAATGTTCGAGACAGTTCTCCTATTGCCCAGCAGCAGGAACAGTTAGGCCTATAGTGGATTTCCCAATGATTGAGGGAATTATGCCAGCTGTACAAAGTGATGATGTGGTAAACAATCAGTGTAATATTGATAGTCGGGGAATGGAGTCAGACGAAAGTGCAGATGATGACTATTGGCCTGAACATGATGACTCAGAAGAAGAGTCATATGAAGATGAAGAGTCATATGGAGACGTGGTAGTTCATGACACTGGCTTTAGTTCGATTCCTGCATACACTCATCCAGAACCTATTCCAACTCAGGTACATGATCATCAAGCCTTTGCATATGAACAAGTTCCAGAATTTTATAATGAGTTAAATTTGCATGATGGTGGATGTGTCAATACTCCAAGAGAGTTGCCCTTCAAATCTCAATTTTGGGATCCATCAATGACTGAGTTTGCTAAAGGATTATTGTTTAATACTAAAGATGAACTAAAGAGAGCATGTGAAATGTATCACATCAAGAAGCATCGCACATATAATGTTGTGGAGTCGAAGAAACTATTTTGGTCGGTGAGATGTGCCTCTTCAAGTACTGCCCAACGGTGTCCATGGAGGTTGCGTGCTACCAAGTTGAAGAAGCATGGATTTTTTGAGATCACAAGGTATGAAGGGCCGCACTCTTGTTTATTCAGTAATTTAACTCGAGATAACAAATATATTACATCTCGAGTTATTAGCCATGCTGTTCGACACATAGTGGAGAAAGATCCAAGTGTGAATATTGAAGCTATTATAGCAACCATTGCAGAACAATTTCACTATACAGTGTCATATGCCAAAGCATGGCATGGAAAGCAGAGGGCATTGATTGATATATTTGGTGAATGGGAACCATCATATGCAAAGCTCCCTAGATACATGCTTGCACTGCAGAATGCTAACCTGGAACAGTTGTATGTTGGGATTTCTACAGTGAAGCTAGTTCTTCTGAACGAGTCTTGAATTATGTATTTTGGGCATTTCAACCATTTGTTGAGGGGTTTGGTATTGTCGCCCGGTGATTTCTATTGATGGAACACATCTTTATGGAAAGTACCGAGGGAAGATGCTGATCGCAATAGGCACTGATGCTGGTAATAGGATATTTCCACTGGCCTATGCAATTGTGGATGAAGAGAGTACAGCTAGCTGGAGCTGGTTTTTGCTGAGGCTTAGGAGGCATGTTGTGAAAGATAGAAATGGGATTTGTCTTATATCTGACCGACATCCTGGTATACTAAGTGCCATAGCTGATAATGAAATTGGATGGGCTCCACCAAGAGCTTATCATCGATATTGTTTGAGACATGTTTGCAGTAATTTCAACTTAAGATTCTTAAAGTTCAGTTGAAAAGAGCAGTATGGAAAGCAGGGAGCGAACATCAGCTTCGGAAGTTTAACTTTTTGATGGAAAGGATTAAAATAGTCAATGCAGAGGCTTGGACTTGGCTATCGGAGTTAGAGCCGGAGAAGTGGACATTGGTACATGACGGGGGCTTTCGCTACGGTACATTGACAACCAATCTCTCGGAAGTTTTTAATTGCGTGTTGAGGGGAGCTAGAAATGTTTCAATTACTGCGTGTGTGCAAATGACATTTCATCGTCTTGTTAAATACTTCAACACGAGACGCGCAGAAGCCTTAAGGTATGTACAGGAGAACCCTAACAACCTTTCCACTCCTCATATTTCGATTAAGATTGCTGAAGGTCAGGCCAAAGCTAATGAGCACAGAGTAACTAGATACAACATGCAAAGAGCTACTTATGAAGTAGTGACAAGGAGGTTCAGTGAAGCTCTCAGGGGTGGAGGCAACGTTCAGACTGTTTCTCTTATGACCGTATTTGTTCATGTGGGAAGTGGACAATATATAAATATCCATGTACACATGTTTTAGCAGTGTGCCAGGAGATTGGCATGGACTCAGCGGCTTTTGTTGATGAAGTATATAGTATTCGCTCCTACATTGCTACCTGGGGTGGGGAGTTCAACCCGGTACCACATGAAGACTACTGGTTGCAAACACCGATCATGTGCATACCTGATCGGGATCGTCTTAGGCCGAAGAAAAGAGGAAAGCCAAAGTCTACTCGGATCCATAACGAGATGGATGAGGTTCAGCCTAGAAGAACAAGTCGATGTTCTATTTGCAAGCAAACAGGTCATTCCAGGCGCCGATGTCCTAATGTAACCGATGGACCTTCGGGATCTTAAATTTATGTACTCTTTAAGTTAACTGGCCATTGTGTGCCTATGATGTACTTGTCTTAGGAACAAGACTCTACTTGGGCCTATGACTTTCATAATTTATGGATGTATTTACTTGATGTCATGATTGGCTTTTGATGACGTGAGTTTCGATTGAGTTTCGGTTAAGTTTCGGTAGATCTTTGATTGAGTTCCGATCAAGCTTTAATTGAGTTTCAGCAAATGATATCTTTCTGTTTTCCATTTGTCACTCAGGCAAAAACAAAAAAATTAATTTTGGACTTCAATGAGTTTCCGGATTTGGGGGGGGGGGGGGGGTTTGGCTCGGGAGCCAATTGCTGACTCTTTAAGCCCCCTGAATTGTAAGTCCCCTGTGCTGAAGGCTAGGGGTTGGGTCTGAGAAAATCACCACTTGGAGTGGCGATTTCAGGGTTGAAATAGCCACTTCAAGTGGCGATTTCAACATAACTGAGACGGAGTCAAAAGGCTTGCTTGAAATCGCCACATGAAGTGGCGATTTCAACCTAAATCGCCACTTCATTTGGCGATTTCATCTTCTTGAAATCTCCACATGAAGTGGCGATTTCAACCCTGAAATCGCCACTTCATGTGGTGATTTCATCTTCTACAACCGCGAGCATTGAAATCGCCAAATGAAGTGGCGATTTCAGTTCTGAAATCGCCACTTCATTTGGCGATTTCCTCAGTCCTAAATTCTTTTTGCTGAAAACTTTTTACTCATGCACTTGTAAAGGGTTTTGACAAAGAGTTAAGCTGTCAGCTTTGGGTTTTATGTAAGTTTTGAACTTATTGCAGATCCGGAACTCCTTTGTAGAACATTTTGGGTCCTGTGGAGAGATTACTTGGCTTTCCATACCTAAGGTTTATGAAACTGGTGCTTTCAAGTGGTTCTTCATAATGTGTAAAGCGACAGCTTTGGGTTGCTGGATGGGATACATGGATTTCAGATAGCAAGATGCCTTTTCCAACGCCTTGGAACTCGATGGTTCTGAACTTGGGGGCTGCACCTTAATAGTGGATGAAGCCACGGGGTGACAGCCGAGACGCCAAACTCAACCGAAACTCAGCCGAAACACAATCGAAACTCAGCCGATACTCGAAACTTGACCGAAGCTCTACCGAAAATCAGCCGAAACTAAATCGAAACTAAACCGAAACTCAACCGAAACTCAACCGAAACTCAACCGAGACTCGAAACTTGACTGAAACTCAACCGAAACTCAGCCGACACTCAGCCGAAACTAAACCGAAACTCAACCGAAACTAAACCAAAACGCAGCCGAAACTCAACTGAAACTCAGCCGAGACTTGAAACTTGACTGAAACTCAACCGAAACTCAGCCGACACTCAGCCGAAACTCAACCGAAACTCAATCGAAAGTCAATCGAAACTCAACCGTAATTGCCAATCATGAAAAAAATTAATGCATTAGAAGAACACAATCTCATAGAAATAAGATATTACAGATACATTAAAAAAAAGAAGTTTTACATCATAGGGTTTTAGTACAACAATCTAGAAAACCTAGGTTCCACATCCTCATCGAGGAGGTCGGTGAATACGTCCTGTTCGTCGCCTATAGGTCGCCAATGGTATAGGAACCTCATCAATCACCTGAGATACTGCCTCCTGCGTGGGGATCGCGCTTGCATTGAAAACATCATGCATAGCAGCATCCAAATGTGACCGGGAAGCATCAGCATCCTCATATATCTTGGCATGTCCGCATCGACAATGTCATCAATGCGATATGCATTGTGATATTGACTGGCAGATGTACCCTCCCCGGCATCTCTCCTCTGCGAATACTCGTGTGCTAATGGGGACCGCATGCAAGAGGGCGATGGAGTATAATGAAATGTCTCCATCATCGGATCAACGTCGGCTCGTGTGAACTCTGGCACCTCCGGATAGTGTGCTGAAGGGGATGTGCTCCGAACATGCTGATGCCGGACGACGGACAATGTACCATGCGCCATCGACGTCGCGCTTCTCAAAATCTGTAGCCGCTCATCGTCCACTGGGGTGGCTAATGCCCGCTCGAGCTCGATAGTCAACTGTTGAAACCTCTCATGCTGCATACAATATGACAACAAAATTTCATATGATAGCTTAAGAACTTAAAAGTTAAAGATACCCAAAAAAAATTTAAAATCAGTACCAGAAACTCATATGAAGTGCCTTCCCCTTCATAACCACTTGCACTATACTCAGAGCGGCCTACACATATTCGAGTGATGCTCCTAAACCAGGCCATATAATCGGGTGTGCATGGGAATCCTGCTACTATAGGCTCTCCCACAATCACATGCTGGCGCCGTGCATTCCATGTTGCAACATAAGTCCCGTGCATGGCATCCCATGCAGCATATGACCTCCCCCGTCGATCAATCTGATGAAGATGTAGCGACGTATCGCATGGACATGGTATGCATTGGCGACATCCAAATTGACGAAGCACCCGATTCGGCAAATGCCATTCAACTACATCAAAACATATCAGTGGGATCCGCGTCGTCCAAATATCCGAACTAACCAAGCAGCTTGGAGGTAAAATAGAGATAACTGCCGGCGAATAAGGACACCATAAGAACTGCATATGAAAATTTTAATTAATCATTATGCAACATAATGAATTGATCTAATTGAATTCCATATACAACATGACATACTCGTTGTTCAGTATCATCCAACAGATCCAACTAGTCCCTATACGCACGTAGTGTATGGGTTGGAATATTTTTCATGTTGTATCTTACGTGCCATCTATACCCCCATGGTGCACCTAAGTGCCAATCATCATCGGCATCCGACGGTCTAGCCTTCAGAATCTCGAGTCTCGTGGGATGGAAAATAGGAAATCATTCCCATGCCCAAATCTGCATGTTCGGATATTTCAAAATTTTAATTTATAAATAAAATTACATCGATCTCGGACATAAGTATAAAGTGTTTACCTGTAGCAGTGGGAGGTATCCTCCGATGTCAGACTGGGTAGGGCTCGTTGCATGACATAGTGCTCTATATAAACCAGCCAGTGTAGCCGATCCCCAACTTAGAGCAGCAAATGCCTCCAAGTCTTCAAGAAATGGCACGTACATCAACTTAACTAAATTACCAGAGGTATCCGAAAGAATCACTCCACCAATGATTCGAAGAAGTTGTCCCCTCACAAACTGCTACACAACCGCATCATTCACATCTTCGTCCAAGTGAAGGTCATGATAGAATTGATCGAAGAATGCTAAACGAAAACGACCTTTCGAAATGCTTCGACGGGAGGTTCAACACCAAATAACCTCCCAAATATAGCCTGCCACTCCGGAATGAATTGTATGGCGTGGATCTAACCCAGTAACAGCGGAACCATCAATCCGGAGGCCGCTCAGAATACTTACATCCTGTAGTGTAATGGTCGCCTCACCAAAAGGTAGATGAAATGTGTGGGTCTCTTGCCGCCATCTCTCTACCAGTGCAGAAATAAGGCCGACATCCAGTCGAATCTGGCCAATCCAATATATGCCAAACATGCCGACACGATCTAGGTAGTACTGCACTCGTGGGTGTGACATTCCCGGTGTCTCTTTCCAGATATGTGCGTCATGCCGATGACATCTAAGAACCGGTAACTCCTAAAATAAAAATATTTGATACATCCGCATCAACATAAATAATTGTTAATTAATTAAGAACCGTCGATCAATAATACATACCTCGCCTTGAAATATGTTCGTTGATCTATGAAACTCTTGCAAAGTGAGAACAGTAGGATCACGAGGCCCTGGATCTAAGACATTATGAGCTATGTCTTGATAATCTGACAAAAGCAACATTTACAAGCAATCAATAAACATAAAAGCAACGGCATATCAGCCGCTATTATTTAGATGTGATGTTATGCCACATCTACGGCATATCAGCCGCTATTATTTAGATCTGAATACAACGAATCTTATTTTAAAATATTATGCTTTTCTCCATGCATATGTTTAAGCTTAGCTTCCCCAAATATTTTATGCTATGCATATACTAAAATTTAGCAGGTTTTACATACATTTAAGGTTTGCTATAAAATGTACAGTTATAGCATGATATATAAGGGCCGAATTATAGATCAAATGTGGGACGTTCACATCCATACAACAAAGCAAAAATAATTTGTTTATATAGAGTATGGGATATGCTAGATGTCTCTAAACCCACTATTAATCTCAGTGCCATATCGATTAACCGATCTAGTTGTCTAGGATTATCGAATCTAGTTGAGAAAATCATATACAAGGGACTTTGTGTACCTTGTAAAGTCTACAAAAAGATGGATTTTCGGTGGAAGGCGAGCTGCGACGGAGAACTCCGGTGGTAGGCGAGCCGTGGCGGGGGGGATCTTTCCGACGAGCCGTGGTGGGGGGATCTCTCCGGCGAGCCGTGGCAGGGGGAGGATAATAAGGGCTTCAAGCGAGCGGTGGGAGGATGAAAAAGGGCTTGAAGCCCTTTAAAACAATCCCCCCGATCGCAGGCTCTCTGGTTGGGTGGACTGTGTTGAAATCGCCACATGGTGCGGCGATATCAACAATGAAATCGCCACACCATGTGGCGATTTCAATTATAGTTGGAATCGCCACACCATGTGGTGATTCCAACTTGGAATGAAATCACCACATGGTGTGGCGATTTCATTTCTGAAATCGCCACACCATGTGGTGATTTCTTCTTGGCCCCTGTCAGCAACCCAGCTGACGGGGCCGAGCCTGAGTGACGTTAAAGGGTGACTAAGCAGGGGGAAAACGCCATTTGAAATGGCGTTTTCCCCTTTAACACCATTTTCATCAAAAGTTTACATCCCATACCTTTCGTTTAAAACCGGTGCCTTTTGGCACCGGTTTGAAAAATGACTCCAAGTTGGTCCATGATATCTAATGAGGTCGGGTAACATCAGTACTGATTGCGAACTGTTGGTACTATCTAGTACTTAACTAGTAGTACTAGAATAATAAAAAAAATCATATGATATGATTTAATAGGCTCAACTTTATAAAAAATATATTTTTATTTTTAAAGTTAAATATGTATTATATGACTTTTTAATTAATTTCTAGTTAAGTAAACGAGTTAGGAGCGGCATGTGAGCCGGGCAAAATGTACAGCAACTCAGCAAAGCAGCTATTTTTATTGAAGTACTTGCGCACATTAAGCAAGAAATAACTACATTAGCCGGAATCAAATCCCACCGTAATTAGGCTTAGAGATCAAGAGCACAATGCATTTTATAGTGGTTGGAAAGATTGGGAGAATCAATTGGTGTTATTTTTCACATATGATTTTATACTGAATGAAATCAAAAAGTCATTGATAAGTTTTTTTATTATTTTAATTTAATTATTAAAATAAATATTAAATACTTTAAATATATTAAGAATTAATACTTTTTATGGATGTTTGTAAAAAAGAAATCTATAGATGAAAAGAGCTTGATTTTTGGAGTTCAATGATGCATACGCACTCAAATTAGGACTCTGTTTGTCCGAAAAAGAAAAAAGAGATGATTTCACATGATTTTTGGTGCAAAGTAAGGTATATGATGTTGAACGGATGGCTGAGAAAATTTTTCACGATATCTGAACGATTTTGAGCCAGATTGACTTCAACTTTGACTAGGAGGAACCCTAAACAAGCTCTATAAAAGAAGAACCTCACGCAGCAGTCAAGAGGAGTTTTCTTCAAAGTTCTTTTTATTTTTCTTTTATTTTATTTAGATCATTGTATTTAGGCCTGAAGGAGAAAAATTATGGAGGGAATGCTGGTGGCATCAATGCGTGGCTAGATTCCTTCAACTTGGGATGATGATGAAGCCTGTAGCCAGATTCTATATTTCTTTTTGTTTTTAATTTTTATGCAATAAAATTATGCTCTTTTTACATATATCTTTTGAGTTATTTTTTCTGATCGAGGTTTTGATCTGGCATACACTGCCTATACCGTGTCGTGATCTCATGATACGATACGTGCCTAAGAGAGATAGATCGTATTATGGTAGTTTATACAAGAAAATATCAAAATAATGACCAAAATTAGTGATGAAAATTTTTGTCACTAAATTGTGACGATTTAGGTTAAATAGTGACGAAAATTAAAATTAGTGATGGATCAGTCTATCCGTCACTAAATCGTCACTAAATTAGTAACGGACTGTCACATCCGTGACGGATGGGGCAATCCGTCACTAATTTAGTGACGGACAATCCGTTACTAATCCATCATAAATTAGTGATGAAAGAGCAATCCATCACTAAATTAATAATGGATTAGTGACGGATTTTACTTTCGTCACTAATCCATCATAAATTAGTGACGGATGGGGCAATCCAATACTAAATTATTGATGGATTTTCCTTGAGTCACTAATCCATCACAAATTAGTGATGGATGGGGTAATCCATAGTGACGGATTGCCCCATCCGTCACTAATCCATCACAAATTAGAGACAAAAGAGTAATCGTCACTAAATTAGTAATGGATTGCCTATCTAAATTTATGCTCTAATTTTTTTAAAAAAATTTGTGATGAAAAAAGTTGCGTCCGTATGTGCCAATTACGTCTGCCGCCTCCCATGCGCATCCCAGCCATGTGTCTGCCTCTCGGTGCGCGCCATGCTCATCTGCTACTCGGCCTGTGCATGGGCCTGTTATGGCCCGTGCGCGTTTGCACCAATCAGCCTGTTTCATCGGCCGTACAACCTTGCCTGTGTCCGATGCCCCTTGCGCCGTGTCTGCGCCTGCCCAGTGCCGTGTCTGCGCCTACACGCGCCTATGCGTGACTGCACTTGGCTGCACATGCATCCTTAATTTAGTGATGGATTGCACTTCCGTCATTAATCCATCACAAAATTAGTGACAAAAGAGCAATCAGTCACTAATTTAGTAATGAATGGGATAGTCTGTAACTAATTTAGTGACGAACAAGATCATCCATTACTAATTTAGAGACGGATTTTCCTTTCGTCACTAATCCGTCACAAATTAATGACGGATGGTGCAATCCATCACTAAATTAGTGACGGATTGCCCCATCCGTCACTAATCCATTACAAATTAGTGATGGAAGAGTAATTCGTCACTAAATTAGTGACAAATTAGTGACGGATTGCCTATCTAAGTTTATACTCTAATTTTTTTTAAAAAAATTATGATGAAAAAAGTCACGTCTGCATTTGACAAGTTACGTGCACTGCCTTTCATGCATGTCTCAGCCACGTGTTTGCCTTCCGGCACGCGTCATGCGCATCTGCTACTCGGCCTGCACGTGCGCTTGCCATGGCCCATGCACGTTTGCACCAATCAGCCTATTTCTTCGGCCGCACAACTTGCCTGTGTTCGGTGCCCCTTGCGTCGTGTCTGTGCGTGCCCAGTGCCGTGTCTGCGCGTACACGCGCCTATGCGCGACTACACTTGGCTGCATGCATCCCTAATTTAGTGATGGATTGCACTTCCATCACTAATCCATCATAAATTAGTGACAGAAGAGCAATCCATCACTAAATTAATGATAGATTTTCCTTCCATCACTAATTTAGCGACGGATTGCTCTTCCGTCACTAATCCGTCATAAATTAGTGACATAGAGCAATCCATCACTAAATTAGTGATAGAATTGTCCTTCAGTCACTAATCCATCACAAATTAGTGATGAAAGAGTAATCCGTCACTAAATTAGTGACGAATTAGTGATGGATTACATATTTAAATTTATACTCTAATGTTTTTAAAAAAAATTATGACGAAAAAAGTCACATCCACATGTGCCAGTTATGTGCGTCGCCTCCTATGCACGTCCCAGCCACGTGTCTGCCTCCCGATGCGCATCATGCGCATCTGCTACTTGGCCTGTGCGCGCCTGCCATGGCCCGTGCATGTTTGCACCAATCGGTATGTCTCTTCGGCTGCACAACCTTGCCTGTGTTCGGTGCCCCTTGCGCCGTGTTTGTGCATGCCCAGTGCTATGTTTGCGCGTACATGCACCTATGCATGACTGCACTTGGCTGCCGCTCACTAGGATTTCCTTTCGTCATTAATCCATCACTAAATTAGTGACAGATTATCTTTCGTCACTAATCCATCATAAATTAGTACAGATTGTCCTTTTCATCACTAATCCATCACAAATTAGTGACGAATTAGTGATGGATTATCTATCTAAATTCATCCTCTAATTTTTTTTAAAAAAAATTGTGACGAAAAAAGCCGAATCCGCATGTGCCAGTTATGTGTGCCGCCTTCCAGCCACATGTTCGCCTCTTGGTGCGTGCCATGCACGTCTGCTACTCAGTCTGTGCGCGCCTGCTATGGCCCGCACATGTTTACACCAATCAGCATGTCTCTTTGGCTGCACAACCTCGCTTATGTCCGACACCCCTTACGCCGTGTCTACGTGTGCCCAGTGCCCTACGCTGGTCATTGCACGTGCCTGCGCGCATCCCTAATTTAATAACGGATTATCCTTCTATCACTAAATTTATACTCTAATTTTTTTAAAAAAAATTTATGATAAAAAAATTAATTAGTCATTAATTTAGTGACAAACTGCCCCATCCGTCACTAAATGGATTGACTTTTTAATCAATTTTTTTTAAATAATTAAAATATAAATTTAATGATCAACATGATAAAATTTTATTTTTGTTTAACGGAATTAAAATTCCATCACTAATTAGTGACGAAAAATCTTATTCCGTCACTAACATCCCATTACTAACATGCCCCTCTTGCAATTTTTTTCCCAATCGGCCCGTGCTTCTCTCTAGGGTTGTGATCTGATGGAGCCGGAGAAGGAGGCAGAGAGAAGGGGATGGAGGAGAGAGAGCAAGAGGGCATCGATCTCGCCATCGATCTCGATTCGGACCAGAGAGGGCAAGAGGGCATCGATCTCGCCTTCTACGCTTCGCCCTCGTCCGCCTCTCCTTGCCTTTCTTCTTCTCTTGCAAGGATCCGCATCGACCATTCTGCTGGTCGATGGCTGATTGAGGTGAGTTCTTCTACCTCTGTATCTCTCTCTCCCTGCAAACTTGTTCTATTCCAGTGCTAAGGTATAAGAGATTTCTTTTGTATTTTCAGTTCTTCTTGATTTGTATTTTCAGCTAGGGTATCTCGGCTCGTGAACCATTGTTGGAGGGTATAGTTTGAACCTCCTTCACCGTGGAACATCGCCGGAGCTTGAGCTAACGTCTCCAGTGAGGTAGGGAGGCCAAAAAATTATCGCTCTCTTTTCCTCTGTTTAATTCTCAAAGCTTTGTTTCATGACAATCTCTTCAATTCTGGCTGAAAGGGAGAGAGATTTTCTAATTAAAGAGTAGGGGAGGATCACCGGAGCTAGGCGAACCTTCGGGGAAGTTCAGATCATCGCCGGTGACCCTGACAAGGAGGAGGTAAAATTTTTCCTCCTATGTTTTTGGGAACTTTGCATTGGAGTTCTTTAACCGCCCTGACGAACCTAACCAGTATGAAGTCAGCATTCGCTTCAACTCGAGATCGATCCCGTCCTCCGAGCAAGCGCCTGTATGGGTTGCCGGTGCTCATGTTTCTGTCGGATATAATTCGTTTCTTTAACTCAATGAGGCCGGAGGTCTCGTTCTCTTCGACTCTTCGAAGGGAGCTGAGGTCTGGAGCAGCAACACTCACAACTCCTCCGTCACTTCAGCCAGTCTCCGCGACGATGGGAATCTTGTTCTCTTGAATGTGCGCAAGGATATCGTCTGGTAGAGCTTTACCACTCCTTCGGATACTCTTCTTCCAGGCCAGAACCTTACGATTTTTTATTAGTAAAATCCAAATAAGATGGCAGGTTGAAGTAGGCTGTGGCGCTTGAACCTGGCAACAGGAGCCAGTGTCCAGGCCAAGAGAGTCAGCGCCGAGCTCCGGTTGTGAGCAGAGGCGTCTGATAAACTCGAATGAGTTCTAGACGTCGCCAACGAGAACTTGGTGAAGGCGAGGGGATTGCATCAGGCCGCCCTCGATGAAGCGTCCAGGCTGAGGCTCAAGTTAGGGAGCTACGTGAGCTCCGGCCGAGGTATGACGAAGCATGCTCAGAGTTATTGCGAATCAGATCTAGGCATGCTGGAGAAATGGAAAATGTTAAGAAACAGTTTGACGAGAGCCGGGACAGGCTAAGGAAAGATGCTGCCGAAGAGAGAAGTCGCCTGAATAGAATGCTTGGCAAGACAGAGGAGAAGATTCAGCAGCTACAACATTGCGTCATTGCCAGGGATGGTAGGATCGAATGACACCAGGATAAAATAGCCAAGCTCGACGATGAGCTTTCCCAGTCCAGGGAAGAAGCTAACAATAGGCAGTCGAGAATCAATGACCTCAAGGATAGGATCGAGCAGGCCAAGGCCGATAAACTGAGGGCCTTCGGCGAGGTCGAGGAATTGACCGAGAGAATAGCCCGACAAGTGGGGAGGTACGATATCATCTTTTTAACTTCCCCTATTTTCTCATTGTTGCACCGACTAATCCTATGCTTATAGATGGAGAAGGCGAAACTCGAGGGCCAAAGTCAATTAGAGACCCTGTAAGGAGAGCTGGCATCGAGTCGCCAGAGAAGCTTGGAGCTCGAAGGCCAGGTTGCTGAGATCGAGAAGCAAGTCGCCTCGCTTCGGAGTCAGGTCGCTGAGGCTGAAAGGCAACTCGCCCTATTTCGGGGAAAACAGAACGTGACCTGTGCTGAGGCATTCCAGCTCGGCGTGGAGGAGGTTCGAGCCAGGATATCTCGGGAGCACCCGGAATGGGACTTCTCTTTCCTTGAGGTGGAGGGTCATGATGTGCGGACCCCTAGGATCGAGTTATCAGCAGAGACCGAATATGAAGAGGTCTCGGATATTGACGTAGATGCTCTCCTGGGGGCTGATGCAACTTAGGACTCGAGTGTGGATGATCGAAAGGGGGAGAGCCATCCAAGCGATGCAAGGGCACCCGAGGCTCATCGATCGGCCATCTTCGAAGTGGGCAGACCGAGCCACGTTTCTCCAGTGCCGGCCGCTGATGCCCTTGAGGTCGGGCCCATGCCCTGATAACTGAACGCTGGTTCGGATTTTGTATTATCTTTCTCTTTGTTGGCTATCTATAGAAGACTTCAATGAAATTTAAAAATTTTCTTTATCTCTATTATGTGCCTTTTTCCTCTTTTCCGTGTTATTTCGAGGATATTTAGTTCGAAGGAGTCTGGCAGATCGAAGGGAGTCCGATCCTAAGATGGGGGCGCCTCTCGAGCGTCTCGTTGCTATTTATTGATCCTCTTCGGTAAGGGGGCACGACTCTTCGTTTCCTGTGAGCGCCCACTGAGGCAGTGACGTGTGGCAAGTTTCCGCGATAGTGACGTTGGAGTTGATAGCTCGGGCGATCGAAATACCCATCAGAAGTAGTTTAAATATGGATGGACATCGTTAATCACTTCTCTTGTTGACCTTCCAAAATTTAGGATAGTAGGATGGCTTTTGAAAATGAAGGGGGGTCTACTGGAGTGCCAGGTAATGGCGATGATGGCCACGGCGGGCAGGCCCCTCCGCAAGGGGGCCCCCATAGGAGCTGTGTTCCGATAACTATCGATAGGGAGGGCCTGTTGTTGATGCTCGCGGGCTGCGACCAACTCCGGAAGGTGGTCGAAGAATACTTGGCCATCTCCACGAGGGAGCACGAGCTCCTTCGTCAAATCAACAGTCAGCTGGAAGGGCAAGTGGTGACTCTCCAGCAACAAATTGCTATTCTTACCGCCGAGCTAAGTTTGCGGCGTGGGGAGAGCTCGGCAGCATCTGGTGGAGACGATAAGCCCCAATGAGGGCTCATGTGTCTTTTTCTTTTCTTTTTGTTTTTCTTTTTATGATGAATAAAAAAGAATTTTTGCAACTTTCATGTTCGCTACCATCTTCGAAATGTTCGTTCTCATCATGTGAGTCTTACGAACGAACCACCCCTTGGGGATCTCTGGTGATCTTGTTGAGACTAAGGTATGGTGTCCTCATTTTTACCGAGGTAAGGAGAACTCATAAGTTCCTGTCGGAGTGTAGTATATCGCTCAGTTTTGCCGAAGGATAAGAATGTCCTGTTAGCGTTGGGGTGAGAGTAGCTATCCCAGTTTGGACCGGGGGATAAGGGAACATTCAGTTTTTACCGAATCAAAAAGAGATACCTCGGTTTTTTCCAAAGTAAGGAGACTATCTCGGCTTCAAGTTGAAGAAAAAAGCGATGTCTCGATTTAGGCCGAAATATAATAGATGGTTCGGCTTCGGGCCAAGCAGAAGGTATTGGCATGTCTTTATTGAGGAGTACTTGGCTTCTGTGCCTTTTTATTGCTCTACCAGCGCTTTGTCTTTTTCAAGGCGAGTTGGCTTTACATGGGCAACGAGCATCCAGCTTTTATTAGGGGACGTCTTTTTAAGTGGGAATTTTCCAGGCTCGTCCATATCTCGGAGATCTGCAGGCGGTTTTTCAGCATTTAAGGCTCCTGATTCGAGATCGTGGGGATATTTTCAGCCTTCCATACTGACCTGAGGGGTGCGCTTGGCATGCTCTGATGTGTATCTTCCTGTTTCGGTGCGCCATGTGGCACCACGACTTTGCCGTTTCGAATTTTAAGGGTTCCTTCCTTAATGGCCGCTCCTGCCTGACTGCCTATAAAAAGGGGGGGCGGGGGGGGGGGTGCAGACGGTGCATAAGCACCTTTCAAAGCCTTTTCTCTTCATAACTCAAAGATATGTCCATGGCCTTTTCTTTGAGGCCGAGAGCGGAGATGTCGAGTTGTTTCCCTTTTGGAGGTCGGCCTGACCCGGATAGCTGGGGTGATGGAGGAGCTACTGAAGAACAAGCAGTCCTCAAGGGAGAATTCTCGGAGGTCATATGGAGAGCGCACGGGAGGCCCATAAAGGCCATATGGGGAGCGCACGTATGCGCTTCCTGTGTGTCCTTTGTGGTTCGCCATGGGGACAATCAGAAATGCAAAGCACATGCAGTCCCCATGGGTTACATGAACTTCCCCTCCCCCCACAGGTGAACTGAGGGACCCAATATGAGGGGAGGTGTCGGTCTGCTGGTCCCCTATCTATGTCTCTGGGCAGCGGCTAGCAGCCCAGCATCCCACTATAGGGGGAAGGAGCCCTCAGCATTGGCATCCATAGGTCTTCGGCTTAGTTTGGGTCTTTTGGCTTGTCCGTCCGAGGGATCAGCGACTCAACTGGAGTCGTATGATTTCTCTGATTTCTTGGATGCTGCAACGACACTAAAGGCCGAAGCTGCTTTTTAATTCATTTGTTTTTACTTCCTGCGCTGTAGTGCACTTGTAATACCTCTTCAGAGATTGTATTTCTCATCGATTAACGGAATAAAGAAAGTTTTTTGTTCTTCCTTCTTTTTTCAAATGTTTGCAGATGTTTGCTTTTCCCTTTTGGCGTGACCATGCAGTCTTGTTCGTTTTAGGCGTACCGAGTCATGCTCGGCTCGTAAACCTTCGATTGTGCTTGGGTAGCACTACCTTCGTTAAGTATTTTCATAGTGTTTGACCCCCTTCAGAGGAGGCACTGGTCTCTGTTTAAGTCAGAGAGAGGCCTGGGCGACCTTACCGATTCACAAGATAGGCACGGCCTGATAAAAAGGAGCTAAGTAGGTCTTTCCTTAAGAAGGAGAGACTTGCACAACTCTGCTGATGAGCAGAGAGAGGGATTGCTTACTTGTGCCGAAGTATGATGAGATGCATCAGTTGCACTAAAATGTCTGAGCAATCAACCGGCCTTGCTGTTACTGCTGAATCGCCGGGGCCACTTGGCTTTGTCCAAGGCTTCAAAGATTAATAAGAAATTCCATTCGGCTTTGGCCGAGGGTTCTGATATGTCACTCGGTCTTGGCCAAGGTTTCTGTTAATAAGAGATGCACTTTGGCTTTGGCCGAGGATTTTGATAATAAGAGATGCACTTTGGCTCTGGCCGAGGCTTTCGATAATAAGAGATGCACTTCGGCTCTGGCCGAGGCTTTCGATAATAAGAGATGCACTTCGGCTCTAGCCGGGGCTTTTATGGAGCCATTCGGGCATGACGAGGCTTTGGGAAGCTACTTGAGCATGACAAGGCTTTAGGAACCGTAGAGTGCATACCTGGTGGCGCCATGGAGCGGGGAACATTGCTCGGCCCTGCCGAAGTTCGGAGACTGTTTGGAGATCACTCGATTCGGCCGGGGCTCGTAAGCTGCCCAAATTTGACCGAGGCTTTTACGCCGTTTGGCCCGGCCGGGGCTTGTAAGCTACCCGAATCCGGCCACAGGCTTGCAGATCACTTGGCTCCCAGCCGTACTGGGAGTGCTCGGGCATACCGAGTCTTCGTGGAATAGGACCCGGCCCAGCCGAGGTACGGAGATTTAGCTTGGCCCCCAGGGGTACCGGGAGTGCTCGGCCATACCGAGTCTTTATGGAATAGGACTCAGCCCAGCCAAGGTACGGAGATTTAGCTTGGCCCCCTGGTGTATCGGGAGTGCTCGGCAATACTGAGTCTTTGTGGAATAGGACTCGGCCTAGCCGAAGTACGGATATTTAGCTTGCCCCTGGGCGTATCGGGAGTGCTCGGCCATACCGAGTCTTTGTGGAATAGGACTCGGCCCAGCCGAGGTACGAAGATTTAGCTTAGCCCTCGGGGGTACCGGGAGTGCTCGGCCATACCGAGTCTTTGTGGAATAGGACTCGGCCCAGCGGAGGTATAGAGATTTAGCTTGGCCTCCGGGCATACCAGGAGTGCTCGGCCATACCGAGTCTTTGTGGAATAGGACTCGGCCCAGCCGAGGTACGGAGATTTCCTACTCATGAATGCAGCTCGGTCGTGCTGAGAATTGGTAAGCAGCATCTATTTTTCATTATGACTTTTTGGAAAAATGATTGTACGATCATGCAATGGATCATAGAATCAAGATGCCAATACTGTTAACGGAGCAAGTCTATAGAAAGCGTACCCTACTGGCGGTATATGTGGAGATTTTCTGAATTTCATGTTTGGGGAATAGATTTTTCGTTCAGATCCTGGAGCTTGTATGTACCGAGCCCAATGATTTCCGCCACTTGATAGGGGCCTTTCCAGTTCGGAAACAGCTTTCCTTGTTCCAGTGGCTTGGAGACGGATGCTTTCCGGAGGACAAGATCGCCGGGCGAGAAAGATTTCCCTTTGACTCTAGAGGCATGATAGCGAGCCACTCTTTGTTGATAGATAGCTACTCTGATCCGAGCTTTCTCTCTGATTTCCTCCACCAGGTCAAGGTTGGTGCAGAGCTGCTCATCGTTTGCCTCCTCCGAGTAACTCTCCACCCGCAGAGAGGGGAGTCCTATCTCCATGGGAATGACGGCTTCTGTGCCGAAGGCCATCCGGAACGGGGTCTCACCTATGAGAATTCTCTGGGTGGTGCGGTAGGCCCATAGGACATGGTGAAGTTTGCCGCCCATCTGCCTCGGGCTCTAGCAAGCCGAGCCTTGATCCCTTGAAGTAGGGTCTGATTAGTTACTTCAGCTTCTTCGTTGGCTTGCGGATGCCCGACTGATGTGAGGTGGTGACAGATTCCATGCTCCTCACAGAACTCTCGAAACTTAGGGTTATCAAACTGCTTGCCATTGTCGCCGTGATGATGGTATGCGGGAGGCCGAAGCGACAAATAATGGATCTCCAAACGAAGTCTTTAGCCTGAGCTTCGGTTATCTGGGCAACTGCCTCGGCCTCGACCACTTGGTGAAGTAATCAATGGCGACGAATAAGAACTTTCTCTATCCTGTGGTGAGGGGAAACGGGCCAAGGATGTCCATCCCCCACTTAGCAAAGGGCCAAGCAGAGGAAATAGGGACCAAGCTAGCGGAGGGGAGCCTCTAAATATTAGAATGTCTCTGACAAGGGTCACAGGTTCAGACGAGATCGTCAGCATCCTTTTGCATGGTGGGCCAATAATACCTCTGACGCAGCATCTTGTGGCATAAGGATCGGCTCCCTAGGTGGTTGCCGCAAATTCCCATATGCACTTCCCGAAGAGCATAATCAGCCTCAGATGGGCGAAGGCACTTAAGCAGCGGCATGGAGAAGGACCGCTTATACAGTTGATCATCGATCAGCACATAATGGGTGGCCTGCAACTTCAGCTTTCTTGCTTCCCTTCGGTCGGCTGGGAGTGACCCTTCTTTAAGATACTTAAATATGGGGTCGAACCAGGATGGTTCAACCTCGACCTGTATCACTCAGCCAGCTTCCACGATACTGGGATTTTCCAGAATCTCTATGGAAAACTTTCGCTCAGAATCCATCGATACGGTGGTTGCCAGCTGGGACAATAGGTCGATGCGTGCATTCTTGGATCTTGGGATCTGAATAACTTTAAACTCGGGGAAATGGGAAAGTAAGTCCCACACCTCTTGAAGATACCGAATCATGTTCAGATCCCGAGCCTCGAACCGCCCCGCATGTGACCGGCCACCAATTGAGAGTCGGTAAAGGCATTCAGCTTCTTCACTTTAAGGTGACGAGCAATTCGGAGTCCAGCGAGCATAGCTTCATACTCGGCTTCATTATTGGAGGCTGAGAAGGAGAAGCGGACGTCGTATTCGAAGGTCGCCCCCTCTGGGCTGGTAAGGATTAAGCCAGCACCAGAGCCATTAGCATTAGATGATCCGTCAACATGGAGCAGCCATAGGGCATCAGATCTCAGATGCTCATAGGAGTCCGGAGTGGAGCCATCCTCAGGGATAGTGCATTCGAGGAGAAATTAGCTAGAACTTGAGCTTTGATGGCCGGGCGAGGTTGGTATCGGATGTCATGCTTACTTAGCTCGACGGCCCATTTGGTCATTCTCTTTGATGTCTCCGAACGATGGACCTCCACTTTGATGGGTTGGTTGGTCAGGACCATTACAGAATGTGCTTGGAAATACGGTCGCAGCTTCTGGACCGATGTTATCAGGGTTAAAACCAACTTCTCGATCCGGGTGTACCTCGTCTCGGCGTCTCGGAGTAGTTTGCTGACATAATAGATTGGTTTTTGGGTCTTGTTCTCTTCTCTGACCAGTACTCAGCCAATGACACCTTCCGAAACTGCTAAGTACAAGAACAATATTTCCCCCAGATTCGAACTGTTGAGGAGGGGTGGAGAGCCGAGATACCTTTTGAGGTCCTCGAACGATTTCTGACACTCGGGAGACCATTGGAAATTCTTAGCTGATCGAAGAGCTTTGAAGAAAGGGAGGCATCTCTCGGCTGACCGAGCCACGAAGCGGTTGAGGGCCGCGATCCTTCCAGTCAGGTGTTGGACTTCCTTGATGGACGCTGGAGGCATCATTTGCTGAAGGGCCTGGATCTTCTGTGGATTGGCCTCAATGCCTCATTGGGAAACCATGAAGCCTAGAAACTTTCCAGAATTGACGCCGAAGGCGCACTTAGTCGGGTTGAGCTTCATTCGATTTTTTTGGTGCATTGTGAAGCTCTCCGAGAGATCCTCAATGTGCTGGGATGCTTCTATGCTTTTGACCAGCATGACGTCGACGTACACCTCCATGTTACGGTCGATTTGCTCCTTAAAGACCTTGTTAACTAGCCTTTGGTAAGTAGCACCTGCATTTTTCAGACCGAAAGGCATGACACGGTAACAATAAGTACCTCGATCGGTTATGAAGGTGGTCTTCTCTTCATCCTCGGGCGCCATTCAGATTTGGTTGTAGCCCAAATAGGCATCCATGAAGGCCAGCATCTGGTGACCCGAAGTAGCATCTACAAGCTGGTCGATCTGGGGGAGAGGGAAGCTGTCCTTCAGGCATACTTTGTTGAGGTTGGTAAAGTCGATACAGATCCGCCACTTGCTATTCGACTTCTTCACCATAACAACATTTGACAGCCAGTTAGGATAGTTTACCTCCCGAATGAAATTCGCCTTGATAAGCTTGTTGACTTCTTCCTCAATAGCCTTTTCCGCTCAGGGGCGAAGCTCCTTTTCTTCTGCTTAATGGGCCGGGACATCTCGTCCACATTGAGACGGTGGACGAGAACGTCTGGGCTGATCCCTGGCATATCAAAAGCGGACCAGGCAAAGACATCAGCATTCTTTCAGAGAAAGTTGATCAGCTCCAGTCGAGGTTTCCCTTTCAGTAGCGACCCGATCTTTATAGTTTGGTCGGGCGAGATTTCGTTTAGCGGTACCTCCTCCAGCTCTTCGGCTGGCTCTCCTTGATGCTTAGCAAAATCCTCCCGAGCGTCCAGCCCATCAACCTCGGGCAGTTTGGACTGAAGGCTGGTGACGAAGTATTGCCGAGCCATAGCTTGGCTTCCTCGAACTACCCCAATTTCCTGTTCGGTAGGGAACTTCATCACTAGATGCGGGATGGAGACAGCAACTCTAAGGGACATTAGGCCGGGTCTCCCAAAGATTGCATTGTAGGGCGACCGAAGCTTGGTCACCAGAAAATCTGTGCGAACAGTGGCAACACAGGGCCAAGTTCCTGCTCGGACCATCAAGGTCACGACTCCCTCTGGGGTAATAACATTTCCGGTGAACCCCATTAGGGTGGAGTCCATAGCTCGAAGACTCTCCATGAGCAGTTTCATCTTCGCAAACACATTGAGGTACAGAACATTGATCGAGCTCTCACTATCAATAAGAATCCGGCTTACATCATAATTGTTTAGATTGAGAGATACAACCAGCGCATCATCGTACGGGAACTGTATCTTCTGAAGGTCATCATCGGAGGAGAGCTCATCAGTCCATGCTCTCTTTAGTGCCGAATCTTTTCATCATCCCGCCGGCCCGACGGACTATCGACTGCCTCGATCACATTGATGTGGCCAACAACCGGAGGATTTGGAGGAGGCTGCTGAGGCTCAGGCTGGCGGTCACCCCCATTTCTTGGCTCAGGCGCTCCCCTGAATTGGTTTAGTCTGCCCCGCTGGATGAGCCTCTCAATTTCATTCTTCAGCTGCCAGCATTCCTTGGTGTCGTGGACATGGTCCCGGTGGTAGCGACAGTACTTGGTGGGGTCTCTCCAGGTCGCATTCCCTCAGAGAGAAGGTAGTCGAGGGAGTTGGTGCTCTATCTCCATGAGGATCTGCGCCCTTGAGGCAGTAAGCGGGGTGAACCAGTTGAACCTCCTAGGCGGGCTTTGGGTGCGGTTCCTTGGCGGCGCGGAGGAACCCTTTGGCGACGAGGTGGGCTCAGTTGATGGACAGATCGGTATTTGTTCGAGCCCTTGGACTCCTTCTTTCTTGCCAGCTCAGCGCGGGTAGTCCTCCGCAATTCCTCGACTCTGGCATACTTGTCTGCCAGGGCCATCATATCGGAGAGGTTCGGAGGGTAACTGACCTCCAACGCCAGGTAGAAGTCACTCTCCTTTAACACTCTGCCAGCTAGGGCGGATATGGCCACCTCATGGTTAAGGTGATCCACTTCCAGCATGGCCGAGTTAAAACGACCGAGATAGTTCTTCAAGGATTCTCCCTCTCTGCTTAACCTCAGAGAGGGAATCAGATCTCCGCCGGTGACGGCAACTGCTGACGAACTGGCTGATGAAGAGGTGACTTAGCTCGTCGAATGAACCAATGAAACCTGGTTTTTAAGGTGTTAAACCAAGTTCGAGCGGACCCTCCAAGGGTGGAGGGGAGGGCGCGGCAGAGAATCGCATCTGATGCCCCATGGAACATCATGATCGATCGGAAGCTACTGAGGTGGTCGTTGGGATCGGAGGATCCATGATAAGGCTTGATGGTGGGCAACTTGACATGGGAGGAAATCACTTCCCCTATGATCTCCTTAGAGAAGGGAATGCCCTGCTCCACCTTATGCTGAAGCGGATGGGCCCGCTTGGCAGCGTCAACTCCTGGCGCATCTCCTGGATCTGTCGGCGGATCTCCTCTTTGGGCATAGTAGGAGGGGCTGGGCGAGGAGAATGCGGAGACGGTGTCGAGTCGTGGCAAGAGAACACCGGAGAGAGGGACCGGGCCCACCGAGATCTAGGGAGATCCTTGCCGCAAACCCCTTGCGGGGGTGGCCTAGCTCCCTTAGGACGATGAGGGGGTCCGCGACTCCATGCGGACCGAAAGAAGAGATTGCTGGGGGAATGGGGGCCACAGCCTCCTGAGCAAGGTGTGGAGCAGGAGCAGCTGGACGGGGAGCTTCGTGGCGTCCTTGAATCAGATGGGTCAGAGCTTGGACCTGCTGGACCAGTGTGGCAAACTGGTCCTGGGTCACTGAGGCCACCGGTGGCGATAGAGTCTCAACTGGTGGTGACGGCGGCGCCACACTGCTCACCGGATCAGGTTTTTGGGAGACAACCTGGTCCCGGGCTTCAAAAGTAGCCCTTCTTCGATTGGCCATTGGAGGGGTTATCTTCAAGATCGAGATCCTTATCTCCTTTTTTTAAGTTTATGGGACTTGAGGGCCCTTCCTCTAGCGCCAATTTATTGTTGCTGGAATCTGTCCTCCGACTCGGGTGCGGTCGAGCTTCAGGTTGGGCTCCCTCCTGGACGGACCTGCAAAACAGTCCTCACGCAAGAAGCGTTGGGGGTGGCCCTCTGTGGAAGACCCTCCGACACTCAAGTCAGTGAAGATCAACAACGAAAAAATATGGGGAGAAGGCTCTCGCTAAAGAGTCCCTCCAGGGTGGCCTTTTGGGAGCTCCGATCAGAGCGTCAATGGCAGAAAGGGGTGAGGAGAGATAGAATAAGAGTAGTGATGAGAATGCGTCAGGAACGCCCTTACCTTAGAGAATCTAGGACTGGGCTATTTATAGGTGATCACTTGATTCTTTGAGCATGTCATAGGAGGTATGAAAGTTATTGGGATTCGAGGCTGATTTGAATCAGGCTATTGTGAGGCCGGTAGGATCCGTATCTGGTTAGTTAGAGGATCAACGGCCAAGGGGGCTATCCGGCGCTTTGAGATTCAGCGATCATATAGGCTCTAGGCCGTTTCTAGTAGTATAGGCATGATTGCCTATGTGGATCCTTATTCGGTCATCGTGGTTCCGCAAAGGTAGGTGCTTGAGTGCCTCGGTCGGGCCGAGGCATAAAGAACGGCCTGATCCGCCGAAGTATGGAAAGGCTCGGTTTGCCGAGGTATAACAAAGGAGTAAGCTGAGCGTAAGGATGGTTTGATTCCGCAGAGGTGTTGATATCGCTCGGGCAGGCCGAGTTATGGACCGCTCGGGCTTGGGCCAAGTGATATGGATCGCTCGAACTAGGACCGAGAGATAGGGATAGCTCGGCTAGCAAGGCATAGAGATCACTCGGGCTGGGGCCGAGAGATAGGGATCGCTCGGACTAGGACCGAGACATATGGATAGCTCAGCTAGCGAGGCATAGAGATCACTCGGGCTGGGACCGAGAGATAGGGATAGCTCGGTTAGAGCCAAGAGATAGGGATCGCTCGGACTAGGACCGAGACATATGGATCGCTCGGCCTAGGACCGAGACATAGAGACGTAATCTGTACCCGAAAAATCCTTGGTTCGTCGAGGGGCTAAGGTGCCTCGATCCACCGAGGTATAATGGTTGGTTCATTTCTTGTGGGCACCGCGCAGCGAGTGGGAGTCAGGGCTAATCCTAACTCCTTGCACGATTATCAATGCAATGATGATTTTACCCTTCAACAGCACCTAATCTTTACAAAAACTAACTAAGCTTTATATTACTTAGATCATTCTAGTTCACCTCATAAAAGATCAATTATTAAGCTTAATATAACATAGGTGGGTCTATTTTAAGGTTGCGAAGATTTTATGCACTGAAACAAGGCCTGAGGAAGTAGAATGATGGAGGATTTTTCTATTTCATTTTAATAAGTTTGGGAGAAGAAATTATGTTATTTTCATTGAATATATTATATGATTATATTTAGGTAGTAACAACCTTTGATGCAATATCATAAGGATTATTGAATCTGATAAGAAAAAATATACAACAAATATATAAGACACATGCATGATAGAAGAAAATAAATAATAGCAAATATAGCCATGATATTCTCTTATATATTTGTGTTCCAAGATTTTCTTCTCTATATGTAACTTATTCTAACATCACCTCATATTAGTGAATAAGACTATATCAACCCAACCGAGGCTGTCCCACCATGGGGGAGGACAGTACAAAGTTGACAAACATTATGTACATAAGGCTTCTAACTGTTTTAGAGCAGGAAACTCTAGAGATTATAGATACTTCTTTTAGAGTCTTAAGACCATATTAAGACTCAGATTTATGTTATTTTTGGCAAAAGTATCTATAAGTTTATAGTTGTACATCTAGTATTGCTCAAGCATTTTCCTGATATAAGTCTTTTAAGACAAACTAAGAGTCTCTTGAACCAATCCCTTAGGATCTTAATACCTAAAACATAATTGGCTTGACCCATATCATTCATTTCAAAATTCATGGAAAGCCACCTCTTTGTGGCATTTATCAGCTCCTTATCATTTTTAGTTAATAAAATGTCGCCTACATACAAAGAAAAAAACACAAAACTACCATTAGATCATTTGACATGCATACAACAGTCCTCTTTTATCATTGTAAATCCATATATTAAGATGGCTTTATGAAATCTAAGGTTCTATTGTCTAGATACTTTGTTAAGGCCACAAATAATTTGTTGAAGCAATAAAACTAATAAGTTTATCCATATAGATTTCTTCATCTAATTCTTCATTGAGAAATATAGTCTGAGCATCTATCTGATAGAGTTCTAAATCTATACACGCAACAATCACTAGAATAAGATGAATTAATGCAAATCTTACGATTAAAGAAAAAGTTTTCTCACAACCAATTCCTTCTTTTGGTTATAACCCTTAGGGGGCATTTGGTATGAGGTAATCTATTCAGATTACCGATAATTTAAAAGGGCCCCATCGGATAACCATGTTTGGTACGTATTTTAAATGGCAATCTATCTTGCAGTGGTAATCTGAATTGCCACTCTACCTCAGGGGGAGGTGGCTATCCACATTACCGGCTATGTTGTAATCTAATAAGTTTTTCTTTTGACAAAATTACCCCTGCCTCTTTTGTAAAAATAAAATTATCACTTCCTTCAAACAATTAAATTAATTAAAAAAATTAAATTAAAAATTAAATTAATTTTAAAAATTAATTTTTTAATTTTTAATTTAATTTTTTTTAAAAAAAATTTTAAATTTTTTTTAATTTTTTAAATTAATTAAATTAAATTTTATTTTTTATTTTTAAATATTAAATTAATTAATTAAATTAATTTAAAATTTAATTTTAAAAAATAATTTTTTTTTTAAATTAATTTTTTAAAAATTAATTTTTAATTTTATTTTTTAAAATATTGAATTAAATTAATTAAATTAAATAAAAAAATTAATTAAATTTTTATTTTTCAATTAATTTAATTTTTTTTAATTTTTTAGATATATTTTAAAAATTAATTTTTTTAATTTTTTTATAAATAAATTTTAAAAATTAATTTTTTTAATTTTTTTTTTAAAAATAAAATTTAAAAATTAATTTTTTAAATTAATTTTTAATTTTTTTAAATTAATTTTTAAATTTTATTTTTTAAAATATTAAATTAAATTAATTAAAAATTAAATTAATTTTTTATTTTTAAATTAATTTTATTTTTGTAAATTAATTTTTTAAAATATTAAATTAAATTAATTAAAAAATAATTAATTTTTTTATTTTTTTAAGTAATTTAATTTTGATTTTTTAAATTAATTTTTAAATTAATTTTTAAATTAATTTTTTAATTTTTTAAATTAATTTTTAAATTTTATTTTTTAAATATTAAATTAATTAAAATTTTAGTTTTAAAATATTTTTTTAATTTTTAAATTTTTTAAATTAAATTTTTTTAAAAAGAAATTTTTTAAATTTTATTTTTTAAAAAAATTAAATTAATAAAAAATTTTATTTGTCAATTAATTTAATTTTTAAAAAATTAATTTTTTAATTAATTTAATATTAAAAAAATAAAATTAAAAAATAATATATCAATTAGTCTATTAATCTTAATTAATTTTATATAATAAAATATTAAAAAATAAATTAATTTTAAAATATAATAAATAAATTATGATAATTGAAAGTTTAAGAATAAAAAAAAATTGAATATATGTTTAAAGATTAAAAATATATTTTAATCTTAAAAAATAATTAAATCTAGTATATTATACTTATATATAAATACTTTGATTTAGTGATATTTTGAGGTATTTTAAAAAAATTTAATAGATTTGATTTAATATATGAATTTAATTTATGGGTATTTTGAAAATTTGATGTTATATAACTGGTAATCCGTTTGTCATACCAAACACAGTAATCAATATTACTGTAACTTTACATGTGCATACCAAACACAGTAATCAATATTACTGGCAATCCATCCAGTAGTAATCTATCTTAGAGGTAATCTATATTACCATTTAGGATTGTTGGTAATGTACCAAACGCAACCTTAGCTATAAGATGAGTCTTGTACCTTTTAATGGATCCATCGGCCTACATTTAATTTTAAGAATTCATTGTTCGTTATTGTTTGACGACTGAGCAAAAGTCAACCAAGCCTTAGATATATTTTGCCTTCATAAATTATATTTTCTCTTGCATAACCTTTATTCATTTCCTAACCTTAGAACTTAAAAGAACCTCCTGCATAGTTTTTGGCTCATTATTAGTTGGAGTTACCGTAAATGCCTCTCCCTTGATTCCTAATTGATGACAAGAAATTTTATCATGAACATTGTTACATGGTTGACATTATATATTGCTTGAGATGGTCGAAAGAAGCCTAGCACGTTCATCCATTAGAATTCCTCAACGGTCCTGAGAGCTTAGAAGAATGAAAGATAGCTCTTGGCAACCTTTGAGATGAAGAAACTAAGTGTGGCTATTGGTCTCATGAGCCTCTATACGTCTTTTGAGGATTTTGGAGGTGCCATATCCAAAATAGATTAGATTTTCCCTGTATTGACTTTAGTCCATCCTTAAGTGATAATGAAGCTTAAGAGCTCTCTTGAGGTGATATCAAAAGAACATTTATTCGTATTCAACTTAATGTTATAGTGTCTCAATATTCGAAAGGCTTCCTTTTAAGTCATTGACATGTTATTGGCTTTTTTGCTCTTTACTAGCAAGTTGTCTATATATGCCTCTATAATTTGGTCATTTTGTTCTTTTAAGATTTTATTATCTAGCCATTGGAATATAACTCCAACATTCTTCGGCTCAAAAGATATTACTCTATAGAAATATATACCTAAGTTGGTAATAAAAGTGACTTTCTGCTCATCCTTAGGGTCATCCTAATTTAATTATATTCTAAGAAGGCATCCATAAAAATTAACAACTCGTGCCCTAAGATGGAATCAATGAGCTGATCCTGAGATGGTATCAATGAGCTGTAGCAGTGGAAACCATCTTTGGAGCAAGCCTCTTAAAGATATTGAAGTCAACGTACATTTTTATTAGTTTATGCGTTGGGTCTATACATGGCTTATCAGCTATGATTTTACAATCAATCCCTGGAATGCCAACTAATGTCTGAGAAAAAACGTCAACATTAACTTATAAAAAGTTTGCAAGGTTATTATCCTTTGATGGAGTGCACTCATATGAATCGCTTTTTTGGGATTTTCTTTATCCAAAGAAACTGAAATGATGTCTTCCATAAGCCTTCCTTTATGCACTTTAGACTTGTCCCTTAGGTTAAAACTTTCAACAATTAGGGTTTCTGTAACTTTGATCTTTCCTTTCACCGAAAAACTTCATGGTAAGTTGATAGATCGATATGATCGCTATCATGGCATTAAGCATGAGTTGCCCAAGGATAAAAGTAGAAAAATCTTCAACCATCAAAAAATCAAGCATTAAGGTATAACTTGACTCAATGTACCGAGCCTAATAATTCTAGTTCAACTCTTTCATACATGCATGTGCATATATAATTGGGCACATAAACACTTGGCAAATTTCAAGTTAAGCTCAAGATTGATATAGCATGCTAACAATATGCATGTTTGGCAACCATGTCATGGAGTGTTTGCATATAAGCATACACTAGTAAAATTTAGAAAAAGCTAATTAAATAATTTGATGAAACTTTATATTCATAGTGACATATTAGCCCTAGTAAAAGAAATAAATAAAATTAGACTATAAAGGCAGGAGATATACTTTGCCCTGTAGTGTCCATTTGACTGAGCTTTTGGAGGATCCAATTAAGTGCTTTATGATGTTTGGTAAAATTTTAAAAGTGCTTTCTAGCTTCACAAAAGCAAGTAAAGCTTTACATGGAAAAGCAATAATTTAAAGCTTTTTTCTAAAAATTCTACTCAACAAATATTACAAAATTATTTTTTTAAGGGTCATTTTTGAAATTAGAAAAATAATAATATTTACTAATATATATATATATAATATATATAAATAAAATAAATAATATATTATTTTTAAATATTATAATATTATTTAAATATTATAATTATTATAAATAAAATAAATTAATATCAAAATTATATGAAAATATTATTATCATTAATATATTATGTAGTATAAAATAAATAATATAATAAATTTATAATATAATAAAAATACTATAATGTAGTACATAAATATATATTATTTATCATATATACTATAATTTTGTAACATTACTATAATAACATATAACAATTTTGTGATATTATTATTTGATAATGATTGTAAGTTTAATAATATATTATCATAAATTTATATTATAATCATTATTATATTAGAATATTTTTTATTCTACATTATAATACTATAAGATGGTTTATTTGAATATTATATAAATCATATTTTATATTCCAATATTTTTAGAATAATTAATAACAGTTTTTAATAAGTTGGATGGTTTCATAATTGGTTTCTAGATAAAAATGATTAAAAGCATTACATATAATTTCCATTATCTAACATTAAAATAATTATTGTAAATTATTTTAATAATATTTTATTGTAATATATATATGATATTTATCTAAATTCTAATAGAGTAAGATTTATTATTTGAGACCATCTTAAACTACAATTAGTAGAGATGGGCACTGGGTCGAGCTGTCCATGGCCCAGCCCAGTCCGTCACGAATCGGGCTATGCCTGGCATGGCCCAATTGCTACAGTACTGAGCCATGCTGGGCTCGAAAACTTTGGCCTGCGGACCAAACCTAGCATGGCCCATTAGGGCCTGGGTTGGCACGGTCCACATGCCAGCCCGGCACAGCCCATAATGGCATGGGCCGTGCCGGCCCACAAGGGCCTCGGCCAGCATAGCCCACAAGAGCCTGATTTTCTTAAAATAAATTTATGTAAAAAAAATAATTTTTAATAAATTAAAAAAATTATTAAAAATAAAGAATTTATTAATATGAAGCCACCTTAATGGCGGAGGGATTGGCATAGACCCCTCTTAATTTATTAATTTAAAATTAAAATGGTACATAAAGAAAGGGAGGCTAGGCCTGACCTCCATATATAATAAGAAATAAAAAAAATAGAGATAACTCACTTTAATAATTAAGAAAATAAAAAATATAATTATAAAATATAGATGACTCACTTATCAGTAGTATTTGTATCATCATTATCTTCGCTAGTTAAGTCATATTCACCTTTATCTTGAAGTCTCGTCTCAGCATCCAACCAATCTTTAAAGCAGAGAAGCATCTCAATCGTATCACCAATCATCCTATTTCTCTTTTCATCCAGAACACGCCGACCTGCAGTGAAAGTGGATTTTGATACTACCGTGAACATCGACACAACTAAAATATCACATGCGATGGCAGACATAACATTATATTTATTTTTAACACTCTTTCACCAAGCTAATACATCTAGATTCTCTATTTGATTTTCATCATATGCAGACTGAATATCATTTCATAAATAAAATTCTAGTTCACTGCTTAAAGATGAAAAAGATGAAGATAAACTTGAAGCATGTGCATGTTTCCTTTGTGCAATGAATGAAAAAATAGATAACAAACGAGAACTAGAAGAAGAAATAGAGCTTTGTGCGAGTATTTTAGATCCATGAATTTTTTCATCATATAAAGCATAAATATCATAAAGAAGTTGTGTTATCTCATTTTTAGCAGGCTCATGATATTGATTCATATTTTCCCAATATGCATCAATTAAAGTTAATACACCACTTAATTTAACTCTAAGATCAAATACAGTAGCTAAATTATGCATAGGACATATCTTGTTCTAATATTCATTCCATTTAGATTTCATTTAAAAAATAATAGGTATTAAAACTTCATCATATCTATGTTCATTAAATTTTTCATTAATTATATATACTTATTGTAAAAATGAACAAGATGTTGGATAATAAATACTAAAAAGAATATTTGTAGCATCATAAAAATTAACAAAAAAATCTTTCAAAATTTTACCTTTACTCAGTCAATGTAAATCCTAATCTATGATCATTAATATATGCATTTAATAAGTTTTTATATGGATATGCACCTTGAATCATGCTATATGCTGAGTTCCAATGAGTAATTACATCAAGTTTAAATTTTTTAAAACGTTTACCATGATCTATACATAATTGTTTAAATTCTTGAAGTCTAGATCTTGAAGCATGAATAAAAAAAACTGCATTTCTAATTTTTGAAATAATATCTTAAATCATGCCCATGCCAACTTGAACATAAAGATTTAATATATGACATAAACATCTAATATGCAATAATAGTCCATTTAAAATGGGATGCAATGAGTCCTTTAATAATGCAATAACAGAATTATTATTAGATGTATTATTAAAAGTAATAGACATGATTTATTATTAATATTATATGAGCATGCAGTTTGATAAATAGCATTTGAAATTTGTTTCCCTGAATGCAAAAAATCAAAAGCACGAAAAGCAAGAATTCATTTATTTAGTTACCAATCATTATCAATATAATGAGAGTGCCAGTAATAAAAATAAAAGAATTACTACCTACATATGCTGACCAAATATCAGAAGTTAATGAAACTCTTGCATTTAAAATAGAGAGTGTTTCAATTAAACTTTATCTTATTGCTAAAAAGTTTGTCATAACTACTTTTCTAAATATACGTTACTAGTTCTTCTATAAGCAGGTTGTAGGGCTAATTGAACATATTCTTCAAAATTAAAAGATTCGCATTAACTAAAAGGTAATTTATCCTTAACTATCCATCTTACAAGTAATTTCCTCTGATTTTTATGATTATATGCAAAAGTACCTGCAAGTGATCCTCCTTGTATATTAAGGGTACTTTGCAAACGAGAATTAAGCATCCTATGAGTCTCTTGATATCTTTTTAAATATCATATTCCCCCACTACTACTACAACTATAAGTTTTACACATTTTCTACATTTTCCTTTCAAGACTCCATCAACCATAATTCTATCAAATTTATTCCAAACATCACTAGTCCTCTTACGAGAAGAGTTTTGACCTTCACTCAGTTCACTGATTTTAGAGAGAACTTGGGGATTAGTTTTCTCTCCCTCAGAATAAGGAGGTATGCCAAAATGACTTTCGTCGTAAGATGCAATATCTAAAATTTAAAATTGATGAATGCAAAAAAATAAAAACTAACCACAAGGAGGAATTGAGAAGAGGACCAGAGGTAGAGGCGTGTAACTGAGATTTGTGAACTTTCTCTTGTGCTCTTGCCTCTCAACAAGAAGTGACATCATTTCTCTTGTACTTCTAACTTCTCAACAAGAACCTCCTCTTGTGTAGCACTTAAACACTTGCTAGAGCACTTGCTAGAACACTTGCAAACTAAAAATTAAATTGCTAAAGAACTTGCTAAAAGAGAGAAATAGTAGTAGTAGAGAAGGAGAGAAGAGTTGGTTTGGTATTGTGAGAATGAGGGAGAACGTGGTATTTATAAAACTCCTAAGTTTTTTTTTTCAAATACCCCTCAATATAGCCATTTTATGGCTGTTAGGGAGGGTTAAAATGGTAAAAAAAAAACTCCCCATCAGCCGTTTCTAGCTATTGGAAGCCTAGGCCTGGCTCATGGCCCGTGGCGGGCCGTGCCAGGCACGGCTCGACAACCCAAAATGGGCCACGGGCCATACTGAGTGTAATTTTTTTTACGGGCGTGCCAGACAGCCCGTTTATTTTCTTGCCGGGGCCTGGGCACTCTCTAACCATTAGTTGCACGGCCCGTTTATTTTCTGGCCCGGGGCCTGGGCACTCTCTAACCATTAGTTACTGCTGCAATGCCTCTATCTAGAGCACCTATTTCCTCAATCAAAATGGCATCTACTCGGTATGGTTTAAAAACTGGGCTTTCCTATTCTTTTAAATTGCTTGGATCATCAATAGAAGTTGTCATCCTAAAAGGAAATTCATCTTCACTGGTAGCTTGGATTAATGGCAACTTTAGAAACCTCCATCCTTGAACGAGGTGTATCCGGTCTAAGATCGCAACACTGCTCAACTTTTTATGTAGACATGCGTTTCGTGAGGCCAAGCAGTGGATTATCTTGCAAATCGAGCTACAGCTACCACACAAGTTATGTTTAGTTTTGGTATATGATTTTCCTACAAAACTTTTAGAAGCTAATACCAAAGGGTCCAGCTTTGTCACATTTCACGACTCTTTTTAACTCTCCTGGCGGAATGCTTTGCACACCAGAAATGCTTCCATTTAGATTCAGTAACTCATTTCATTTGCTCAATGAAGTGTTGATTTTCGATATTTCTTTGAAAAGAAAAGAAAAGAAAGAAAACTCTCATTACATGGATGCACTTCGACGATTTCTCCAGGCTTAGGTGTTACTAGATCATGAATATATTTGAGCCGCCTTCCCCTTAGAATGGACCTAGGTTTGATTTAAACGGCCCATTTAGAAACTAGAAGGCTTGATTTATTGGGCTGGACCCATATGATCAGAGAGACCAACCAGAGTATAACTCCTATTGCATTATAATTTTTTATTTTTCTACTTTTAAAATATAATATATGTGTAGTTAATTATTTTTTAAAAAAACAAAGTTTAGCGATTGAAATGATGGAGATATATAGAGGTATTGATAACGAGTCTAGCAATGATGCGAAGGTCATAAAGGTGACAACAAGGTGGTAGAAGTAATAACAATAGTAGCGGTAATGTAATAAAGGCAATAAAAGTAAGGATGATGGTAGTAGCAACAACAGCGATAATAGTGATGCTAGAATATTTAAATATGATAGAGACAAAGATAATGATAGGGGCAATAGAGATAGTTAAAGATTTAATAGTGATAGTAAAAAACATAATTTTTAATTTAAATAATGCTAAAAGTAATTTTATTTTTATTTTTATAAGTAATAAAAATAATTTTAAAAAATAAAAAGTATCATCAAGCATATTTCTTATTTTGATAGACGTAATTTTATTTTAAAAATAAAAATATATATAATTTTAGATTAAAGCTTTACCATCGTTGTTGCAAAAAAAAAAAAAAAAAAGTTAAAGCAATGCCTAACTAATAACTCTTAAGTTTCAATGATAGTCGAGCAAAATGCATACTCTTGTTTATTATCCAGCATCATACTATACTAAAAAGCACGTGCTTTAGCTTTGTCATTTCATTGATGGACCACAATTGTAATGACTCAGTTCGTAGGTATTGCGGGCCCAGATCTATTATATATGGTATTAGAATCACACATCTGCCGAAAGTGCAAGAGCTAAATGTCATATACGACAAAGTGTTACATCAATAAGGAGCCATTTCTTGAGCATGTAGGGAAAGCATCTCTAGAGTCCTATCTGTGCAGGAGTTAAGTGCCATACAAGGTAAAGTGCTACATTGATGGAATCACCTCTTGAGCCTATAGGGGAAGCACTTCTAGAGTCTTGTTTGCCTAGTAGATAGAGGACAAGTACCAATTGGATCCTTTTTGGACCATGATGATCCAAGTTGGTATGGGCCTTGTTCTTTTTTTTGTAACGAAATGGATCCGTGGTTGTTATGGGCCCGGGTCAATTACAACAATCACCTATGAATCTGATATTTGCTTCTATTGCATATCGTATTAACACCATTCTGTTTGAATAAGCAAGTAGAAAACCTTTAAGTGAGATAGTTGTTGGCTAACAACTAATGCCAATAGCTAATTCAAATAGATCCTGAATAAGCCTAATTGATTAGTTTTAAAGAATGAATAAGCTGGTAGAAAACCAAGTGAGATAGCTGTTGGCTAACAACTAATGCCAATAGCTAATTCAAATAGATCCAAAATAAGCCTAATTGATTAGTTTTAAAGAATAATTATGAACTCATAAAGCAGAGGCCAAGTGCAGCTAATGCTTGCACAGCCTTCATATAATGAGAGCTTAAGAAAAGAATTTCGTTTGAAACAGAAACAAATAGCCAACTGTAAGAAATTAACAGTTCAAATCTTAAGACACCAAGAGTTGCATCCATTCCGAAGAGAGAGTAATTATTCTGAAGAGATGCAATTTCCTCTTTAACTAAATTTTTTTTGGAATCATTTTCTCTATTAGTCAAATTATCAAGTTTAAAGAAGTTACAAAAAGAAATCTTCAAGAATATTGTTGTCTACAAATTCCGGATTGTTTTGTGGAATCCTAGAAGTGGTTTGCCATCAACCAACAACAAACATTTGATAGCGTTGGCAAATGTCACCTTAGAAACAGTATCCATATGTACCTCAAAATCACACAGCAACTTACTGATCTACATCAATTTATCTTAGTTCTTTAACACGTATGGGCTCGTGTAGCCAGAGCAATTGTTGGACTATGTATCTAGAAGTGGTTGCTTCTCCTTGCTCCAACATCCACAGACATCCAGAGAATATGGACACAATTAATACACGCTTGCGTCAACAAGCTTGAAGGCTTCAAGGCCATGAACAAGAACAAGAACAATTAAGGAGCAAGAAGGATATAACATTCTAATCCAGATAAATATGGAGTGGAAGCGAATCCATTTCCAAGTATGAAATTGAAAGTTACCGGTCCCTGCTTTCAGTGCTCTTAAAAGAGTCTTCACACCTACCTCCATTTAGATCAATGGACAAATATGTAGACACATTGCTGATGTTATCTCATAAATCCTACGCCTAACATTCAGATTCATTCTCCTCACTCAAAGCTTCAAGGCCATGAACAAGAACAACAATCGATGAGCAGAAGCTTTCTGTACACAATCAAAATCTGCATATCTGCTGGGATTTTAGAACTAGTATATAGCACAGTTAAGTAGAATGTGCATGAAGATTATTTTTTACTAGACTTTTAGGTTCAAACATAGCTAAATTTGAATCAGATCCTGATACATAAAATATTTTAAAATCTACTTGAAATGATAGGATCAATATATTACCTTCAGCCATTAAATTTATCTTGATTGATCATACGGATTTGCTCTTGATCAGAGATCCAATCTTTGTTGGCTTCCGTATGGTTTTCTCTTGTATGATGATATGAAAAATCTTTAGTAAGGAATTTCTATTTATAAAGACTTTTTAACTTCTTCCATCATCTACTCCTATTAAAGTAAATCTTTTTAATTTTTCAAAAGAGATATAGTTATCACTTAATTAATTAGTGGATGGATATTGTTGAGAGTTATCTCGAAAAAATTATAAGATATCTGCAAGTAATTATTAGATAAAATAAAATAAAATAAAATCAGGGATACTACGTGATAATTAAAAAAAATAATGAAGTGAAATATTTGGATGTTATTTCCGGTCCCTGTCGAGAACCAAATATTGATATTGAAAGTTGTTACCAATCCGTGCTTGATTTCAGTGCTCTAGAGTCAGGCACCCAACTCCTTACGTAAGATCGCACTATCACACTTGGCTTGTTATCCATTTCATGGAAAAAATCTAGCAGTCACATTGCAACCGAATCTCATAAATCTCAATCCTAGCATTCAGCTTCGTTCTCATTGCCAAAATGGGATTCATGGTGAAGAAAGTACAGCATCCACAGGAAAGCATCCGTGTTTCAAGCTTCCTGAGATCAGCAGTCCAATCAATACCTCCCCTCGATATCATGAACTCACCTGATTCCCCGAATGAAAGCCACTCCTCCCATGTTAGGCTTTCATTAGGATAAGGTATCCAGGGCCACAAACTAACTTGTGGCTTCCAGTGGTTGCTGCAAAGCTACGGAATTGAAAGGAGTGTTTATCTTTTGGTGGATTCTTTGGAAGCCTAATAATCACTGGTGGAGATAAAACGAGGCAATTTCAACTCATGTTCATACCCGTGGCAGGATTCTGACCCTCAAATTTCCTAAAATTGTTGCGGCTTGTTAATGTTTTTTAATCTCTAAACACACATGGAAAAATTTCCCTTTCGTTTTGAGACTTTGATGGGGGGGCCATCAGAGGCCCTGAAGCTGAAGCTGAAGCCAAAGTGGTCCTCGTGTTTGTCTCTTGGGCATGCAAACCATTCACGTAAGGGTTAAGGAAACAAAAGTTTAGAGAATAAAATAAAGGAAAAAGCTCTAGCTAGTGTGAAGCACGACTCACCCTTTATACATTGATCCTGCTTGCAGTGCCCAAACGCAAATGGTGAAGTCAATGCTATATCCTGGCAGTCACCATCAGAGCTTAGGTCTAGTTCGGTTAGAGTCGAATCTCTTTCCTACTTTTTCATCGTAAAAGACTAAGATGGCAGCTTAAATGATTTAAAAAGATTGAAGGCATCTAGCTTTAATCGGATGGCTCATTTATATGAACCTGCACCTAAGTTTTGTTCCAAAAAAAAAGATACGGTTCTTAATGGTAATGAGAGGTAAAGGATCATTAATGCTTTGGATTTGATAATCAGGCAGTTTGTGCTTGTAATTAAGATATTAGTGGCGAGAAGCAAGAGACTTTTCTACTTGGAGAAGTCTTGAGACGATAGAATTCTTACAAGAGGAACGGATTGCGTAACCCCAATTTCTTTTTGTATTGTTTATTTCATAACTCAATATTTCATATGAAACTCTATCTTGAGCGTTAGTTCATCTCTTTATCATACCTGCCAAATTATTCCTAAATCATCGATTAGGATAGCAAGTGTTCCCCTGCTCGCTCCATGATTTGAGTGCTATTTTGCCGTAGCTATCTATCATGCTGGCTTACCTAATATTTTTTTAAAAAATTATTATTTAAAGATCAACTAATTTTATAAAAATTAAATTAAATAAATTATATACATACTTTTACTAATGAAACTTGCCATCGCAATTATGTTGTCTCATTGCTATGCTGTTCGATCCTCTTCTTTGTTTTCTAGCCATTCTGAGAAAGTATCAATTTTTATCTTTAACTTTTATCTAACTCTACTACCATCCTATGCCATTTTTTATTTATTATTATTTTAATTTTAAAACTAATTAAAAAAAAAAATAAGTTTAATATACTATTTTTTTGAAGCTTGTTATTAGTATGATATTACGTGTCTTAGGTCTAACAATAGATCTGATGCTCGGCATAGAACCGAAGGCACTACTAGGTTTAGGAAAACGGCTCTAGTTTATGATCATGGTGTATCAAAATCAATCCCATATTTCACTTTGTTAGTGTCAAGCTTGAAAATCTTATGGGGTAGTTAAAACCTATCAGCACCAAATATTATAAAAACTAGAGAAAGGGATGATGAAAACTAGCTACCTTGTAAAGAGAAAGAGAGATTAAGAGAACTTAGGAGGATTAGGAATGCTTGTAAGAAGAGTCAAAGGGCTTAGAAAAGCTTAGGATTTGATTTGAGGTGAGAAAAAAAAAAAAAGAGCCGGAGGTTATTTATAAAGGTTAAAAAGGACTTCTAAATGTTCTAAATACTCTTGAAAGTTGAAACTAGCTATTTATAATTATTAGGAAGAGAAAAATAAGCTTTTTTGATTAAGATACAATATACATTCTAAAAATCAGTCATCTTTTGCTCTTAAAAAGGGTAAAAAAAACTTTTAATTTGAGAAATAGATGAAGTACATCAAAATTAGCTATGCAAGGCTACTAGAGAGGGGCATTTCAGTCATTGGCTAGGTATGCCTGGTGTTGCCTATACCAGTAGGCCACCCCTAATGGGCCGTGTTAGCAGGCCATCCAAGCGGGCTTGGTGGGCCATGCTAGTGGGCTATACTGGCGGGACCATGCCATGTGTCGGCCTTTTAGTGCTTGGTGAGCTATTTTTGTCTATCTAGTTCATGCTGGGCTATGCCACGTCAATCCATCATGGATCATCATGCTGACACGTGTGGGCCATAGGGAGTGGGCTATGCTAAGTTTGGCATGGGCAATATAGCTCGAGGGCTATGCTTGGCATAGCTTCATGGCAGATCAAATCAAATTCAAGTTAGTTTGGCTTCTTTGATAACTCTATAAAAGGTGGCTAAAATTTTTGAGATAAACATGAGATGGATAGTGAAAGGGCATTGCATATGAAGTTTATTTAAAAAAACAAAAACTTCATTAGAGATTTAAAACATCACTTCAATGATGTAGAGAGTTGAACATGTCCTCTTTTTTTAACCGGGACAAGAGCCACGGTGTACGGCTTGAGCGTTAAATGAGGTAGTTTTGGCCCCAATTGCATCGTCCGGGCGTTGAAATCATGTCATGTACGTACAACATCGGCTTTCCATGAGCCAAAATTCCATCCATAAATTGACGGCTCAACTACGGTGCATTTTTTATTTTTTTTCTTATTAATTAAGAAACTGCTTCGATCGCTCAAAGTTACATTTGAGCCTTTACTTAATGCTTTGGACCTCCCATAAATTACAATGCTATCCGCATGGGGTTAAAAGCATAGTAGTAAAAGCTAAAATTAATATGACATGCCAAATAAATGATGTTGATGTGATTGAGAATCCGATACGTAACATGAAAACTTCTTTTGAAAGGTATACTTTTGTTATAAGATTCTCTCTTTATGGTTTTAGAGAGGGATCGTTTTATATTTTTCAAAAAATGCTCTTTATCTCTTATCTCTTTTTTTTTATCATATCAAGAACTAATTAAGCTGAATAAATTTATTATAAAAAATAAATATGCACATGCACGTACACGCTCATGCATAATTATATACAACAACTCAACTTAACTAAATCTTTATTTTAACCATATGAGATCGACTACATAAATCAGCTTCACTTTGCTTTATTCAAGATTAAATCGATATTCAAATTATAAATAATTATATTTTTTTAATTATTTTTATTCATATTAGTTTAGGTCTATCTCTATTTTTATCATTATCATGGATTGTTAAAAATAACTTTTATATATATATATATATATATAAAGATATAAAGATATATTTGATTACATTAAGATTCGATCACATTTTATATTTTTAAATTCACATAAATCTTAAAGTCATCTTACCTTTTTTACTCTTTTTTCTTTAAAATTTATAAATTATGTAAATTTAAGGATGAAAAAGATGATAGATTATATGCTCAATTATATTCGAATATAATCAAGTTTACCTTTTATTTTCTCTCTTTCTTTCTATATATATATATATATATATATATATATATATATGTGGTTTCCCAACTAGTTGACGATAAACAACTATTCCTGTCCCTTCTTAACTATTGTCCCAGACAAGACCTAACTTATTATAAAATAATTAATAATTTAAAAACCTATTTTTATGAATCATGATATTTTTATTAAGACACAGATATGCCTAAACTCTTTAGGTTTTAATTATTAAATCATCATAAAATAAAGTATCATACTTTTAAAAGTACTACTCATTCTTTACATCAATTTGTTGATTCTATGAAAGGTCATTAAAATACATGCATGAATTTCAATTTCATGCACACATTTTTCATAACGTAGATCGTTTGCAATGTTTTGAATCTTAATTTCTAAGCATTAATTCTCATCTACAGTGTTATGGAAATGTAAGTGGCCGTAAGAAAACCGCTAGGTCAAAGTCAGAATTTAGCCTAACAATGCTAGGCGACGCATGCTTGAGTGCCCACTCCCCTACTACCAGCTCATATAGTCCAAAACCTATAACGATAGCTCTCCAAAGCAAGATCATCTACAATTGAGGCCATAAAGTGATTGAATCGCTCGTCATGTGAGGCAAGGCATCAAATCCACAGATAAATGGCACAAATTAACCAAGGCATTGCTAGAAATTAGGAACGTCAAAGACATGCAGCTAGCAGTTAATAATATTATCAATCCAACGCCAACAAATTAAAAATCTAATAAGATATTGAGATGACAACAGCTCATCCAACCCCTGGTTCTCTCTCTCTCCGCCCATTGTTCCAGATAAACAAGCGTGAGAAGAGAGCTAGGTCAAAGAAAGTAACACCAATTGGACGACTAAGATCGTGGAATGCGTGTGGAATCGAAAAGCCAGATGTGGAGGAGGTGGCCGCCACCAATCCGGCACGAGGGGTTATATGGTCGCCGTTGACCGGAAGACGGAGACCGCGATTTCAACGTAGTCCGGTCGTGGGGCCCGCTCCGCTTGACCCCAAACCCAAAGCCGAGATCCCCGGACCGCCCGGTTCGTGCTCGCCAGCCCATTCTGCGGCGGTTGCTGACGTGGTGCGAAGACCCCCCGGCGGCTCGGGACTCAAACTTGTCGGTACCGGACCCCTCCTCCGCCGGGGACCACCGAAGACTGGCGGTTTTCCGCCCCTGGATAGAGCTGCCGCCGGTGAACTCACCTCTCCCTCGTCCCTTGGTTGCCGCCTCACGTGACGCTGCCTCTTTTTATTCCTTTGGATATTTTAAAGTCTAATCTACCTATATTTAGCTAACCTTTTTTATCTTTGTGTTATTCTTTATATTCGGCTATGTTTGAATGTTAAAAAGTTATTACATGAATATAAATATAAATTTCATAAAAAGCTTATTCCTTTTGTTATTCCATATTTTTGTTTGGATCAAAATCTGGTATTCCATGTTATTCCAGTGCAATTAATGCAGTGTTATTCCAAATGATATTTGGATGACATGAGAATAAACATGTATTCCAATAGGAATAGATGAAGATTTTTTCTGAAATTCCAAAGATACCCCTTCCAATAAAAATGGTTTCAATTTTTATTTTTTAAAATGACTTGAATATTATTATTTATTAATAAATAAGGTAATAAATTAATTATTATTCATAAAATAATATAAGAACATACTTAATAATTTTTTTTATATTAATAAAGAAAAAATAACATACTTAATTTATTATTTTCAATTAATAAATTTATTTAATTTTAAATTATATTATAAATAAATTTATTTAATTTAATTTAATTCCATCGGTATCCCTGGAATAGATGCAATGGGAATAAGAGCTATTCCATGAGGTACCATGGAATAAGGAATAGAAATAAAGAGGGTTGACTAGAATAGTCAATCTCATGGGAGCCCACTCTCCTATTTCAGGGTGTTTGAAGGGAATAAGCTGGAATAAGGCCCTATTTCAGACCTTATTCCAGCATCCAAACGCTGCCTATATTCTTTACTTTTACCCATGCTTTGTTGGCTTGAAGGAGGGCCAACCTAATCATTAGATTGCATAGTTACAAGGGATGGGGGAGTGGGTCATTGCTTGCGTAGAGATGCGAGGGCTAATGGATTCCAATGGAAGATTAGCACCTAACGCCACTGAATTCTGATGGCATCTTTTGTAACGAGACAATAGACATTTTAACCATGGCCCGGCATACACGTCAAAGAAAAAAAAATAAGAATAATAATTAAGTGGATGATTTTGATATTTGAAAAGAAACGAGTTTGATGTGTTAGCTTAGTCTTTGTCGCATTATCAGAGAAGTCTTATCATAGGATAAAGCTAGTTTGTCAAATTTTAAAATTATCTTGTATAATTATAATTAATTTATTGACTAATATAGTTTTAACTAATAAAATATCCTATATCAAAATCTTAACGGCAATTTGGCATGAAAAAAAAGCTAATTTTTGATTTCACTAAGTTAGATCTATGCAACTAGAAAATATTATCGGGCTAGTTGGGGACTCCCTTTCTAATTGAGAGGTTTTATTAAGTTTAAACTTAAGTGGTGATTAACAATCATTTTTTTTTTCTGTTTTTGAAACATCTTTTAAACAAATCTTCTAATATGTGCATGAAAAATTTTTTTTCTCACCTAAATAAGACTGTGGTTTCATAATTGGTTTCTAGATATCTCATAATATAATAGATATAGATAAGACTTGATGGACGCTTAAAGTAAAGTAGTCTAATATCCTTCCTTTCAAGTGCTAACATAAATATATTGGAAAGCACCCACGCGCCCAACTATATATGATAGTATAATTGAACTCGATGGAGACTTGCACTGACTAATGGAGGGTCTCCACGTGTGAAACCAACACCTCGCACAATTAGCTCCTATTTCCTCGTTTTAATGATTCATTGATTTGCGACCATAATATAATCGCATGTTGCTGTTTTTCTTAGTAATAAAACTAGCCCAATTTTTCTTGCCGTACTATTTGTATGGAATGTCTTATCTCCAATCAGTCGCATATATTTATATGCATTTGTCGCTGCATGCGTACTATCACAGCAAGTTAATAAAACCATGAACCAACGATCGATGGTGAAAAGAAGGGAAAAAAAAAAAAAAAAAAAGCAATAAGGACCCACTTCTATTATTATTGTCCTTTTTGTTCTTGTTAATGAAATCAAGTAACAGTTGTAGACTTGAAATGGTAACGATAATGCACAAGTACGGTGGATTTATTACAAATCTAGGAACAAGAGCTTACAGTGACGTCTTGATCAAGAAAAGAATGAGAGAGAAAACCTCAAATCATCTAGTATTCTCTAAAAAAATGAAAGAAAAAAAAGAAGAAGGAGAGAGAGAGAGGTCGGAAGGCTTCGAAATTCCCAACTATTTCTCTCTTTCTTCTTTTCTTCTTCCTTTCTGATTTGTTTTCACAAGTCCCAATCCATGCTTATGTTCATGAGTTCATCCAGTCTTTGCTCTACAAATTAAGCCATCGTTTTGTATTTTTTTTTTTTCCTCTTCTTTTCTCCGGTCTAGAACGGCTGCTGTAGCCAAATATCCTCCACGCTCCACGAGTTCTCACCCCACGCGTTCTGGTCAAAGTCCGGGAACCCCACGTTACCGTAACCGCCCGGGCTGGGCAGCAGCTCCGGCCACCACCCGGCCATCTCCACGACGTCCTGGACGCCGTCACAGCTCTTGTTCTCACCTGCCTGCATGCCGCCGCCGGAGCAATCGAAGCAGTCGGAGACCAGAGGGGCCGGGGACGAGAACTGCATCCCGGCCGAGTCCGACGACGAGCCGGCGGCGCTGGAGGTCTCCGGGCTCGGCTTGACCTGGCCGGCCTCGCCGCCCCCGCTGGGCGGGCTGGTGATCGGCGGCCATCGGAACGGCAACATTCTGATACATGGTGGCCGGGGAGGCGCCGGAGGTTGCCCAGATTCTCTCCATGAGGCGGGGCATCCAAAGGTAGCGCATGACGTCTTTGAACTGCTTGCTGTTAACGTCGCATTGGAGTTGCTTTGCATGTTTTTGCACTCTGGTCCTCCAGTAGTTCTTTATTTCGTTATCGGTCCTCCCTGGCAAGTGCTGCGCAATCTTCGACCACCTATTTTCACAGCACGAAACAATTGTTGAGGGCTAGAATGTAAGAATAGTTGGATGATGGAGGGGTTTTCAGCAAGATTAGCTAGCTACCGGTTCCCCCATCGAGAGTGGAGCTCGAGGATGAGGAGTTGCTCTTCCGGGGTGATGTTGCCTCGCCGGACGTCGGGGCGGAGATAGTTGAGCCATCGGAGCCGGCAGCTCTTGCCTGTCCTTTTTAATCCTGTTTCAGATAACAAGAAGGAAATTAAGAAGATTAGCAGATAATATTAGAGGTTAAAATTAAAAAAAAAAATTTAAGAACTCAAACGAAGAAAGCCATAATATATCTTGTGTGACATCTCTCTCTCTCTCTCTCTCTTCTCCTCCTGGTATGGTATACTGAGAAAGTTGAAGAAAGGGATATATATATAAGGAGATGGATTAAATCTAATTATACCTGAGCAACGAGCAAGAGAATTCCATCGGCCCTCGCCATGGGCGTTGATATAATTAATCAGTATGATGTCTTCCTCCACAGTCCAAGGCCCTCTTCTCAAATCCATGTCCTCTTCACTTGGTGGCGTGGCAGAGTTAGAAGAAGTCCTTCCATGGACCTCCACTCCTACTCCCCTCCCCATCTCCATCGCTTCTTCCGTGTCCTCTAGTGGAATCAAGATGGACAACAGTAGAGGAAGTTAGATGATGAGGAGATTGGTGAATAGAGAGAGAGAGAGAGAGAGAGATGATGGGGGTGACTTGGGTGATGGATTGGGATGGGATTGGACTCGATGAAAAGGGTGGGGAAGAGAGGGGAGTCAGCTTTATAGAGGGCTTGGGGGAAAAGAAACATGTGATAGAGCACGCCGCAATGGGATTAGCGGCTTAGTTTAAGCTCTCTAAAGCCAAAAGTGGTGGGGGTTTTAAAGCTTAATTGCACCAAACAACAGCGTAACACGGGCTTTGAAGTTTGACTTTTCCACTCCCCTCTCTGTCTTTCGATCTGTTCTCTTCGATGTGGTGTTTTTGTCTCACTTGGACTTCTCTTGATATATATCAAAGAGGTTTGTTTAAATTATGGGTGAGAAGAGTAGACACGGTTTGGATTTTTTTTTTTTCCCCCTTCGACTTGGCGGCCGCAGCACACGCCGGAGATGCCAGAGCTCGGGATGGACGTCGGTTTCCACGGTTGGAGTTGAAAAAATTGGTACAGTGCATTAGTCTACTTTGTGATTGGCTTGGGTTCTCTCTTGGCGTTTCAAGAGGAGATGGTCTCCATACGACGCAAGTTTGGTCTACTTGTTTCTTTGTGAATCAATTAATAATAATAAGCATTCTAATACATGGAGTCTTTTTAAAATGAGCATTATAATTGTAATGTGTTAACATGAGTACTCATCTCAGAAAAGAAGTAGATCGATCGAACAACTCATTGCATCAATGCCCGGATAAGATACGCGATCGAGGGCCAACTTTTGATTGGTAAAGTTGATGTTGATGCTCATAATCTTGTTTGAACGTTGCACTCAGTCAGTTCTGGTCAGGCTTCATCCCAATTCGATTAAATCCTTCAAACAAGTGGTGAGGGGGATGCCATTATTTCTTATCAAAAATTTGAAACCAAAATACCTTAAGGCAGTGTTTGATATGGGGGATAAGGAACGATATCCCCTGGATATCCTTCCTTATCCCCAAATGCTATAGCTAGAGGGGATAGATCTGAAAAGTTTAACAAGAAGGGATAAGATAACCCATGATTAAACAAGAGGGGATAACCCATGTTTAACCATGGGTTATCCCCTTAACTTATTCCCTGGGAAACCCAGGAACAACTAAAGTTATCCCTGATGGCAGACTTGTAATTTTAAAAAGGTGTTTATTCCCTTAGGTAGTGTTTGAAATAGGGGATAAGAAGGGATATACAGAGGATATCCCCTCTTATTCCCAAAGCCATAACTATAAGGGATCGCAGATAATAAAGTTAACCAAAGGGATAATCCATGGTTAACCATGGAATATCCCCTCAATTTATTTCCTAGAGAATGTAGGAATAGCTGGTTATCCCTCCAAATAAGAGTAAAAAAAGGTTATCCTATGGATTTACCTTTTTGTATTTGATATGATCAATGGGATAGCCAAGGGATATCCCTAAGGATAGCCAGAGGATAAACTCTATCCCGTACACTTATCCATGGATAATATTTTTCCTATCAAACACTACCTTAGCTATCCCCTGGATAAATGTTATCCTGTACATTTATCCAGGGATAGCTTTTGGGCTATCAAACACTACCTAAGTGCTAGCATTGTCAGTAATTAGGAATTAATACTACTTGATGTTGAGGGTTATGTTGGAAACAAGCTTTCATCTAGGATAATGCTTGTGAATCAAGGGGAACTCAAAAGGGCACCCCTCTTTTTTGCACCTAAATAACCAATACATCAACGGAAAAAGTTGTAATTATTAGACAATATTACTAGCAGCATGAATGTTGTTGTATAAAATAGGAAGTATATACTCATTTATATTAATACAAGATAACAGTCCATATAAGATACATGTACAATAAATGTGCAAGAGAAACTAGATAACATGTATGATGAGTCTATGACAATACTAATCGTGCTACTAAATTTAATTGATCATATCTTCTAAAAGACATTTCTTAAGATAACTTTCACAGTAGCCATGTTAATTTCATTAAACCAACTAGTTTAAATTGACATAAAATCTAGATCACTGCCAAGGAGCTACATGGTCAGCGACGACGCAGCAATCTCCTTATTTCGATTAAATTAGAGACAATGTTCCCTAAGACGCATTCATTGAAATGGATAATATTATAATAATGCTACGTTCACATGTACAAATTAATGTCTCATGCTAAGTTTAACAAAATTTGATGTGGTGTGGCATTATTCTTATGGGGCCCTTTTCTTATATATGTTTTTAGTGGTGGTTGAATATGATGAAGCTTGCCTGAAAGTCTTCTCTCCGTGTCTCTTGAAACTCCCAATTTGAGTCATGAGGTTGTAAAAGATTAGTGAGAGACGCGGAAAGGAACATTCCCCTAACAAGCAAGCTTAAGGGTCAAACAAAGAGGGCCCAACCACAGGCTTCCAAGTTCCAACCTATGTACTTCGAAAAAAGGAGTTAAAGGGAAGGGAAATGAGTCATTGTAGTGCTTAATTAAAACCAAATGGATGGAAGTCGGCCACAAGTAAAAATAAAGGATTGATGGGTCGATGTGTGCCTGAGAGTCTCCTCGATCACTTGGCTTTTGCCTGGAGCTTAATGGTATGGCATCCTATCCTTTGCCATTAGTTTAATTAAAAGTGGGGAACATGAGATTAGAGAAGAAAAAAGAGGGTGCAAGAGTTGAAGCGTGTCCAAATAAGATTCAGGGATGGCGAGGATGGTGGCATCCACAAGAACCTTTGAGAGAAATTTCGATAATAATTTAGTAGATATCAAATCAAGCAGCTGTTTAGGTTGGGGTGGGTAATTTCTGTATCATTCAGTCGATATGGTTGTTGGTACTCTCATTATGGTTCTTAGGAAAAAAGAAAACGAAACTTTATCGATCCTAGTGGATTAATTTTATATATAAAGAGAGATATAATCAAATGTCATATGTCAAAAAAAAAAAAAGTCAATTTGATGGCTTACTGAAGTTGACTTGATGAAGTCTTGAAACAACTAATAAATATATTTATTAAATATTTTTTACTATGTTACTTCTCGTTGTATGTAGGTGATACCGTAATTTATAGAAAGTTCAAAGATATGAGAATTTGGTTTTAGAGGGTGAAGGCTTTGCAGAAGACTTTGAATGATGGAGTTAGACATCAGTTTTTTTTTTTTTTTTTAAAACCTTATAAAAGTATCAAAGTTAAACTCTTATTAAATGTATACTAAAACTTGAATGTACTTGGTTCATATCATTTAAAATCCAATTCCTAAAGTGGCTTCCCTTAATTAATTAACTAAAGAGAAAGGGAATAGATTGACATCATACTACAAATCAAAAGGAAAGGAATAAAAGTTCCCTAAACTTGGAACATATTACTTAGCTTCGTATGAATATAATAGATAAAAGAATTATCTAGCTTTAGTTTCTTCTAGCAAGACATGATCTCCGCATCTTCCTATTAAACAACAATGGAACCACTTCATCAAAGGACTATATTAGTATTAGGGAGAGTATATTTGCATTATAAATATCAATTTGTATGCTAAAGGCCTTCTCTTTCTTTATTCCCTTGAAAGGTACTGCATTAATTAGCATGTACATCCCTAGTTTAAAAGTTAATTATCTCACATTAATGGAACAAGGCTAATTAACTAGCTGGACAATAAGGGACATGATGATTCTCCTTCAAGGCATGAGAAGATGGGAATACTTCCGTGTTTTGTGTACGATCGATCAAGCATATTCCATGCATGATTAAGTGCTAATTAAGTACGACTGTTTTAAGCCTTCCTTGTTGTGTCCATGGGTTAAAAACAAACCTTTGTCATTGGGGAAGATGGCATCACCAAAAGCACATCATTATCTTCTCTCTCTCTTTTCCTCGCAAGAAGAGAAATCTCAAAGCAAAGCTCTCTTATATAATATTAATTCTTGCTGCAATGCCTGCTCCTACCTGGCTTCTCAAACACCAAATGAAGCACTACAACGTACACTACTTACAAGCATGTCGACATAGGTTGCTTTAGTTGATTCTCTACTTGTTATTGATCCATCACTAGATTACAATATTGTGTGGCAAAGAGGAGAGCACCTTCACTCTAGAAGGAGGAGCAATTGAGGCATGTGATGCAAAGAGGCAAACTTTTGAGGGGAGGCATAAAGTGCAAGGAGAAGTTGGTGTTGCTCCATTGTTTATGCGCAATTCCGTGCTGATGACTGATGGGTGATGGTATTAATTATGATGATGATAAAAGCGTGTGAAATGGGGAGCGTTCCGTCCGGTGGCAGGACGGTGGGGCACACAAAAGAGAGGCTCCTCCACTGAGTTGGTCCCTTGAGAGGCGCCGGGTCTCAGCTCAATGGAGGTTGGCAAGGGCCGTGCGCGGCCACGCAACGCATGAAGACTTTTGCATTATAATATCAAAAAATTTGAGAGAACTTACGGAGATGACTAGGAAAGCTCAAATTCTTGTTCGAGAAGCTAACCTAACACGGTAATTTTCCATTGTTTGCTTTGATGTTTGTGTTATTCTTGAAATATATATATGTATATATTATTGAGAGCTTCCTACCTTTCTGATACATCCGACATCTAGGGTTCCTTTGCTACCATGGTAGCGAACCGATCTACGATTTTTATCTCTTGGAAGTCCTCATCCTCGGATTTTGTTAAGGTGAACTTTGATGAAAGTGTCAGAGGAAGAATGGCTAGTGCAAGTTTTGTTATCCGGGATCCAGATGAATTGATACTGGCTGTTGGTGGACAAAGCCTTATGGATACCTCTGTTCTGCAGGCAGAGCTTTATGCGGGTTGGACGGGCATCACATATGCTACTGGCATCCTTAGCGTCCGACGACTGTATATTGAGGGTGATTCTACTACAGTCATTGACTGAATCAGACTAGATGCTAAGGATCGATCTCCAGTCAATCCTTCTATCCACGACATCTGATCAGCCTTCCATTTGTTGATGAGGTTTACTGTCATCATATTTATAGGAAAGCCAACTCCGCTGCTGATTGGACTTCCTTCGTTGCCCATCATATGGAAATTTGGTCTTGGACTAGGGACTCATGTCCTTTTGTTTTATGTTTGATATTACTTTCTGATATCATGGGTTTGACTCATACCCGAGTGGTATGATTGCCCAGCTGCTCAAAGTTAAAAAAAAAAAAAAAAAAGAGCTGTCTTGGATCTTACCTATGCCAAGCATGTTGATTGATTATATTGGAGAATGATTCTTGGGCAGCTGTCTTGGATCTTACCTATGCCAAGCATGTTGATCATGCTACTGGTTATATTAGAGAATGATTCTTGGGCAGTGGTTTATTAGATAGGTAGGACAGTGCAGCCCATTAGTAGGGTACTATTCGAGATATTTGATGTTTGATTAGATTTCTTCTCTTTTTCATATTGCTCATACCTTTCAGAAGAAAATTAGTGTCGCTGATAGGATGACTAACTTTGTGGCGCATCGGATTATTTGGAATCCTCTTTCCTTGATTTCTTTTCAGTTTCAAACTGTTTTTGTTTATTATTTTAAGACAAAGGATTAGTGGATGAAAGAATAATAGAAAGCTGCCGCATATCCTTGATTAATTATCTTTAAGTAAAATATTTGAATTAGTAATACCAAAGCACTACTCCTTATCCTAAGTTTCTCAATTATATATTACCATATTCTTATATTGAATAAGATTATTTGAAATTCTCTTTCCTCGATTTCTTTTTAGTTTAATTCAAATTATTTTTATTTATTATTTTAATATAAAGGATTAATGCATGAAAGAATAATAGAAAGCTACCGTATATCCTTGATTAATTATCTTTGAGTAAAATATTTGAATTAGCAATACCAAAGCACTGCTCCTTACCCTAAGTTTCTCAATTATATATTACCATATTCTTATATTGAATATAATAGCATATAGGGATATCGTCTTCTTTTGATTTTGGCTGCATATGTTTCTCTTTATATGACAATATAAATAAAACTTGCTTTTAGCAGGGCAAGACAAAGATACCCTTCATATTATCTTAATCTAACTCTTGTCACATTTTATAAAAATTATGTACTCTATACTAAGTATATGCTCGTATAACAAACAAACTGTTGGTAGATATGATTATTTATATAGTCAAGCAATTACCATTTCTATTCTTAGATTCATATAATTCTTAAATTCTAAAAATAAAAAAAGTAAAACATATTGGATGGCTTTATGATTTGTATTGATTCAAAGATGAAAAAGCGATCAGATCGTAAATTTGATTACATTCAAATACAACCAAATTTAGATTCAATCATCTTCCTTACTCTTTAATTCACACGATTCACAAATATCAAAGATATGAAAAGTAAAAAAGATAAAGTGACTTTAGGATCTGTATAGATCTAAGAAAAAAAAAGTGATCAAATCTTATACTTGACTATATTCTAATATTATCCATATATATATATATATATATATATATCACCATATTTTAATTTATGCTTGTTATCCATTACTACGGAGAGTTACTTAGGATATTATCTATGCCAAGAATGTTCTCCAACCTATATATATTATATTGAAAGATGATGGTTAGGCAATGGTTAATTAGATTCATAGAGCAGTGCAGCCTACTGGTAGTGTAAAAATTTGTTTCAAGGTAACCAATGTCTAGATAGATCTCCCTTCTCTTTTCAAGCTACTCATATCTTTTGAAAGGAAAATAGTGTAACTAATTGGTTGGCTAGCTTTGTGATGCATTATATAAATTAGATTATTTGGAATCCTCTTTCCTCGATTTCATTTCAACTCCACGATGTTGCCATTCATGATTTTAATGCAAAGTGTTAATGAATGAAAGGGCAATAGAAAACTGCCACATATTATTGATTAATTATTATTGAGTAGAATATTTTTATTAACAACACCATAGCATTGCTCCTTATCTTAATTTCTCAAAACTATTGTCTAAAGCAAACTTTGGACAATTTATAAAAAATACTCTAAGTTTATGCCCATGTAATGCATGAATGATTATATGTTCGAATGTAAATAAGTTTAGATCTGATTACCTTTTCAATCCTTGATCTACATAATTTATAGATCACAAAGATAAAAAATATGAAAAAAGATAAGATGGCTTTAGGATTCGTGTTGATCTAATGATGAAAAGGATGATCGAATTTTAAACTTAGCTACATTCAAATATAGCCAAGTCTACCTCTCTCTTTATCTGCCTTTCTATATCTTAATTGTACTGATTCATCCAGATATATTTCTTTATGCATTTGATTAAAATTTATTATTTTTTCTTTAAGATTGCTTCGATCTATTTAGCTTTTAAAATACCTAAAAACATGCCATATTCTGATAAGTCAAGGTAAAAATATGTTTGTAATTGCATGAAGCTTAACTTTTGATGCATTTTTGCAAAAGTTAATCACATTCCCAATGTACCAATATATCCACACTTGTATCCATGCATTTCAATACTACATTATTTTTATCATTAGATTATAGTTTTCCTTAGTTTATTCCTCTTAACATGCAGGATGTCTCATTGCCGGACCAATCAAATGAGGTCTTTCATTAAAAAAAAAAAATGAGATGAAGAAAAGAAAAATTATTCATTATTCCTTAATTAGAATTACATACATCGACAGGCCATGAGTCCCAATCATGCCCATAGTGGATGCCTAATCCATTCCTACTATGTTAAGACCTTTAAAATAAACGAGTGATCTCAGGATTTGCCACGCCATTAACCATCATTATGCCCTTAATTTAGTCTGTTTTAAGTCTACTTCACTAGTTAATGGTGCTGCAATAAATCAATTGAATAGCCACCCATCCTCCCTTTGATTCTTCTTCCCTAATGGTGGAAGAGGGTGCCAAAGAGAAGAATAAAATGCCATGCCAAGTTAAATAATTTAAATCAAAAGTTCTTTGCTCAATTCCATTCTAGAAGGGGCATCCCTTACCCTTCTCCTTTCTCTTTCTTTTCCATTCTCATTATCTGTAGGCTCTGGAGGGAACCGGGGGTTTAAAGGCAAACAAGCCCGTACAAAAGAATCGAAGGGGTATAATTAATTAAACTTCCCTTCTTTAAACTGGAGCACTCCCGTCTACTTTTACTTCGACCTCAGACTCAGAGCATCCCCTGGGTTAAAAAAAAGGTAGTTTATTTTTATTGGACGAAATTAACACGAGTGAAGCGTGAAATCGAAGGGGTACAAAAGCGAAGCACGGTGACGGTGGGTGATTCCGTCGACAAAGGTGCCCGTGTTTTCTGGGGCGATGCCAATCCAATAATCCATTCGCTTGCTCTCCTCGTGGGTGAATTAGTTTTTTTTACGGCTGAAATATACTTTTGATCCATGAACTTTTCCTCAAAATTTATTTATTTTTTGGTTTTCAGACTTTGAAATTCTATAATTTGGCCTTAAAAGAATATCGCGTTTCTACGTTAGCAATTGGCTTTATACCATCACCCTTATCTCCTCGGCTCCGAACCCGCAGCACTTACAAGTCCATTTCATTATAAGAAAGAAAGATGGACAAAATCCATACCAACTTGGCCATCAAAGCCAAAAAAGGATCTAATTGATACTAGTTATAAACCATACAACCAACTCCCAATTTCAGAGGCACCCATCAATGTAGCAATGTGGCCTCCACCTTCTATGGTCCCCACAGGTTCAAAAGATGGCTTCCATCGAAGTGGTGCATGGCTCTAATACCATATTGTAACGACTCGAGTTCCGGAACTGCAGCATCTATGAGTCCGTTTCGTTACAAGAAAGAAAACAAGACAAATAAGGTCCACACTAACTTGGATCATCAGTCCAAAAGGAACCCAATTGGTACTTGTTTATTTTTCTTAACAGGTTATAAACCATTCAACCAACTCTTAATTTTTTTGATGGGAAACCATTGAAAAAGGTATCACACCTTTGCTGTAAGATGCTGTTCAAGTGCAGCAAGATTTACAACCAGCTGCTTTTCTTCTTTTCAGGCATTAACTTTTCAAGTGGTTTACCTTAAAAACAGTCATTTAAAAGGAATCGCTTTCTCGTTTACCAAATGAGATAGATATCAGAATTACTAAGAAGGAAGCTTCAAATTTGCCGGATTGATGTCTCTTGTTTAGTGATTAAATCCAGAATCCAGCTTGTGCCTATATCAGATAGCAGTAAGGTTCCAAATTTCAAAGCAAATCTCTTTCAATTCTGATCAGATGGACGTGGATTCAATAGAACAGTTAGAAGTTGTGTTCTAGTGGTGGAAACTCTGCACGACTTAATCAGAGAAGAAGTATTGCGATGAAACCTCCAACTGTTGAGAAGGAGAAGCGATCGACCGCCTGTGACCAGACTCAAACTGGTTTATCTTCTAAATTCTCTTCTCGTTTTTCGGTTTTATGTTAAAATTCTATTCTCCATACCTTTCTTCATGATCAATAAATTTTAGGTGAAGTCTGATCTCTCTAATTTTTCATAAAAAATAAAATAACCGATATATCATTCTGATGTGATGTACAGATTAATTGATAAGATAATATATTAGTTATTCCATTAATTTTAACGGACTTCATACAACGAGACATCAAGAATATATTATTCTGAAAATATAAGAGAATTGAACTGTAATAATTAAAAGTTTAAAAGTTAAATTAAATTTCGAGAAGATGGTTTAGGACCAAAAGCATATTTTCATCATTGTTTATTCTTTAGATGAGGCGTCTTTGACCCAATCTCCATTTGGTTTTCATTTTAGTTGTTTATTTTTTCCATCCCTTTTGTCTTTTGACCCACGAGAGCTAATAGTAACGTAGCATACTAGCATAGATTCTATTGGATTCACACCTATATACATCTACTCTTAAAAATCCTACTAGCTAAACTAGCATACGACGACTTTTTAGGATCCAAATCCACAAGAACAATCGAGCTTGAGTTAGTAGTTTGACCACAATGCACTCTAATTCAAACCTATATGTTTTAGTAACCAATTTGGAGGACTCAAGAACATTTAGATCAAAAGATGTTTAAAGTCAAAAAATGTTCCCACCAAAAAAAAAAAAAGTCAGAAGATGATGGAGTCAGCATGTTCAAACTTAGAAATGGCACTTGGCACTCTATTGGAATTCTAACATCCACAGTTGTAGAATGTACAAATAATAACTTAGGTACTATAAAATATCATAAAAGTCAATGGCTATTTTTTTTTTTTTTGGGTACAGAAAAGGGGAAGGAGGGCTTTACCGATCCGCAGCTAGGTCCCATGCGGCTCCGTTCCGGATATGTTTCATGCATGGCGCTAGATTTGCGCAGCCGTTTTCCATCCGAAGACGAGTAGGTCAACCTGACCTCACCAGATGCCAACAGTCAGAACAGGAGAGACTAGAAGAAACCTTAGCCCCTCAGCACCGACGTTTCAGGCCCCAAGATTAACCTTGAAATTATTCGATCAACCGCAACCTCATTCTCGAACCTGAGACGTTGTGGATGTGTGAAGGAACCCAGCCGCAACCTCATAAAAGTCAATGGCTACCTTTAATGACACCAATCTTATGAGAAGGTACTGAAGGTGTGACATCAACAAATAGAATGAGTTTAGATAGATTTTTTCTACTGGTTGTTTCCTAGCTGTTGAAAGACATTAATTAGAAGCTCATAGAAAATACTCTTCCACATAATAAATTATTTTAGGAAGAAATACCATAATTTGAACTAAAATTTATGAAAAGTAATTCTTGTACAAGGTGTCACTAAATTTTGAGCTAGGATTTCTCATGGAGAAAGTATTTGGAAGTAATTGGAAGCTTCTTTATTTTGTGTAATCTAAATTTTAAATAGTTTCATACCATCTGTCTTCTTTAAGATTTGAGAATCGTTATATAACAAAAGTACAGTTTGAATTCTCTCTGGTTCTTGAAATGAGTCTGGACCACCATTAGGGGAATGAATAAGAAAGGCATGCTCTGCAAGTGGGTCTCATTGGCTATTCTGGTATCCATGGTGATTAGTGCAACTGAACTTTACAAGCAATGATAGAGAAATACTCAACAAAAGACAAAATGGAATTTAAACTTGTCAAAATAAAGAGCAACCAGCGCATTTCTAGGATATCTATCTTGGAATGAAAATGATATCCACTAATTTATATCACTTGTTACGTCAACAATAAAATGTTCCATTTCCATTTCTCTCAAATTTCATGGTGAGCTTATGCACATTTCGAATAACCTTACGTGGTACCAACTATGATAGATAAATTTGGCTAAGACATAATTATGTAAAGATTTAATATCTTTGAGAGAGCTCAGACTAATAAGTGTTTATTTAATATACACACTAAATGAGGTTTTGAGTTATAACCAATGGTATCAGAGCCAATTTAGTTTGTGATGCATTTAAGTAAAGAAACACTATAAATGTACTATATATATATATATATATATATATATATAGGTATAAGCGGACGATCATACTAGTCTAGTACGAATCAATCCAGATAGATCGGAATACAAAATTTGCTGCAAAACAAAAGGACAGGGATCACCCAGCCTCCATATCCAATAACCAGCATGCTGAGCCACTGAAGTCGTCGCCCAGTCAGCCGCCGAATTGGCTTCACGGTATATATGACGGATCTGGGTAGTATCAACCTCCCGCAGGATAGACCATATGTTCCTGAGAATCGGGTTAGTGGGGGCTTCGAAAAAATTCTCCTTTCGCAGCCATCGAATGACTGTCATAGAATTACCCTCGATCATGAGCCTATGAGCATAAAGAATCCGAGAGGCATAAGTAATACCTGCCCAAGTAGCATAAAGCTCGGTATAGGACAGAGGAATCGAGGGTACCAAATCTACCCGCCGCCAACATATCACCTTGAGGCCCGCAGATGATGAAGGCAGAACCAGCAAATCTTCCACGGACACTCCATCAAAGTTGATTTTGACGAACCCTGGAGGAGGGGCTTCCAAGAAATGAAAACCGTATGCCGGTTTGCTGCCGAAGCAGCAGGGGATCCCCAGAGGCCAGAGGAGTCAGAATCAACCGCTTGAATAGCACGGGCGTAGTCTGCCGACAAAGATCTAATCTTCCACACAAGTTGGTGTGAAGATATAAAGTCCTCCGAAAGATGAGCTGGTTCCTCGACATCTAAATCTGATAGGCCGTAGCCGTCCAAAGACCACGCTTATGCTGAGAGGCCCTCCAGAGATCATGAAAGAAGAGGAACGCGGGGAACCAGAAACATTCAATCTGCATAAATAACCCATCAGGTGCCATATCCGTCTAGCTCTAGAGCATATGAAGATATCATGGTCGATAGACTCCTTCTTCAATCCACACATAGGACAGGTCGGCTGGATTGGCAGACCATTCGAGAGAGCAGGGGACTTAATTGGATTTGGCTGTGAATTCAATGTAGATTTTTAGTCTAATGAAAATATTGAAGCTTAAATTAGAGGAAAAGCATGTGAAAGCTCATACTAATGAGTATTTATTTTACATTGGTTGTATAACAAAGGGGTTCTGAATATTTATGTAGAATCAAAAAATTTAAGTAATATTTTTTAAACTTTTTGGATCAGATCATGGGTTTAAAGTGACCAGTTGGCTCAACTGAGGTAACGGAGGAATGAATCACGGAAACAGGAGAAACTTTGCTTAGGCGGCCAAAACCGTACAACAAGTGGCCACAATTTCTGCGTGCAAGCTGCACGTAATCCAAGGCACCACCATTATTCCCTGTACAGCCGCCAAAGCAACCTTGACAATGAGGTCCACTATCACACCGCCCCATGGGCATTCTAGCTTAGAATCGTCCATGGAACAAATTCCGAATTTAAAATTTAAGTCCTTTCTATTATTGCCTTTCAGAATCAAGGAAAGGAAATCAGGGCTCTATATTCATCATGTAGCCCTCCCATAAACTTCAATGCAATGCAGATACTTTTTTAAGCGAAGTCTTTAAAAAAACCATCCTGCCTGAGTGCCTGCAGAATACTTCTTCCATTGTTTCTAGTTTTCAGTTTAATCTTCATGCATGGAAGAAGCAAATTAGATTGGCTTCTTCAATTAGTGAGGAAGTAATTGGCAATGGAATAAGCTTAACCATGTTGAAGATGGTTTGGTATTTGTGTTCCACATAATTTAAGATAAAATCTTGCTGCAACTTTAGTTTTGGAGGTGTTGCATTAGCTGATAATTAACTAACAAATTATGGAAGAAAATTTTGTTGAGATGATTAAATGAAGAACCATCACAATTGTTAGAACTTTATGTCAATATACTTGAAGATGATAAGCTCGTTTATATGTCTAAAGAACATCAAGGGTTCAAATGGAAAGAGGGAAGAATAGAAGCAAGGGAAAATAATGGAGACTCCAAAAAGTACCACAGCCTCAGCCTGCAAAGGTGTGAATTTAAAAATGAGTAGATGACATTTGTGTCGTTGTGTAGCTGCTGTCTTTGCTTGCTACTACACAAAAGCCAACCTTGTCCGACTCTTTTGTGGTCTCTATTTCTCCATTCTCCTATCTACAGACACAAAGGCATTCACACTGCTTTAACAAAAGGAGGGGGGTTTCTTTAATGGGGCTTGTTGCTGCACCATTAGGCAGGAGTCATCATAAGCTTACTAGTTTAATTATATGATTGTACCTGAATAAGAAGTGACCCCATTGTCCCTCTCCTTCACTCCATCTCTCTCCAGCTTGTGTTGATGGAGAAGGAAAGCAAAAATAAAGATGAGGAAGAACAAGCATATCCTTCTAGCTCACTCTCCACTACGTCCCTTTTATCCACAGCAGCAATCAAGCTTTGTCTCAATTATGTGTCCTAGTCAGAGCTGCAACGCAACAGTGATAGGAGCATCCTCTTCTTTTGGCCCCTCATGTGGTATCAATTTCTCACTTCAAGGGCTGCCATGTGTCACTAAGGGCATGTCAGGTAGCTAAGTTTTATGAGAGTGATGCCCAACGAAATTGTTCATTGACATGGTTGATTTGTTAGGACTTAGCAGATTTGCTTCATATAGCTTTGGTTATTAGTTCTATTTTTTAATTTTTAGGAGTGCCAAAGTCCAAGAAGTAGATGGAGAAAAGAACATGGATGATCTCTTTGCAATCTTCCTCTTCATACCCACCATGACCATCATTAGTATAGCTATCGTCTGACTCTATACGCGTATTCTCCTTTTTTTTTTTTTTTGACATTAATAAGAGGGTATGACTCATATTATCGTGGTACAATGATGATGACGATGACGGAGATGGATGATCAAAGTGGCAAATATAGGCTTAGTGGAAGTAAAAGGCTAAAGATGGCGATGTATTGGATGGAATTCAAAAAGGAAGCTAAGTAGAAATGAGGATAGGAAGCTTAAAAGATTTGAGTTCCTAGATTGTCTAGATGCAGTGGCATCTATCATGGTCTAGTTGTCCTTTTTTTTAATATGACCACCTTTTGGAATCTTTTAATTTTGGGCATGCCTGACATCAGGTGACTTGGGTTTGCATTCTGATAACCATAATTTCAATACGAAGTTCCTATCGTATAGCATCTGCCTCACGCCGTAATGGATGGCCATGATATGTCATGCCATAGCACCTACCATGTATCAATTTTCTCTTCTCTGATATCTATTAGCACAGTCAATTCCTTGTATTTGTTGCTAGCGTCAATATCAACATCAAGGTCATTCATGAAATAATTGATCAAACAAATTTTCTTTCTGAATCTCATAACCATGGTGACTTCCAACACAGTTTGAAGGTCAGCATGAAGTGCTTTCGAGTCACTGTTTGAGGACTTTGAAGGTGATGGATCGAAGAGTTAGAACAAGTGATGCCAACTGTGGCTTATCCAACGTCCACTTTATCTTTGGCTGCATCAACTTGCACCAGGGCAAAGAAGATCAGCTACACTAACATTGGCAAGATTTTCTTCTGTTCCATACGTGGATTGACACACATCTCACACTTGTGTGAGCAGGGGCAATGTCTGAACTGAAGTCACTTTCTAATCCGTTTTCATAACAGAGAAACGTGTCCACGATATCAAGCTGGAGGAAAAGCCTTCCAATTGGTCTAAGGTAGGTAGAAAGACGATCCAAAGAAAGGAAGCCTGGTCCATGTTTCTCAAGTGTCAATACCCAATGAGAAAGAACACGTTTCAAGAAGTGAACAATCAATGACAGACAACACAAAAGGCAGCGGCAAGTGAACAATCTCTCCCAATCTTTTGAGATCTGTTCATATCTTTGAGAAATATTGGACCAGATTCATCAAGCTAGCACAAATGGACCATATATATAGCTTGGACGGTTACTTGATTCTAACTATATTTGCTGGACTGTTTTGTAGTGCAACTGAGAAAAATAAGGTGATAAAAGACTACAAAATAAGTTGGAGTTCAGACTTCAAAAAAGAGTAGGAATGAAGCAGCCCAATATGGCACAAGCTTGTGAAGCTTTACTTTTAGTTGAATTTATAAATCAAATCAAAACATCACATAGTCATGACTTAGTTGTATTGCCATCATGGCCGCGTAATGTTTGATTAGTGATTTAAACAAACAATGATTTTATTATTTGACATCTATGAATCCCGATCTTTTTTTCTAACAAAAGTTGAAAATCGTGCATGCAGTGCACATACTCATGTGCTCAGAATTCAATGCATTTGCCATATTAATGCATGTAGGTCGCTAACACGTACGTCTTGCATCCAACTCATATCCAGAGCTAGACCCATAAATTAAACCTCGGTCATGAATTAAGGCCTGTCCATCAGCTGGACGGGCAGAGATCTTGCAAAACAGTACCAAATCCAAAAACAGACTAGCATGATCTAGACCAGCCAAATAATAGGTCAGATCCGGGTGTAAAATCTATGCCCAAAGAGGATTGAACCCAGCTCCACTCCAAGCTGAATCTAGAGCAACATACTTGCAGCCCTGTAGAGGTACTGACAAAATAATATTTATGCGAGTTTTTTTTTCAACTTTTCAACATCCACCTTGGCTATTAATCAAGAAATTAATAACGAGCGACTTAAAATATCTGATTTCTGAACCATTATATCAATCAAAAGGAAGTAGAAAAATTGTTCCATAAATAGGTCGTTCCAAACGCAAGCAAAGTATATTACCGTGTTTACTAGCATGCTGATGTATCATAATTGATTCCAAGAGCGTCTCCAACTTGAAGCACAATATATTTTCATGCAATAAATAGACCATTTGGATATTTACAACAAATGGATCTGCACTGTAAGAGTAAGTGACATCAAACAGGATTAAAAACCATATGAATTTACTGTACAAGGACTGAAACCAAATATGGTCAGAAAGAACTCAACCCTGCCGCAGGAACCAAAGTTGGAGACATGCTTGGAATCAATTGTGATATATCAGCATATAAGTTTTAATGGTCAGAGAGAACTCAACCCTGCCGAAGAGATCCTTACTACTTCAATCTTGGATAGCAGAATAAAGGGACATGCACATCAGCCTTGTTATGAAACATTGCTCCGGACAATCAATTGAAGAATGGGAAACATAAGTGACATTGCTGGAAACATATACATAGCATGTGTGGCTCAGTAGATATTGTCAGAATCTCTTCCATTAACATAAAACAAGGTACATTCAAAAGAGGGACTGAAAGTTTCACATAATGTGGCTGATGAACAAAGCAGCAAGGTAACCTGTGATCAACTGCCTTAGAATCTGACTTTCCAATCTAAAAGCAGCAGCTTATGGATGCACTAGGACGAGTCCCTGTTAGGACCTCACTTCATATTTCCCAGCTTGAGTGATGGCTCGGAAACCTTTGTATGGACGACTTGGCATATTTTTGATATCTAATTTATCTATTTGCAAGCCTGAGAGTGCAACCCCCATGATTTTGAATCCAACTCTGAAAACAGGAAATACATGCAAACGATCTAGCCCTGAATCCAGAACTAGATTACCTGAGAGAGATGGGGACTTATCTTTTGGAATTCGTCCAATTGACCAATTGCAGGTCTGCAAAAAGGAAGAAGCATACAAATAAGAGCAAAATCTAGATGGTGCAGGTCTTGCATGTGTATCTGTTTGGTGATACAGGAAACATTTAAAGCGGTGCATGAAGTCTGGCATCTTAACATATACACATAAATCTAATGCTGTAACACATTGCCATTCCTTTCTTTTTCTTTCCCCTAAAATGTTTTTTGACCTATATTCAAGAAAAACCTCTATGAATGTTATCATCATTAAAAATGACAATACAGAGTCTGGAAGGGCCATTTACCAACCTTATTAGCAAGGATGTCTACTGTGCCATGATTTGATGTTAAGTCTGCTGAGGCAACACATACCGGCAGTTGAAACTGTACTGTTATTGAGTCAACTGCTTTTCCGGGATCATTGCGTATTCCTACTAACACATTAATGCGACAGTTTCCAGCATCTGATGTTATCTGTGGCTTCACATATATTGGCGTGCTCTTCAGCTTTTTAACCCTGGTCCAAGTCAAAAACTATTGTAAACAATGTAAACTGGAAAGCCAGGTGAAAGTAAAAGGAAAAAGGTTAAAAGGGGCCAGACAGATGATGGGTCAACAACTTTCACAAAATGCTAAATGTAATTAAGACAAACCTGTAACTCATGAGTTTAAACTGCCCATCAGGGGGCACAAATGACAGAATTTGATCAGATTCCCAAGGTCGAAATCGAACACAAGGATGGAACCTCACATCATTCAGGATGGTAGGATTTGTAAATGATAAAGTCAAATCAGGAAGACCAGGAAGGTTTGAGTTTACTTGAATTTCACCATAGATTTCACACTTCACCAAAACCCCTTCTCTGAAGACCAAAACAAACAAAAGAAAAACTCAGTTCTAGAGAAACCAATACAAAAGGATATAGCAAGATAGAAACTCACTGATAATATTGCACAGGAATGTCAAAAAAGATCATAGTTGACCTCAGATTTCTTACAAATTGGTGTATTATAAGGCAAAACCTCAACTAAGAGTATTTTGCTCCTAAGCTGAACTATTACAAAAGGATATAGAGAGATCAGAGCTCTTAAGCTGAACTATTACAAAAGGATATAGAGAGATCAGAGCTTACTGATTATATAGTAAAGTGATGTCAAAAGTCACACCAACCTCATCTGTTGTACAAAAATTGGCCCTTGATGAACTCAGATTATTTGTTTCATAAGATGAAACCAAGCACTTAAAAAGGCTTGTAAGCAAAAGGCACCAGAGACCAGCTAGGTTGCCTCAACGCAGTTTATATTAGATATATAGCTATTAGATATGCAACTAGTAGGCTTAGTACTAGACACTAAGGTTTACTTATCACAGTTTGTTTCTCCAGACTTCCTAAGTTCTGTGAGCTTTTGCAGAAGACCACCTAGTATTATGCCTGAGATGGATGGAAAACCAGCCGCTGCCTCAGTTATTCCCAGAAAACAGAAACATGCATTATTAAGTATGGAAACCAGTGAGAAGGGGAAAGGTACAACTAATAAAAAAACTTCAAATGCATTAGGCTGTTGTTTTTTTTTTTTTTTTTGAAAAAAAATCTAATAACACAAGAATCAATGGTGGATGATTTATAAAAAAGAAAAATTTGAAGTCTTCATTTCCCCAATAAGAGGCAGCAAAAGTGGAAACATTGGATGATGACACCAAATATATGATTAAAAGCATTAGCAAAGACATTGTGGCAGCAAGTACACTCTTATTCTCCATCATAATGGACAGATAAAACCAGCCCAGTGTTACTCACAATGAGCAATATGATAACTAAGTTACTTACATATTTTGAAAGGGAAAAAATATTATGGAATAAAAGACTTGATTATAGAACAGGGTACTAAAGATCCAAACTCCAAGAGAAAAATAGGACCGGTAATCAAGAATAAAAGGTGAACATTGTAGAATGACCTGTTCACAACTGCATCCATTTCTTCAACAAGGTTGACATAAACGTCATTGCTTGCATTCTTCATGTCAGTTTTTCTCCAGGGAATAAAAGATGATGTTGCACCTGGAAGTGTACTGCTCACATTGGAACTTTTACCAGTCACAACGCTTAGCATCTTGCTAACAATATTTGGTTGAGCTATCATCTCCCTCAAGATGTTTGGTTCTGTTGTCAGAGGAAAACCATTGTCCATCATTTCATCCAAAAGCTGCAATTTGTGCAAAACACTCAAATCAACAGACAGCTGAGTATTATGTAGATCAACGAAAGAAACTGAAATCAGCCAATACTTTATATTGTGATTGATCAAATAAGTGTATATTAGACACGTACAATATTATTATTTTTTTCCTTGAAATGAGCAACTCATTGCATATGGTATACTTTCCCTAAGATGGACCCTGTTTAACTTCCATTACTTGGTTAAGAATAAGTGGTTAAAATCCGCAGTTTGCACTTTGGCATTCGGAGATGTCGAGGCACGTACCTCATATACAATTACAAAATTATCCTTTATTAAGTCTTCATTTAATTCTCCAAGATAATCGGTCAGAACATCTGCAACTCTACAAAGGAACTGCAAAACAGAAGGTCAAAGGTTGAAATATTAACTTCTCGTTCTGGATGGCAGTGATATATTCTCAGTAGTATAGTTCTATGAAGAAACAGAATAGAACCTAGGCAAACACATGAAACTGGAAGTCTGTACTTGACGTGTTACACAGGAGACCTAGCAACCATAGGCTGGACATTTGGCACCAACACATATGTATCTACCATTCTGCACCTTGAGCATCGTTATTCGTTAATGAACCTCGATTCATGTTTTGAGTTTCACAAACTGCAATATGTATTGCATATAAAAAGAGTATCGCTACGAGTATGCACAACTGCACATCTACCTTATGTCCAGTGTGACACAAGCCACTCGGTACTTTATTATCTTAAATCTTCTACTTATTATGACAAGGCTTCCTTGAATCCTGCTGCCTATCCTGCACCAACTCCATAATAGTTTCCACTCTACTATATTTCACAAGCAATCTCAGCTTAACAATAGATGTTTCATCAATCGTATAATCATTAATTTTAAACCATATATCTCATGCAGTTCTTCAAAATGCAATAACCAAGTGACTAAATTTATATCATCCCATACCAGTTAAGATTATTCTAATATAGACATATTCTATAAGCTTCCATGCCATAAATTTCTTTATACCGTCTCCATACTTTCACATCCAAGTCTACTCCAATACGTAAATCCAGCACAACTATCTAAGCTCATATTGCATTTATTCCTCCTCATCTCCCCACAAAACAACCATCTGTTAGACTTCCATGCATTGTCAAATTCTTCCATGTAGCCTAAAGACTTGCTACTTCACCAATAATTCAGCTTAACTACTCAACATAACAGATTAAATAACTCTAGCAAACCCTCCATCCTGCTGTAACCCACCCTTCGCACAACATATCTAATGGGTAAGCAACAACTATCTTGTTGAGTTTATGGAGCAATGCATGGAAATTTTCACATGCATGGTGCTTAATATAGGAGGTGAGTGAGGTTGCTTCATTATAGCTTGAAGTTTATGGGTTTGAAACACAAAAATATCATCTACATGCGGAGATAAGGCTGCATGTATTTAACCCTCCTCAAACCTACAATATCATGAGCCTCATGGCTCTTATATATATATAGTGCTTTATGCACTCAAATAACTCGATAACATTCACATCTCAAGCTTTCACGCCATTCTCTACCAACAAGACACACAACTGAATTTAATCCTTGCCAACGCTATAATCCATTTACCAAGCTGCTGCTATAACTCATAGATACAACAATCTCTAGTACTGAACTTCACGGAGAGAAGCTTACCTCGAGGCCCATGAGCGGAGGCATCTCGACCTGCGAGCACGCCAGGAAGGTGATCCCTTCGCGAAAGATCTGGAAGAGGTAATGCGTCGGCGAGGCAATCACGGGCAAGATCTAGAAATCGCCGGCGAAAGAAACAGAGAATAACTCGTTCAAACTAGCCGAAGTGCCAAAGAAGCAAATGTTTCTGCGACTATTTGCATCTAACTCGGCAAAAAAAGATGGGGGAGTTGGATTACCTTGGAGGAATCGCCGCCTTGGGAGAGGACGTAGTCCCAGAACCAGGCGCAGATGGAGCGGTCGACCCTGTGCCCCGTCATCTGCTTCTCTAGCATCACCTCCCTGTTTGTTTGCGTGACGGCATTAATCCAAACACCTAAACTACCTAAAAATTCCGAATTCACGCAAGAGAATACAGAAGAAAGAGCAATTCATGATGCTGGGATTACCCGGAGTCCGACAGCAGAAAGATACACTGCAGCATCTTGCCCGCACTCGATCTTCTTCCAGCGGCGACAAGATCGCAGAGAGAGAGAGAGAGCGGTGAGACCACGGAGGAGCAGAGGAACGTCGAAAACCGGGAGTTGCGTCCGATTTCTTTGGTTGGGCCGAAATGAGAACCGGGATCCAATGAGGGACGCGCGCAAACTCACGGGCCTCCTCTCGGCCGCTCTTTAACTTCTTTGCAGGATTACAATTTTTCTGTTTGATCGTTTACCCGATTAATATCATTTTTAACCGGTTAGAAAATCCTCAGTTTAAATAGGTTAATTGGTAATGAGAATTTTTTATTAACAACTAAATGGGTAAACGGTTGGGGATAGTATTCAATGTCCCATCCCTGTTTACCCATTCCCATCCCCTTTAGCCTTAATATAATATATTTAAATTTTAAATATATTATATTATATTATATTAAAAAAATAAAAAAAATATTATATTAAATGCCTCATCCGCCATCCCAAGTTTACTCATTTTCGTTCCCGTCTCTTGCTCTTCCTTCTTTCACACAAGTAACGCAACCGTCTTCTGCTCTTCTTTTTAATCTGAAGTTTTGAAGAATCTAAACATCAAACCAGATAGCTCCATCATCTACTTCGCCAATCGCTTCCAACATCTTTATCTTTCTTTGGTATGCTTATCTTTATCCTTTATTTTTAAAGAAAGATATTTCTGTTTTAAAATTTGAATGTATTCTTTTTTTTACGATTGTTGCTTATTGTTTGCTACCAAGTATATATATATATATATATATATATATATATATATATATATATATATATTTGCAGATTATTCTTTTTGAAATGCAATTAGAATGTGATTGATCATTTCCTATCTACTTTGTTATTTTGTTAAAGCTAATATGCATTTATTAATAGGCCTAAATCAAACCATTTCAAAAGTCAAAGAATCTCTTATACATATCAATATCATCGTTTCGTTATTCTCGATTGTATTCTATCTTATCCTAACTAATTTAATTTTTTAAATTTTATTTTTATATAAATAGGCAAAGGGGTACCCACTGGGTACCCGTCCCGTTACATTAACTATAACGGCTTAACGGTTTCTAACATGAATGAAAAATGATATAAATCATCCGGGCCGTCCCTGGCCGTTGCCATCCCTACTTCTTTGTACGCAACATCACAACCGTTCATCCAACCACACCCCCGTCATCGAATTTATAATCTCATCACGTGGTTCGCGAGCCCGCGCCTTCCTTTCTGTTGGACGACCGAGCTCCGAGCAACGCGCTGCCGGCGGAGCGGTCTCTCTGGTCGCTGCATCCAAAACCAAGCCCGGCGATCTTTCCGAGGCCCTCCAAAACCTTTTATCGTCTCCACATTCCTTCTCCAAGCTCGTCGAAATCAAGTTCTTGTTTATGGTTGGTTGGTTCCACAGTTTCTCCTCTCAATTGTTCGACGAAATTTCTCTTAGAAGATTCTTATGTTTTTGGCCATTCGATGTAATGGGCTACTCCCAAAATATGTTGGAATTCTGTGTCTTTCTCCCTTCTCTCCCAAATCCATCTTCTACCACTCCACACACATCACAGGACGGAAAAGCTTACCGGAACCCTGCAAGAACCTATCGGAGATCTTTAAGCCAACGGCACCCACGTTCGCCGATTCATCTTCCAGGATTAAAATGGTGTTGCAATCCAACAAGTGGTCGGAGTCGGTGGAGATAGAGTTGCAGCGTCTTGATGTAGATTTGAACACCTATATTGTTAATCAGGTACTGAAGAGCCTGTCAGATTCCGAAACGGCCTTCCACTTTTTCGTGTGGGCCGAATCCCAGCAAGGTTTTGAGCACGATCACTTCACCATCAAGTCTGTGATCTGTTTGTTGCTGAAAGATCAAAGCTTTGATCTTTTATCGAAATTTTTAGGAAGAATAAGGAATAGTGGGTTCTCACTGCACCGTTCTGTGTATCGGATTCTAATATCTGTTTATGTCCGGTCGGGTTTGATAGATTCAGCAATTCATACCTTTGATGAGATGATAGCTTCTGGTTGCCGCGTATTTAGCGTGGATTACAATAGGTTCATAGGAGTACTAGTTAAAAACCATTGTTTTGATTTGGCTGAGAAATATTACAATAAGATGATCCTAAAGGGATTTTGTTTGAGTTCGTTTACATACTCAAGATTCATTTCCAATTTGTGTGAAGCAAAGAATCTTGGGCTTGTCGAGAGGCTTTTAGTAGATATTGATAAGATTGGGTCTGTCCCAGACATCTGGGCTTATAACATATATTTGAATTCTTTGTGCAAAGAGAAGAGGTTGGACGATGCTCTCATGGTGCTGCAAACTATGATTCAGAAAGGAAGAGAGCCTGATGTTGTCACTTATACTACAATCATCGAAGGCTTGCTTGTTACTAGACAGTGTTCAGCTGCTATAGAGGTATGGCATGCAATGGTGAAAAAGGGGTTTAGGCCAGATGTTGTTGCCTGTGGTGCATTAGTTTTTGGTTTGTGTAACCACGGGAAGGTTGATATGGCTTATGACATGACAATGGAAATGATGAGGATGAAGATTGAGCTGACTATTTCTGTTTATAATGCACTTATAAGCGGATTTTGTAAAGCTGGTAGGTTTGATAAAGCCCAAGCAATTGTGTCATTCATGCAAAGAAATGGATGCAAACCTGATTTGGTTACATGCAACATACTTATGAATCATTATTGCAATGAAGTTATGCTGGATGAAGCTAAGAAATTGATAAAAAAGATGGAGGCAAGTGGAATAACTCCTGACAGACATAGTTACAATCAACTATTGAAAGGTCTTTGCAAGGCTAACAAGCTTGAAAAGGCTTATGCTTTAATAGCTCATGAAATGGATGTGAGAGGATTTTGTGATGTTGTGTCTTGCAACATATTGATTGATGCACTCTGCAGGGCAAGGAACATGGGATCTGCGTACAAGTTGTTCAAGGAGATGGATTATAAGGGAATAGTTGCAGATGCAGTGACATATGGCACTCTGATTAATGGATTCTTTAGAGTAGGGCACCCTGATCTAGCTGAGGAACTTTTCGATCAGATGCTTGAGGCTGGAGTAGTTCCGAATGTCAATGCATATAATATATGATGCACCACCTTTGCAAGGCCGGTCGAATTGATCTTGCTTACAGTTTTTTTCATGACATGATCAAGAAGGGGATACACCCTGATGTAGTTTCCTATGGTAGTCTTATAAATGGTCTCTGCAAGGCTTTTAGAGTAAATGAAGCAATGAACCTGTATGAGGATATGTGCAAGAGGGGAGTAACTCCTAATGATGTGACATACAAGTTATTGATCGGAGGACTTCTAAAGGAAGGAAAGGTCATCACAGCCTGTAGGATCTGGGACCATATGATGGAGTGTGGGCTTACACTTGATAAATCAGTTTCTGAAAGACTGATTGATGCGATCAAGTCTACAAACACACAAGATATGAATTATAGAGAAGGTATGCTTTATAATAGCTAAGATCATTCAGGTTAACTTGATAATCTTTTCCATAATATATTTGGTTCCTAATTAACCGTTTGACCATTTTCATTATGCTATATGACAGAACTTTCTTGTCAAAAAATAAAGTTATGTGATGCCCAAGGGGACTTTGTTTTCTGTTTAAGTATATTGTCTTGCAAAATTTCTCTTCATGTTACTTGTTTGTCTGCAGCATCTGGGAAATTTCAATCTCAATTGAACGTGACCAACTTGGTTGGTGGCTCTCCAAGTTCATGAAGATATCAATAAGCAGGAGCTTTTTATTCTTCAGTTTAGCCTGGAAAAGAAGACAGCTGTTGAGGTTTGAATCTGATCTTATTCAGATACAACAGTAATGATTAACTACAAAGTAGAAGTATATAGAATGTCGCTGTTACAAAAGTGAGCAACTAAACCAAGTGCATTTCTTTTGTGCAAAAAAATTGCATATCAGAGCCTGCACACAGATAGCACATAATGCCATGGTTAATGTTGCTAATTTATTACTACCAGCGGCCTGACTAGGAAGATGAATATTGTAAGTAATTTAAGAAATAAAAGAATATAACTTATTATTACCTGTTGGTTAGTGTTGCCTGAAATGATGTCAGAAGTTCAAGATGATGCGTTCTTGATCCAAAAAATGTACTCTGTCAAACAAGTGGAATGATATTTAGTTGCTTAGGCATTATTAGTAGTGAAGTTTCCTTCCAAAATGATCTCCAATTACTCATTAGAAGTGTTTGTATTTTGTTGCATTCATGACATCCTTTCTTCTGCCCAAGTCATACAAGTAACACCCAGGTGCGCTACACAATAGCTAAGTTAGACTCAAAGCATCAGAATTCTTGTTGACAAATAAAAGCAGTTTATTGAATCTTTTCTCTTTTTTGTTTGGCAACTATTCACAATCTCAAGAAACTCTCTTAAGCTGTATCTCAATCAACAAGCTAGAAGAATGAAAATTATCTAGACTCATAGCTTTCTTCGAAGTTCAATAGTAGTGCTTTACTTGATGGACTCAACTCAACTCATCTAAGCCTTTTCCCAACTAAGCTTTACTTGATGGACTGCAAAACAATATTCATATGTTCAGGAGATGATAGTCAAGTTCTTTCAATTTTTTTATTCACTGATCAAGTCATGTTAGAGTTGATGGGTGAGATCGACTAACGGAGCTATAACCCAGCAGACAGTAAGAGCCATTTGCTGGGGCCAATGTGTCACATCCAATGTCAGCACTGACTCCAGAGTCGGCTTCGGCCTTCAGTAATCGGCATCGACTCCAGAGTCGGTCGCGGCCCTCAGCAATCGGCACTGACTCCAGAGTCAGCCTCGGCCCTTAGCAATTGGCACCGACTCCAGAATCGGCCTCGGCCTCCCGTGTCGGCACCAATTCTAGGATCGGCCTTAGCCTCCAGTGTTGGCACCAACCTTCAAGTCGGCCTCCCCGATGGGGATCCTCAGTGAGCACGGCCCATATGGCCCACCAACCGTCTGACAAGACCTGACTAGGGGTGCAACTCGGGCTCATGAAACTCGGGTTTTCCTCAACCCTAACCCTAACCCTATTTATAAAATGTCAACCCTAACCCTAACCCTAACCCTATTTGTAAAACCTCAACCCTAACCCTATTTTTAAAATCGGGTTCGGGTTGAGTTTCGGGTTGGAATTCGGGTTGATAGAAAAAAAAATATGACAATCTGAAACAAACAAGCTTAACATTGCACAAATAAGCTAAAGTTTGAAACAAATAAGCTTTATATTGTACAAACAAGCTGAAGTTTGAAACAAACAAGCTTCACATTTCAAATTATATGTCTAAAAATATACATATTTTACATAAGACTAAACAAAAAAAAGTACATTCTTAAACCAAAACATATTCAAAGTAATTCAAATGTTGCATAACATTTCAATAGCCACCATATGCATTGATGAAGTCACCTTTATCCTTCGGGAGCAGAAAATATTGAGACGATATAAAGAGCCAGTTAGAAGACCACATAAGTCTGGTATGAGAGATCTTTTCCAAGTAGCGAGACTGCACTCGACATCCAAAGCTCTCTGATTTTTTACTCATCACCCCTTTCCTAGATGTTTTAGTTTTGATGCTTTCATAAAATTTTGGCAAACTTCATATTAGAAGTTATAAATGTCTCAAAGAAGATAATTAAAAAAAATAAAGATACTAGTTTGGCCCACCAATATTACATGATAAAATGCAATGGTTAAAGGTATATTGCTCATTTTAAAAGGTAATGAAGATTCTGATGGAATGTTCATACCAAGAATCATCACTTCCATAAAACTATTGTCAGCTCTACATACTTTAAACCTAACAAACAAGGCTAAATCATTACTTCCACAACACCAGTGGGCTTGCTGCTTGTGGCTTTGCGGGTTCGGGTTTTCTCGGGTTCGGGTTGACTACAATCCTAACCCGGCCCAAGTTGTAAATCGGTCCGGGTTCAACCCGGATCCTTCGGGTTCGGGTCAAGCAAATTAGAGTTTGAGTACTGCTGCAAATCGGGTTCTGCGGGCCGGGTTCGGGTTGAACCCGGCCCAAGTTGCACCCCTAGACCTGACCCATCAACCATCTACGGTCCACCACATCTGACAAGACCTGGCTCACCAATAGTCTGCGGCCGCCTGCAGCCTTCCATACCAGACGAGAAGTGGCTTGTCAGCCCTGACATACTACAAGGAGGGCACACCCCATTGCTGTTGCCTTCACCGCTCATTCCCTGTCAGGTGGTTGCTATTGGGGTTTAGTCCTCGATGAACAGCAATGGGATCAACCTCGCTGGAGAAGTACCCTGGGCTTTCACCTTTTTTGCCAATAATCAAATTGGCGCAGCGGTAAAGCGTCTGCATTTGAACCCCTAGATTTAAAAATCCTCTTAGGATTTTTAAATCCTTTTTCCTTTGGCTGGACCGCTCCCCTCCTCCCACGCTCACGGTGGAATTCCCCACGGCTTCTTCTCATGCTAACGTTCTCCTTCTGGTCCCACATGCACTCATGGAAGCCGTGAGAAATTCCTCACCTAGCCACTGGAACTCCTTTCACTGTGAATTCTTCTTCCCAATCCATGAGCTCTTTTGTTGGAGCTTCTCACGTACGTCTCTTTTCGTGAAGACCTTTCCCCACGTACAACCGTTCATCTTCACAGGTTCATGGGAGATCAACATCTTGTGCAATAGCTGCTGGATCCCACGAAGCCTCAGTTCTGGCTCCGTGCGACAGGAGGGAGAAGAAAGAGAGAGGATAGAGAAAGGAGGAAGAGAGAGAGAGAGAGAATTATTTTGGGAGAAAAGAAATATGTTTCATATTTTCATAAACCCTAGAGACTAGGATTTAAATACATGACCAAGTCCTCTGTCCATAAACCCTAAGGATTAGAGTTTAAATCCACGACGGAGTAGGATTGGTCCAGACTTTTCAAAAACTCTCATGGACTAACCCAATGAGATTAAACTAATCCCCAAGCCCATGTACACCCGAACTTGATTTAATTTCAATCCTTGGACCGATACCCAGTCCAATACAAGTTAGCCCCTTGGGCCTTGATAGCATCACACCAGGCCTAACAATCTCCATCTTGGTGCTTCAAGGTCTCAGTATGTCCGTTGTGTCCATCAGCTGCAATACCTATGAATGCTATACTGTGAAAAAACCTTAGTCAGTGCATTGCTGGATTCTCCTTGGTATGTACCTTTATTAGTTTCACTCCACCTTCTTCCACCAGCTCTCTGTAGTCGATGCCTTCCTTTCGAAAGTATTCTCTGGCCACTAGTCCTGCCTTGTATCTGATACCCCCTTGCTCTGAAGGCCCTTTCTTTCGCTAATAAACCCATTTGCAATCAATGGGTTTCTTTCTTTATGGTAACTAGACCACATGCCAGTCTTGTGAAGAGACTGCATCTCTTCTGCCATAGCCTACATCTCCTACCATAGCCTGGACCCACCTATCTCTGTCCTGGTTGTCCTAGCTCTCCACAGCCTCCTGATAGGTGTAAGGGTCTTTATTTGCTGTCACCAGAGCATATGACATCGAATCCTCGAAGCCGTATTGAACTGGTGGTCGCATGTTTCTCCTGGGCCTATGCAGTGCGATCCCAGTATCAGTCCCCTGTCCAGCTGCATCCTCTTGAGTCCTCTGCTCAACTGCATCCTGCTAAACTTCCTAACTTTTGACCCCTCCGCTAGTCCTCTCCACGTGAATCTCAAATCGTCCTGGTCCACTAGCTAATGGCACGACTGTGTAGGAAGTCATCTGACTAGTGTTGCCGTATTTTACCTCCTGCAACCCTTGCTGTGCATCTGTGCCATCTCTCCTTTGGAGGATCGAGCTCTTATCGGAGGTCACATCCCTGCTGATAACAACCTTCTTCTCCAAGGGGTCCCACAACCGATACCCCTTGATTCCATGCGGGTAGCCCAGAAATATCATTTTTTGACCTAGCGTCCAACTTACTCCACTCCCTAGCACCATGCACAAATGCTGTGCATCCAAACACCCTCAGATGGTTCAGGCTTGTCTTTCCTTCAGACCATATCTTCTTTGGAATGCCTCCATCCAACCTAGTGTGCGGTGACCGATTGACCAAGTAGCTAGCTGTACCTACTGCGTCAACCCAGAACATCTTTGAAAGCCCTACCTGCAGCCTCAAGCACCTTGCTTTTTCCAACAATGTCCTGTTCATCCTCTTAGCCACCCCTTCCTGTTAAGAAGTTTTCATCACTAAGAAGTGCCTTTTGATGCTCCACTCCTCACGAAATCTTTGAACTCCCTACTGGTATATTCCTCGTCACTGTCTGACCTCAGACACTTCACACTCCTATCCTACTCCCTCTTCACCTCAACTTTCTAGATTTTGAACTTGGTGAAGACCTCTGATTTTTCTTCATGTAGTAGATCCACAGCTTCCCTGAGAAATCATCTATCAGGGTAAAGAAGTATCTGGCCCCATTTTTTATAGAAACTGAGGCTGGTCCCCAGACATTCATGTGTATTAGCTCCAAGGGTTCTGCATTCCTAGCTATGCTGATCAAGAACTGCACTCTTCTCTGCTTTCCTATCTGACATGGCTCACAGATTTTCATATCTCCACCACTCAGGACCGGAAGCAACCCTCTCTTGCTCAGTTCTGTCATTCCCCTGTCTCCCATGTGGCCTAGGCGGTAATGCTACATCCTGTACACATCCCGAGAATCCTGTTCCACAGCTGCTGCCTTAGATTTTTCTATCACTACAGAGCTCTCTAATCTATATAAATTGTTCTTCAGCCTTCTTCTCATCACCATCATAGCTTCATTGGAGATATTCAGAACTCCACTCCTGGCATGACTACTGAAGCTGTATCCAGTCCATTCCAAGTACCATAGTGACACCAAATTCTTCTTGAGTTCTGAGACATGCTTCACACTAGTAAGAGTGCGCACCATGCCATCAAACATCCTCACCCTCACTGTGCCAATTCCTGCCACCTTGCAAGGGTGATCATCTCCAAGAGTCACACACCCCTCATCAACCTCTGTGTAAGTACTGAACCACGACCGGTTGAGAGTATAATGATAAGAACAAGCTGAATTCAAGGTCTACATCTCTGTATTATGCCTGTGATCATCTGATACCACCAAGAGATCTTCCTCTATCTCCTGGCCTGCAACTGTACTCACAGATTCAGATTCTTTCTTTTCTCCCTTTTTCACTTAGGACAGTCCCTCTTGAAATGTCCTACCTCACCACACTTGTAGCACTTAGCCTTCCTGAACTGTAACCATCCCCTAGGCCTGCTCCTGTCCCTGCCTTTGCCTGACCCTTCCCCAACTGATAGTCCCTCCTTGGGAATAACATCCTTGGTCATCTTCTTCCTTGCTCATTCGTCCGAAGCACCGAGACAATATCTTCATAGAATAATGTCTCCTTTCCATAGAGCAGTGTCGTGACCAATGAGTCATGTGATATGGGCAGCGAACACAATAGCAAAAGTGCCTTATCTTTCTCCTTCATCTTGACCCCCACATTTAGCAATTCATTGCTCACTTGGTCGAACACCTGGATATGGCCCAGCACATCTCTACCTTCTGACATCCGAAGGTCGTAGAGGTTGTAGAGGTGCTTCTTCAACATCAACTTGTTGCATATGTTCTTCCCTATGTAGAGGGTTTGCAACTTCGACCAGAATCCCTTCGGAGTCTTCTCCTTCAGCACTGAATAAATGGCTGAATCCACTAGACATCCCCTGATCGCTGCACGTGCTTTCTTTTCCAACGACATCCACTATTTGTCTGTCATCCCATCTGACCTTTCCTCCAAAGCCAGATCTAAACCCTGCTACACAAGGAGGTCCTCTACCTGGACTTTTCACATGAAGAAACTTTTCTTCCCATCAAACTTTTCAAAATTTATTTTTATGCTACTACCCATGGCGAGATCCCAACCAAAAACAAAATAGCACAAAAATAATTTTTAGAAGATTAAGAAGTACCTTGATGGGGCCTTGTTGAAATTATTTCAACTCCTTGATGATCTCCAAATTACTCCTTTCTGAACCAGGCTCTGATACCAATTGTTGGGGTTTAGTCCTTTATGAACAGTAATGTGATCAACCTCGCTGAAGTACCCTAGGCTTTCACATTTTTTGCCAATAATTAAATTGGCGCAGTGGTAAAGCGTCTGTTTTTGAACCCCTAGATCCAAGGTTCAAACCATGGCTACCTCCCTTTACTCTTAGGATTTTTAAATCATTTTTTCTTAATTTTTCCTTTAGCTGGACCGCTCCCTCCTCCCACGCTCATGGTGGAATTCCCCATGGCTTCTTCTCACGCTCACGTTCTCCTTCCGGTCCCACATGCACTCACGGAAGCCGTGAGAAATTCCTCACCCTCCTCCCACGCTCATGGTGGAATTCCCCATGGCTTCTTCTCACGCTCACGTTCTCCTTCCGGTCCCACATGCACTCACGAAAGCTGTGAGAAATTCCTCACCCAGCAGCTCCACGTGCACTCACGGAAGCCGTGAGAAATTCCTCACCCAGCAGCCGCTGGAACTCCTCTCACCGTGAATTTTTCTTCCCAATCCACGAGCTCTTCCGCTGGAGCTTCTCACGTACGTCTCTTTTCGTGAAGACCTTTCCCCACGTACAGCCGTTCATCTTCACGTGTAATCCCCTAGATTTCTCAATTGCTCGTGAGAGTTATCACGAGATCAGATGATAGACTCCAGATATTTGAATTTCAAGTATATCTTAATTGCTCGTGAGAGTTATCACGAGGTCAGATGATAGACTCCAGATATTTGAATTCCAAGTATATCTTAATTGCTCGTGAGAGTTATCACGAGATCAGATGATATTTGAATTTCAAGTATATCTAATTACAGAGTCCCTTGATTTGGGGACTCTGCAATGCCTATAAAAGATGATGTAGAACCCTCCTTCCATCATACGTGGACGCCCCCTTCTCATCATCTCCTCGTGCGGACGTTTCTTCCCCAGCGCGCCTGCCTCTGGTAAGTCCCCTGTCCATGCATGAGAGAGAGAAGAGAGAGAGAGAGAGAGAAAGTTAAAAAAAAAAAACACGGATAACAGAGGAGCCGGGTTACAGAACCCAGCTCCTTCCCCTTCCCTTCCCTTCCTCCATGAGACGATGCTGGTTCAGGCCCGGCGGCGTGCCCGCCGCCTCACCGGGCCTGAGCTCCAGCCGACAACCCCACCGGCACCGGGGCGGCATCCGGTGGGGTGCCGGAGAACAATGAGAGAGAGAAGAGAGCGGAGGATGGAGGGAGACGTGATCGGTGAGCAATCGACCGGCGGTCCGACTCTTGGTTTGGGCCCGGCGGTGTGCTCGCCGCCTCGCCGGGCCTGGGCCTTGGTTGGAGACCTCCACCGGCGCCAGGCGTGCGTCCGGTGGAGGTCCAGCCGGCCATGGTGGCCGGCCGTGCCGCCAGCGTAATCTTTAAGCCGCGGATGACAGTGAGAGAGAAGAGAGAAATTAGGGAGAGAAAGAGAGGGGAGGCCGGCCACGGCGGTGGCCGGCTCTGGCCCGTCCACCGGAGGCCGGACCGCCCCGGATTGGGTCGGCAAGGTCGCCAGCGTGATTTCGAGCCGCCGCGATGAGACAGAGAAAAGATGTAATTAAATCCAAATTGATGAGAGAGAGAGAGTGGGGGAGGCTAGCCGCAGCGGCGGCCGGCCACGGTTCGGCCAACAGCGGCCGGACCGCCTTCAATTTGACCGGTGGCGGCCCTGGCCGCCGGCACGAATCTCAGCTCTGGGTTAAAAAGAAGTAATGGGCCGTTGGGCCGTTCGAGTTTTGGGCTTTGTTGGGCCGTCTCTGAGCCCAGTTTGAGCAGTGTTTTGGGCCCTGTATCGGGCCGAGAATGACAAAATAAATATATAGCCCGAATCAGGAGTGATTCTAGTTTCTGGGAATAATTTTGTTTCCCTATTTGGGTGTATACATTGAGAGATATTCAAGCCCAAAGTTGGGCCCGTGAAGTGGTTTGGGTAGAGTTTAAGAATTATTTTATAATTCAGATTTTAGAAATTTAATAATGGAAAATGATTCTGTAGGTGCCCAGGAGTTCAATTAGCTGGGTTATCAAGTGAAATTTGTGTACTGTGGTAAGTAAGTCAAGTATTATAATTTTATTAATTATTTAATTTGTGAACTGTGAAATTAGAGTCAAATATAATTATGTTAATTTGGCAAAATCATGTTATTACTATGATAATATGTAATCATGATAATGACAGTAAAACTTTATGTGTCGCCGCGGTTCTCATATGACAGATTATCACATGATAGATTTTCACATGACAGATTATCATATGACAGATTCCCACATGACAGATTCTCACATCACATGACAGATTATCACATGACAGATTACATATACTGGTACCAGGACCCTTCCTCTTAGGGGATATTTAAGAGGGCTACACATGATGTGTATTGTAGGGCCATGGGACACATAAAGAAAAAATAATGACAGTATAAACAATGTAATTGTTATGAATCAAGTTTCAAACTAATTGATCTGATGACATGAACCTAATGTTAGCCTGATAAATGAAATTTTGAAATTATATTAGGCTTACTTATTGAGTGTGAGCTCATAAAATTCTCATAATGTTTTTCAGAGCCTCAAGAATGAAGATGGATAATTGAGATAGAAGGAGTTTCTAGTAGAAGACTTAGTTTTATTATATTGATTTAGTTCAGATTTGTTGGTGTGTAGGGCAATAGCCCAAGACTGATAATTCTGGTTTGTAATAAATCCTGGATATGAAATTTGATTTATATTGATTTATGTGATAAGTGCAAGATGCCTTGCATGCCTGGCATGCGGTGGGTTGTCATCTAGCTCAAATTTTTTGGTCTGGAGCGTGACAGCTTTAGTGGTATCAGAGCGAGGTTATGATATTAGGGATATATACATGATGACACTTTAGGCAAAACACTAGAGTGAAATAGAGACAAATTATAAATTTAAAGGAATCTCAGAAATTATGCTTTGAAAGCCTAACAATTAATGATTACAGTGATATTAATTACAACTAATTTATCAGGAAATGAGAATGGCACGTCGCACTAGAAGTCGACAAAATTATGAGAGTTCCCAGGTTGGTAATGCTTGCCAATCGGGAGGTCTAGAAGCCACCGGAGCTGCTGCCCCTGCCAATTCAGTTGGGACTGATCAGCAACAACTCCAGACCGAGATGCTTCATGTTCTCTCGGGTATGGCACAGTCGATGCGGGACTTGCAGCACCAGATTCTGCAGGCTTAGTTCGCTCAGCTTGAGTTCAGTTTTATTGGTGGTCATAAACACCTAGCCTCAGTGTTCATATCAGCGATGCAGGCTGGAAAGTATTTGATGAGTGGTGGTCAAGGATTTCTTGCTGTAATCAAGGACCTTCAGCAAGAAGAGACCAAGTTGGAGGATATTCCCATAGCTCGAGAATTTTCAGATGTCTTCCCTGAGGATTTGATTAATTTACCTCCTGATTGGGAAGTCGAGTTCTCTATTGATCTAGTTCTTGGAACTGGGCCTATATCAAAGGCCCCTTACCGTATGGCCCCAGCTGAGCTAAAAGAACTGAAGGATCAACTGCAAGAGCTCCTAGATCGAGGATTTATTAGACCCAGTACTTCTCCTTAGGGTGCTCCAGTTCTATTTGTTAAGAAGAAGGATGGCAGTCTTCGACTCTGCATTGATTACCGGGGAATCAATTAAGTAACAGTGCGAAATAAGTATCCTCTGCAAGGATTGACGACTTGTTTGATCAACTTCAAGGAGCCCGGATATTCTCAAAGATTGATCTTAGGTCCGGGTACCATCAGCTTAAAGTCAAAGAAGGGGATGTACCAAAGACAGCATTTAGAACCAGATATGGCCACTATGAGTTCTTGGTGATGCCGTTTGGGTTAACTAATGCCCCAGCAGCATTCATGGACTTAATGAACAGAATTTTTAAACCATATCTGGATCAGTTTGTGGTGGTTTTCATTGATGATATTCTGATATATTCCAAGAGCCATAAGGAGCATGAGGACCACCTGAGAATTGTGCTACAGATTCTGCAAGAGAAGAAGCTTTATGCCAAGCTGAAGAAGTGTGAATTTTGGTTGGATCAAGTATCTTTCTTGGGTCATATAATCTCTAAAGATGGTGTATCTGTGGACCCGAAAAAGATTGAGGCTATCACTAACTGGAGCCGACCTACCAATGTGACAGAAGTCAGAAGCTTCTTGGGATTAGCCAGGTATTACCAAAAATTTGTGGAGAATTTTTCTCGCATTGCTCTACCCCTAACTCGCTTAACCCAAAAGCGAGTGAAGTTTGATTGGACAGTGGAGTGTGAGAAAAGTTTTCAGGAGTTAAAGCAGCGCCTGGTGTCAGCTCCCATTCTTGTTCTTCCAACGGGATCTGAAGGTTTTACTATATATACGGATGCCTCTCGGAAAGGATTGGGATGTGTTTTGATGCAGAATGAAAGAGTGATAGCTTATGCCTCCAGACAACTGAAACCTTATGAGCAAAATTATCCTACTCATGACCTGGAATTGGCTGCTGTGGTTTTTGCTCTGAAGATTTGGCGGCATTATCTATATGGAGTGTCATGTGATGTGTATACAGATCATAAGAGTCTAAAATACATCTTCACACAGAAAGAGCTAAATTTAAGGCAAAGGAGGTGGTTGGAACTATTGAAGGATTATGACCTGAATCTACAGTATCATCCTGGGAAGGCCAATGTAGTAGCTGATGCCTTGAGCAGAAAATCCTCTTCTGAGTTAGCTGCTATGATTACCTCCCAGCCTCACGTATTGAGAGATCTAGAGAAGTGGGAGGTTGGTCTGAGAGTACAGCAGTCTGATGGACTTATTGCAGCACTTGTACTCCAGCCGACCTTAGTTGACAGAATCAAGTCCTCCCAAATGGAAGATCCAGAGCTACAAAGGATTAAAGAAGGGGTACAATCAGGAGTTCAGAATGAATTTTATATAATGGAAGATGGATCCCTGAAATTTGAAGGAAGACTTTGTGTGCCAAACAGTGAAGAGCTAAAGGCTGAAATTTTGAAAGAGGCTCACTACTCTCCCTATACTGTGCATCCAGGTGGCACTAAGATGTACAGAGACTTAAAGGAAAATTTTTGGTGGAAAGGCATGAAGAGGGAGATTGCTCAGTATGTGGCCAAGTGCTTGGTGTGTCAGCAAGTGAAAGCCAAGCATCAAAGGCCTGCAGGACCTCTTCAGTCTCTGATGATTCCACAGTGGAAATGAGAAAAGATTACAATGGACTTTGTGACTGGTCTGCCCAAAACTCCTAAGAGCAACGATGCAGTTTGGGTCATTGTGGACAGACTAACAAAATCAGCTCATTTCCTACCTTTCAGAGTTGGGGTCTCTAGTGAAAGATTGGCCAATTTGTATATTGAACAGATCGTGAGACTCCATGGTGTTCCGGTATCTATTGTATCAGATAGAGATACCAGGTTTGTGTCCCAGTTTTGGAAGAGCCTTCATAAGGCCATGGGAACCAAACTAAACTTCAGTACAGCCTATCATCCCCAGTCAGATGGACAATCAGAGAGGACCATACAGATTCTGGAGGACATGTTGCGAGCCTGTGTGATGGACTTGGGTGGAGCTTGGGATAACCACTTACCTTTGGTGGAGTTTGCATATAATAATAGTTATCAAGCCAGCATCCAGATGGCTCCATTTGAAGCTCTGTATGGTAGGAGGTGCAGATCTCCTATATGTTGGGATGACGTGGGGGAAAGGAAGTTGCTAGGCCCTGAGCTGATTCAGCAAATAGTAGATAAGGTGCATTTGATCAGGGAGCGTCTTCGTACAGCTCAGAGCAGGCAAAAGAGCTATGCTGATGTCAGAAGAAGGGAATTGAATTCCAGGTTGGGGATCATGTCTTCTTAAGGGTATCACAAACCAAAGATGTGATGAGATTTGGGATTAAAGGAAAGCTGAGTCCACGTTATATTGGACCTTTTGAGATCTTGAGCAGAGTTGGAGAGGTTGCTTACAGCCTGGCACTGCCTCCGATTCTATCTGGGGTACACAATGTTTTTCATGTATCTATGTTGAGGAAGTATATCTCTGACCCCAGCCATGTCATAGCATATGAGCCTATACAGTTGAGGAAAGATTTATCATATGAGGAGCATCCTTTGCGTATCGTAGACCGCAAGGATCAAGTTCTAAGACGGCGTACCATTCCCTATGTCAAGGTGCAATGGAATAATCATTCTGAAAGGAGGCTACTTGGGAACTAGAAGAAATGAAAGAAAAGTATCCACGACTATTTGTATCTTAAAATAGTTAATGATTGAAAACTGTTAGCTTTAGTTGATTGTTAGTCCTTGGGACAGAAATTTGGACCTTTAATTTTCTCTAATAAAAGTTATCAATTTCGAGGCCGAAATTTTTATAAGGAGGGGAGAATGTAATCCCCTAGATTTCTCAACTGCTCGTGAGAGTTATCACGAGGTCAGATGATAGACTCCAGATATTTGAATTCCAAGTATATCTTAATTGCTCGTGAGAGTTATCACGAGGTCAGATGATAGACTCCAGATATTTGAATTCCAAGTATATCTTAATTGCTCGTGAGAGTTATCACGAGATCAGATGATAGACTCTAGATATTTGAATTTCAAGTATATCTAATTACAGAGTCCCTTGATTTGGGGACTCTGCAATGCCTATAAAAGATGATGTAGAACCCTCCTTCCATCATACGTAGACGCCCCCTTCTCATCATCTCCTCGTGCGGACGTTTCTTCCCCAGCGCGCCTGCCTCTGGTAAGTCCCCTGTCCATGCATGAGAGAGAGAAGGATTGAGAGAGAGAAAGTTAAAAAAAAAAAAAACGGAGAACAGGAGGAGCCGGGTTACAGAACCCAGCTCCTTCCCCTTCCCTTCCCTTCCTCCATGAGACGATGCTGGTTCAGGCCCGGCGGCGTGCCCGCCGCCTCGCCGGGCCTGAGCTCCGGCCGACAACCCCATCGGCACCGGGGGCGGCGTCCGGTGGGGTGCCGAAGAACAATGAGAGAGAGAAGAGAGCAGAGGATGGAGGGAGACGTGATCGGTGAGCAATCGACCGTCCGATGGAGGTCCGGCCGGTGGCCGGCCGTGCCGCCAGCGTAATCTTTAAGCCGCGGATGACAGTGAGAGAGAAGAGAGAAATTAGGGAGAGAGAAAGAGAGGGGAGGCCGGCCACCGCCGTGGCCGGCTTTGGCCCGTCCACCGGAGGCCAGACCGCTCCGGATTGGGCCGGCAAGGTCGCCGGCGTGATTTCGAGCCGCCGCGATGAGACAGAGAGAAGATGTAATTAAATCCAAATTGATGAGAGAGAGAGTGGGGGAGGCTGGCCGCGGCGGCGGCCGGCCACGGTCCGGCCAACGGCGGCCAGACCGCCTTCAATTTGGCCGGCGGTGGCCCTAGCCGCTGGCACGAATCTCAGCTCCTCTGTTTCTTTTGAAACAGAGGAGCTGGGTTAAAAAGAAGTAATGGGCCGTTGGGCCGTTCGAGTTTTGGGCTTTGTTGGGCCGTCCCTGAGCCCAGTTTGAGCAGTGTTTTGGGCCCTGTATCGGGCCGAGAATGAAATAAATATATGGCCCGAATCAGGAGTGATTCTTGTTTCTGGGAATAATTTTATTTCCCTATTTGGGTGTATACATTGAGAGATATTCAAGCCCAAAGTTGGGCCCGTAAAGTGGTTTGAGTAGAGTTTAAGAATTATTTTATAATTCAGATTTTAGAAATTTAATAATGGAAAATGATTCTGTAGGTGCCCAGGAGTCCAATTAGCTGGGTTATCAAGTGAAATTCGTGTACTGTGGTAAGTAAGTCAAGTATTATAATTTTATTAATTATTTAATTTGTGAACTGTGAAATTACAGTCAAATATAATTATGTTAATTTGGCAAAATCATGTTATTACTATGATAATATGTAATCATGATAATGACAGTAAAACTTTATGTGTCTCCGCGGTTCTCATATGATAGATTATCACATGACAGATTTTCACATGACAAATTATTACATGACAGTTCCCACATGACAGATTCTCACATGACAGATTATCATGACAGATTATCACATTATCACATGACAGATTATCACATGACAGATGACAGATATTGGTATCAGGACCCTTCCTCTTAGGGGATATTTAAGAGGGCTACACATGATGTGTATTGTAGGGCCGTGGGACACATAAAGAAAAAATAATGACAGTATAAATAATGTAATGGTTATTGAATCAAGTTTCAAACTAATTGATCTGATGACATGAACCTAATGTTAGCCTGATAAATAAAATTTTAAAATTATATTAGGCTTACTTATTGAGTGTGAGCTCATAAAATTCTCATAATGTTTTCAGAGCCTAAGAATGAAGATGGATAATTGAGATAGAAGGAGTTTCTAGTAGAAGACTTAGTTTTATTATATTGATTTAGTTCAGATTTGTTGGTGTGTAGGGCAATAGCACAAGACTGATAATTCTGGTTTGTAATAAATCCTGGATATGGAATTTGATTTATATTGATTTATGTGATAAGTGCAAGACGCCTTGCATGCCTGGCATGCGGCGGGTTGTCACCCTAGCTCAAATTTTTGGGTCTGGGGCGTGACATCACGCGTTCCTGGGAGATCAGCGTTTGCGCAATAGTTGCTGGATCCCATGAAGGCCCGGTTCTAGCTCCGTGCGACAGGGGGAGGAGGAAAGAGAGGAGAGATAGAGAGGGAGGAGGAAGAGAGAGGAGAGAGAGAATTGTTTTGGAAGAAAAGAAATCTGTTTCATATGTCCAAGACCCTAGAGACCAAGTCCTCTGTCCATAAACCCTAAGGACTAGAGTTTAAATCCATGATAGAGTAGGATTGGCCCAGACTTTCCAAAAACTCTCATGGACTAACCCAATGAGATTAAACTAATTTCCAAGCCCTGTATACCCGAACTTGATTTAATCTCAACCTTTGGACCCACACCTAGTCCAATACAAGTTACCCCCCTTGGGCCTTGATAGCACCACACCAGGCCTAACAATTGCACCTTGGAAAAAACGATTATCAATAAAAGGGTAAGAGGGACCTCTAGCCAGGTATAAGAACAACCACTCATACTTGCTCACATAGGACTCTAGAACTCTGAGTTTTCCTCAAACTTTTGCTTAAGTTCACAGCTGTTACCCAATCCACTTACTTGAGCATCGGAGGGTCCCGGAATCACCGGTCCTTGGGACTTCTTGCAGGACCTCGGCCGGAGTGGAGCTCCCGAAGGACCCCAAAAAGGAGGAGAAAGTCACTCTTCCCTCACGGATGTTTAAGAGAAGTGATTTGGCATCAACAAATCCCATTAAAGAATTTTATATCCAGTAGTAACTTACATACAATCAGATTATGATCTTTTCTATCATCATTATCCAAGACCTTTTACATAAAAAGAAATTAGCTAAGGAGCTGAACTGTAAGTTGAGGAGGCTCAGTAAAAAAAATGCGTAGATTTTTGTGATGTGCTATCAGGTTTATGGCTGATGGTAACCCCCTAAAATTCCTTTCAATGCTAAACTTCTTGGATAAGAGAGGCGCCCTTTCTGAAACCTGAAAGGCTATTCAGCAGGAAATATGACCTACCTTAGTGGTCACAATCTATGCTCATTCAGTTAGCAACACTTGGCAATTCCAATAGACTTGGTAGAGCTAGACAATTAGGAACCATGGCAAGGTTTGATTTAAGAAATTCTGTTTGTCTTTAAGGTTCAAATTGGAGATCAAAGAATCAAATAATCCCAAAGATCTTTATCTCTACTTTTTTGTCTTTTTTTTGTTTTTTTGTTTTTTCAAATCACTAGATACTTGCATTTAAGTAGAACCTACTATTTTTTCTCCAGCATGCCATTGATTTCGACAAATTGGAATTTTTAAAACGCTTCACTTCCCATGTACCCCTATATCCCTTCTCATTTTTAAAATTTGTACAAGGTTAAAAAGGTGCCAGCCATTCTTGAGAAATACTTCTATGTGGCTGTCTATCCCCCATTGAAGAGAAGAAGTTTCTGCTATTATATGGTTCAAATTTTTCAATGTTGTATAAAACCGTTCAAAGACTCTTCATGAGACATAAGCTGATAAATTGCATAACTGCCTGGAAACATTTCAAGCATGCACCACATGTCATACACTATGATATGCACTATCTTTATGGCTGTCAATTCTTCCTGAAAGAATAAGATGCAGTAAAGGTTGTTACATGTGTTACTTTCATTTTTACCAGATAGACTGATGTTGAGGTCATTTGCAAGAATTAATGGACAATGTGACTGAAGCAAGAACATGCTCCGAGGACATTATGAACATGAAAACTACTTTTAAGCAAGGTAAGTTTTAGAGTTAAGCCGGAGAGTGCTTTAAACCACAGATTTAGCTATATTGTGTTTTCTTCCTGTTTTCAAATTAAAAGATTCTATGTACATATATCAATGATCATATGCTTAATATGCACATAGGAAATATCAGTGAATGATCTCATATTCCCCTTGTGGGGCAATATCATAATGGTGTTAGAAATAAAATAAATATTTTTAAGTAGTTAAATAAAAAACATAAATAGTAATGGATATGACATCTTAGATATAAAGACATTTCTGCAATAAAAGATTTCTGAATAGTTGTATATAAGTTTGATTTAAAACTAGTATAGTTTTAGTTATTACGTAAAGAATATTTAATGGACTTTTGCTTTAGATGTAGAGGAATTGCACATACATCATGATAGCCAAAAAATTGGAGGCCTCTTTATGGAATGTGGTCGATATTGTTATTTCTCTCACTCAAAGGGTAAATGGCTCATAAATTGTGTCATTGCAATATATGTATTTATTTTAATTGGCACATTATAATTGAATAGTTGATAAGATTTTTTGATGTTCTTTTGACTAAGCTATCTTTTAATAGTAAACCTTTGTCACGATAATCTGAAACAATTCATAAAGTTATTCCTTTAGTCCTCTTTTTCTCTTTTCAGTGTCTCCTTACTGGGAACCCAATTTACTTCTTAAACATCTTTCTAGTTCTCTCTGGTAATTGCTTTCTACCAACTGTTTGGCAGCATTGGTGGACTTTAGTTTTCATAGCCAGGTTTAGGAGTAGGGCTGAAAGTGGGCTTGGGCTAGCCCGCTACCCAGTGGGTCGGCCCAACTTCAAGTCAAGCCATGTGCTAGGCCCAAGCTAATTCGAGTCAGGTCTTGATTTAAAGTTAGAGCTCAATAAAATTTCAGATTGTTACTTGGCCTGACCTAAATCCAACTCGAAGCTCAAGCACGAAGAAGGCCTGAAGTGTTGGCCCTTAAGTGGGTCCTAATCTGGCCCGAGTCTAATTCCAAAGCCTTAGAATATTGTGAGCCTTTTAAATTTGATATTGCATTTCTTGTCAATTGTGTAGAAATAGCTCTTTATGTCATGAAAATTTTCTTCTATTTGAGAATCAACTAATTTGAGATCTTTATTTTGTTCTTAACTTAAAAGGTGCAATTATTTTAAATGTTGCCTATTTTGGTGCAAGTACTTAAAAATTAAAAATTTTCTCTATTAGTCTAGTTTCTGATATATCAGATTAGCTTTTCAAGTCAGACCTGGGCTTAGATTGGGCTTAGGCATGGCTTCTAAAAAGAAATTGCTAGCCTAAGCCCACTTCGAAGCTCGAAAACAAAATTTGAGATTGAGTTCAAGTTAAGGCATGACTCGACCTGACTCGCCCCTCTTTCAGTCCTATATATAGGTGAACATGGATTATTCGACATGACTAGATCCAAATCAATATTTAGAATGTCTTGTCAAGTTTGGATCCTAGTATCGAGCCTACGTATTAAGCTAACTAAAATATATCTAACCTTACTAAAATTAATTTAGGTAGCATTTGATTTGTAGTAATATAATATTATTAGGAATTTTACGTTCTTTGTAATCTTGCATTTGGTAATACAAGCTTATCATGTTTGGTTTGCCTTGTTAATGTTAGCTCAAATCCCTAAGAATACAAGTTTTTATATTACCGTATTTCTTGAATTCTATTTATATTTTGTTATAAGTCTTTTTTTGTCTTTTAAGTGGCTGTTTTTTTCCTCAAATATGAAATGTTCTAATGAAAAGCAAGGATTTTTTATAAAAATATTTTTAAACATATATATATTTAAATATTATAAATATTTAATATATATTATATACTTTATTATTTAAATATTATATAATATTTATAATATAAATAATACTAAATATATATTATAATTTATTTAAATATAATATTTTAATATGCAAGGTCAAAATATTAATAATTTTAAATTTAATATTCATGTATTATTATAAAAATATATAACATTGCTTAAAATATTAAATATTAGATTAATATTAAATTTAATATTAATATAATAACCATATATATTATTAAAATATTAATTATTTAAAAAATTAAGTACATATTAAATATATAATCTGATTAAATATTATTAATATTTATATGAAAGTTAAAGAGTATAATATGAGATTATTAAATTTTGATAATCTCAAATACCCATCTTTTAAAAGAGAATCAGATTACCATGATTCATGGTAGTCTTGGATTACATGCACTCAAATATTACTACTTAGATTATCATGTTTAATGGCCAAACATAATAATTTGTATAGTAATATGAAATAACCAAAGTGAATTACTACCAACCAAACGACCCCTTAAAGTTGGTTTGGACCTGAAGACACCCTGGATTGGACCAAATAGGCTAAGCTTCATTGAGTGAATATTTATTTCTAGATCCAAGATCTAAACCCACAACAAATTTGGGCACGACTTATTCTCTAATAATTATAAAAAGATAAATAGAATTTAGACATGATGTGAAATAGCCTCTAGGTTTAACTGGATGTCTTTATTGATTCATCGATGTATTTATATACAGAGGTTTGCATAGGAATTGACTGTAGAACTAATATGGTTTCGGGTATGTTTATCTTCAACTAGTGTTGGGCTTGTGAGATGCATGATTGGATGAGGGAAAGCATGAACAGATTTTGCCAGTGAATTCTAGTTTCCCTACCTCAAGAAAGAGAGCTAAACTAATTAGGATGTATTTGATCAAAAAAGAGGTATGTCTAGGGCTCCTGTGGAAGGGGTAGCTGGCCAAAGGATCCATGACTAAACAGGGAACCTCAAATTTGCTTGCTTTATAGGAGCAGAGTAATGGCATGGGTGTTTATAAGTGGGAAAGGATCAATGACTAAATAGGGAGCCTCAAATTTATGTGCATTAAAGTAATGACATGAGTGAACTGATAAATATGTGGCAGATACACTGTTTGATAGGACTACCTGATGAGCTTGTGAGCTTATTGAGTAGTGCTCAGCCAGCATTATCTTCAGCTTCAGTCAACTATTCTGAGTACCTTTCACCAGTTTGCCATAAAAAAAGAGTACCTCTCACTAGTTGTTCACCCATTGATGGGTGGCTGGGCAAAGTTATACGTTAGTTTTCACGTAGTGAGCATGCATGGACTTTCTTCTTCATGGCATGTGTAAAGTTGTACCACTTGCTTCTCAGACAGGTAAACATGACCAGATTTGTCTTGAACCATTTTCTTAAGAATAACTATGAGTTAATCATCTCAAAATTGTCAAATAATTCTCATGAACTTGCTCTTCCAAATACATGTCTCTCATAAGTTCAAATGATGAGGAAAGACTTGTCGCACTGATCCAGACAGATGCTATAAATATTTATCAGTCATGGTTGTTAGTTTTTCCTCATGTATATCTATTGTTAAAGAAATCTAAGAATTGAACCTTGCCAAAATGAGTGCCAGAGACAAGATCAACAGGTTTTTTTTCATTTTCTCACAAGCACAATCTTGACCTTGTTTGGTAGCAATTTCTGATAATGTTTAACGGTATAAATCATAATGTCCTGGCCTAGTTGGTTTCATGTATCATTGTTGCGATTCCTGAAAATTTTAGTCTACAAGGAAATGATAAAAGTCCTCATTTTAAGAAGATACATCTTTAAATGCTGCAGTTGGTTTCTCTTGTTCGTCCTGGTCCGTATGAAAATTTCTTCTGCTTTCTTGTCATGCATTGGTACTTGTAACTTTACGGTTAAAGTTTATAATTTTCTGAGCTACAGATATAGCAATTAATCTTGGTGTTCTGCAGTGTGATGGGATTATCATGAATAACTTGTCTTGGATTCGGTATTCTGGAGCCAAATCTTGCAGGCAGTGATTAATTAAACCTCTGGTATGGCACTTGCTTCACTTTTAAATCTTGTTTGATAATTGGACTGTTCTCAAATCTCTGTTTCCTTCTTAGTCTGTAGGGAACATCATGTCAGTCACTACCAGCTTCAAAAACTTGCACGAGTCTTCTATAACTTATGCAATGAAAATGGTCAGTTAATGGAGTCAAAATTCATGATGAAATCTTTTTAATGATCTTTTTTTAGGAAAAATATTTTTTAGTTATCTAGAATGTAGCAGAATGAGCTAAGCTTTTAATAAATCTTTCAACAACTACCATATTATAATTTTGGATCTATTTTTGTGTTTTGCTGTGTTTGTATTTTTGTTGTGATATGATGGTGAGAGGCTTTATAGATAAATCTTAGTTAGAGGCACTCAAGTTTTCTATTTGAAATTGCTTTATGAATCATGCTTCACCATTTTCTTTCCATGACTTTGTTCTCCTTGAAAATTGTTCTTAACCTCTCATACTAACATAATTCAAGCTTCTGCGAATGCATGCTTGTACCCCCTGGACCTTTCAACCCAGTTCAGTTCACTCTCCATGTTAGTCTCTAAGCTCTGTTGCAATCCCAGCCTTATCTTGACAAATGTCCCTATACAGTTTTGGCAACACTTCCTTTAAATGCTTATCTTGCTTATATACTCGCTCATCTATGCTCAATACTTTGACCTAGAGATCTACTAAATGTTCCGATGTGAATCACCCTGACATCGCAATTCTTAGACAGCTCCAAGAGCGCTTATCAATAATTTCATTCTGAACTGTGTGTGGAAGATGAATTTCTGAATAATTGCATTTTAAACTATACTCCTAGATTACTCATTGTAATTGATTTTAATGTAAGTCCTGTCTTCATCATCTTCCCTTAAATTTTTTCATTTCTGTTACTTGTCACAGCCATTAGCGTAAGCACTTGATATGACAGTTGTTATACAAGTCCATGCTTTTCTGGTAATTCATGTATTTAATTTCTTCAGTATTATTTACAGTGATACAGGCATAAGGGTTAAAATGTTCGATCTGATGGGCAAGTGGATTGACCATACCGTTCTTCGATGACCAAAACCAAAATGCCGAAAATTCATGTATCTTGTTTCCTTGCACACTGCATATATTTCATTTGGTGTTGTATTGTAATTCTCACGTGGTGAGGATCCTCATGTGGTGAGGATCCGCCATTGTTGACGGAGGAAGGGGGGGCGCCGCCCCTTCCTCCGCCATTATTGACGGCTGCGGCAAAGGGTGCCGCAGCCAGTCAAGGAAGGGGGCGCCGACGCGCCCCCTTCACGTGGGTACAGGGGAGGGATAACCCTCCCCTTGCCGCTATATAAGGGGGGGGGGGGGGGGGAAGCCCCTCCTCCATGAGCTTTACCCCACCGGCCAGCAACAAGTAAGGGAGAGAGAGAGAGTTGCAGAGAGATCGAGAGAGAGAGACAGAGAGAAAGAGAGAGAACCAAGCTGGTTCACGGCTTGGTTCGGGCCCGGCGGAATGCCCGATGCCTCGCCGGGCCTGGGCGTCGGCCAGGAGGCCTCACCGGCGGCGAGCGACCGTCCGGTGAGGATCCGGCCGGCCACGGTGGCCGGCCGTGCCACCGGCACGAGTCGCGTGCCGTGGATCAAGCGAGAGAGAGAGAGAGATTGAGGGAGAAAGAGAGAGAGGGAGCCGGCCGTCGCCGCGGCCGGCTCTGGCCCGGTCGCCGACGGCCGGGCCACCCAGAATTTGGCCGGCGGCGGCCCTGGCCGCCGGCACGGCCTCCCCCTGTTTCGGGCGAAACAGGGAGGAGGCGGGGGAGACGATGAAGACGTGGGCCGGCTTGGGCCGTCCCACGTTGGGCCCTATTGGGCCGGCTCGTGAGCTGTTTTGGGGCTGCGATTTGGGCCGGAAATGGAGAAATAAAAATATGGCCCGATTCGGCATTGATTCTAGTTTCTTGGGATATTTTTTTTTCCCCATTCGGGCTTATAAATTGAGAGATATTCGAGCCCAAAGTTGGGCCCAGGATTAGACTGGGTAGACCTTAGGGGATGCTGCATTGTTCCAATTTTTGAGATTTAATTGTGAAATTAATGCTGTAGGTAACCGGATGTCACATAGCTGATTTACAGTTTGGAATTAGCGTACTGAGGTAAGTAAGCCATTTATTATAATTTTCATAATTTATTAGAATATGAAAATTATGGATATATTACATTATTTGGAAAAAAATGAGACAAAATGGAATTTTGTTATACAATTGGGTATCTGCTATAATTATATGTGATTACTGATATTTTGCAAAGTAATGGATTATAAATGTGCAAAAATTGAATGATGTGATTATTTTGGCTTTGCAAAATATACTGGTATTATTGATGTATTTTATGCTATGAATGTACAAACCACTGTATATGATATGAGGAGCTTATGCTCATGATGATGCATGATGTGCTACATGCAAATATGATGATGATATGTGTCGCCGCGGTTCTCATATGATGTGAAAATGTGAAATGCCGAGAGATACGGGACCCACCTCTACAGGGGGAGATATGTGGAGGACACACATCTAGAGGATGTGATGTGATTGATATATTGCATAACGCACACACATAGAGGATGTGTTGTGATTGATTATGATATATGGCATAACGCTGGTACCAGGACCCTTCCTCTTAGGGGACATTAAAGAGTGATACACCAGATGGGTGTTGTAGGGCCGTGGGACACATAAGGAAATAATAATTATATGAATACAGTGGATTTGTTTACATTGCATATTTCAGCATTTATTGTATAATTAAGCTTCCAAAATTATTTGAGCTGATGATATACATGTTTTGATAACATGATGAATGTATTTGAAATTGGAAGTTTTATACATGAAATATGGTTTGATAATATCTTGACGAAATGATTATTTAATAGTAGGCTTACTTATTGAGTGTAAGCTCATATAAATCTTACAATGTTTTTCAGAGCCACAGACTGAAGAATGGGATCTGGGGTAGTTGGAGCTTCATTCAGAGGAAACTAAGATCCAACATTTTGTTGTAACCCCAGTGACTTATGTATGATGGGCATGTAGCCTAAAACCTATGATTATGATTTGTATTAAGAACCATTTAAATTGGACGATATATAGTTATTACCCCTTCTGGTATTAAATGTTATATTTCGGAACGCCTTGCATGCCAGGCATGCGGCGGGTTGCCACCCCTAGATCCAATATAGGGTCTGGGGCGTGACAGCTAATGTGGTATCAGAGCCTAGGTTTGACCTTAGGGACAAACATAGGATGACACTAAACAAAACAGTAGGATGACACTGGGAGGGTAACAACTCTAAGAAGATTTTTCTAATAAATATATTTTGAAAACTTAAGGGTTTGTAAAGATATTGATTGGAACCAAACTTGGCAGGGAATAGTCATGCCTCGTCACACCAGAAGTATGCGACAAGTTGGAGGTTCCCAGGCTGGTGACTCTGGCCAGCAGGGAGGCCAGCAAACTTCTGGAGGCTCTGGTTCCATCAATGTGGCTGGGAATGGCCAGCAACAGCGCCAGACTGAGATACTTCAGGCCCTTGTGGAAATGGTGCAGGCTATGCAGCAGCAGATCCAACAAGTGGTGCCTGCTCAGCCCGGCCCTCCTACTCAGCAAAACCCGCGAGTCGAACCTGAACCACCAGTCCAGCCCGCTCCGCCGCAACCCTGGCAAGGAGGGGGTCGGAGCTTTGCTGAGTTTAAGAGCTTAGCCCCTGCTCCCTTCTCTGGATCCACCAATCCCGCTGATGCTGAGGGATGGATGAGGGAGATGGAGAAGGCCTTCATGGCCCATGGTAGCCAGGAGGAGGAGCGGATTAGATTTGCCACCTATCTCCTTCAAGGGGAGGCATATGATTGGTGGTTGCATATGGAGCAGCGATTGGGTGGACAAGCTGTTTCCTGGAGGGAGTTCAAGGAGGCCTTTTTCAACAAATACTTTCCTAGTAGTGTGCAAAGACAGATGGAGTCTGAGTTTCTGGAGCTGGAACAGAAGAATCTCTCTGTGGCCCAGTACGAAGCCGAGTTCACTAGGCTAGCTCGGTTTGCTCCGGAAATAGTGACCACTGAGAGAGCCAAGATCACCAGGTTCACTGAAGGACTGCGACCCAAACTGAGGCAAGCAGTCAATGCATTTGAACTCTCCACATATAGTGCTGTGGTGAGTAAAGCCCTGGTGATCGAAAGAGACATGAATAGGAACCAGAAGGAGTGGGAGCTAAAGAGGAAGAGGAAGGGGTCTCCTTCGGGCCAGTCTTCGGGGCAGGCTAAGAAGAAAGATACATATCAGCCCCCCACAGGACCGAAGGGTAAGGAGACCCGTTGCCCTCACTGCGGGAACTTCCACCCGGGCAGGCAGTGCCGTGGGCCGAGAGGTGCCTGCTTCATATGTGGGAAAGTGGATCACAAGATGGCCACTTGTCCCCTTCGGAGGGAGCAGCTGTCTTCTCCAAATCTTGGGATGAACCAGCCGCAGCAGCCGAGGACCCAGGGAAGGGTCTTCACCCTCACCCAACAGGATGCTGCCGCTTCTAACTCCGTTGTGGCAGGTATACCTATTACCTAAGTACCCCTTTAAGATTATTTGGTTCATATGCGATATAATGCATTAATCATGAAGGATAAATAGGATCCGCTATATGACATCTAAGACAACTAAACTTTGTGATCAGGGACAATTAAAGTAGGCAACACTTATGCTCAGACTTTAGTAGATCCGGGTGCCACGCATTCGTTTATATCTGATGTTTATCTTGCCAATAATGCATCGTTGACACCCGTTCCCCTAGAACAAGAGTTGCTCATTGCATTCCCAAATGGAGATGTTATGAGGGTGGAGTCTGTATGCAGATCCTGCCAGATCAACGTGGGCGACAAGAGGCTGGAGGCTGATCTAATCGTCCTTCCACTAAAGTCCTTTGATGTTATCCTTGGGATGGACTGGTTGGCCTCCTATCATGCTTCGGTAGACTGTTTCAGGAAAATGGTGATCTTCAAAATCCCTAATCAGCCTGAATTCAGTTTTACTGGAAGCCAGGAACACCTGGCTTCAGTGTTTGTATCAGCACTGCGGGCTGCCAAATACTTGATGAAGGGTGGCCAAGGGTTTCTTGCTGTGGTCAAGGACCTTCAGCAGGAAGAGGTGAAATTGGAGGATATTCCAGTGGCTATGGAGTTTCCTGACGTCTTCCCGGATGATTTGACCGAATTGCCTCCAGACCGGGAAGTGGAGTTCACCATTGATTTGGTCCCTGGCACTGGACCTATATCCAAGGCCCCTTATCGTATGGCCCCAGCTGAACTAAAAGAGTTGAAGAACCAATTGCAAGAGCTCCTAGACCGGGGATTTATCAGACCGAGTGTCTCTCCTTGGGGTGCTCCAGTATTATTTGTCAAAAAGAAGGATGGGAGTCTTCGGCTCTGCATTGATTACCGAGAAATCAATAAGGTAACAGTGCGGAACAAGTATCCCTTGCCGAGGATCGATGATCTGTTCGATCAACTCCAAGGAGCTCGGGTATTCTCGAAGATTGACCTTCGGTCAGGATACCATCAACTCAAGGTCCAGGCTGGAGATGTGCCTAAGACAGCATTCAGGACTAGGTATGGCCACTACGAGTTCTTGGTGATGCCGTTTGGGTTAACTAATGCCCCGGCAGCATTCATGGACTTGATGAACAGAATCTTTAAGCCATACTTAGACCAGTTTGTGGTGGTGTTCATTGATGACATCCTGGTGTATTCAAAAAGCCAGGAGGAACATATGACCACCTGAAGATTGTTCTGCAAACCCTTCGAGAGAAAAAGCTTTATGCCAAGTTGCAGAAATGTGACTTCTGGTTGAGCCAAGTATCATTCTTGGGTCACGTAATATCTAAAAATGGCATAACTGTGGACCCAAAGAAGATTGAGGCGGTCGTAAATTGGAGTCGACCTTCCAATGTATCTGAAGTCAGAAGCTTCGTGGGGCTGGCTGGATATTATCGCAGATTCGTGGAGGGCTTTTCTCGCATTGCTCTACCCCTGACTCGCTTGACCCAAAAGCAAGCGAAGTTTGACTGGACTGAGGAGTGTGAGAGAAGTTTCCAGGAGCTGAAACAACGCCTAGTGTCAGCCCCCGTCCTTACCCTTCCGTCAGGATCTGGAGGATTCACTCTATACACGGATGCTTCTCGGAAGGGATTGGGATGTGTTCTGATGCAAAATGAGAAGGTGATAGCTTATGCCTCCAGACAGCTAAAGCCATACGAGCAAAATTATCCTACTCATGACCTGGAGTTGGCTGCTGTGATTTTTGCCTTAAAAATCTGGCGGCATTATCTATATGGAGAAGCATGTGATGTGTACACAGACCACAAAAGTCTGAAGTACATCTTCACTCAGAAGGAGTTAAACTTAAGACAAAGGAGGTGGATGGAGCTACTAAAAGATTATGACCTGAACCTGCACTATCATCCAGGGAAGGCCAATGTGGTAGCTGATGCCTTGAGTAGGAAATCCTCCTCGGAGTTAGCTTCTATGATCACCTCTCAGCCTCACATCCGGAGGGATCTTGAGAAGCTGGAGGTTGGATTGCGAGTACAACGGTCCGATGGACTTGTAGCAACACTTGTACTCCAACCAACTCTGTTAGACAGGATCAAGTCCTCCCAGAAAGAAGACTTGGACCTGCAAAAGATTAAAGAAGCCGTGAAGTCAGGGGTTCAAATGAATTTGCTATAATGGAGGATGGATCCCTGAGATTTGATGGCAGGCTCTGTGTGCCAAATGTGGTGGAACTAAGAGCAGAGATTTGAAGGAGGCCCACTATTCTCCTTACACGGTGCACCCAGGAGGTACCAAGATGTACAAAGACCTAAAGAAAACTTTTGGTGGAAAGGAATGAAGAGCGAGATTGCTCAGTACGTAGCCAAGTGTTTGGTATGTCAGCAAGTGAAGGCTGAGCATCAAAGGCCTGCGGGACCCCTTCAATCTCTGATGATTCCACAATGGAAATGGGAGAAGATCACTATGGACTTCGTGACTGGTCTGCCTAAGACCCCTCGGAACAATGATGCGGTATGGGTCATTGTAGACAGATTAACGAAGTCAGCCCATTTCCTGCCATTCAGAGTTGGGATCTCCAGTGAGAGATTGGCCAACATGTATATTGAGCAAATTGTGAAGCTTCATGGTATTCCCGTATCTATTGTATCAGATAGGGATACTAGGTTTGTGTCCCAATTCTGGAAGAGTCTTCATAGAGCTCTGGGGACCAAATTGAACTTCAGCACAGCCTTCCATCCCAGACAGATGGGCAGTCTGAGAGAACCATACAGACCCTGGAGGACATGTTGCGAGCCTGTGTGATGGACCTGGGTGGTGCTTGGGACAACCACTTATCTTTGGTGGAATTTGCTTACAATAATAGCTACCAGGCCAGTATCCAGATGGCTCCATTTGAGGCCTTGTATGGTAGAAAATGCAGATCTCCTTATGTTGGGATGATGTGGGGAGAGAAAATTGTTGGGCCCTGAGCTGATTCGACAGACAGTAGAAAAGGTACAACTGATCAAGGGACGACTCCGCACAGCTCAGAGCCGACAGAAGAGCTATGCTGATGTGAGAAGAAGGGAGCTAGAATTTCAAATTGGAGATCATGTCTTCTTGAAGATATCACCAACCAAAAATGTGATGAGATTTGGGATTAGAGGTAAACTGAGTCCACGATACATTGGACCATTTGAAATTCTGAGCAAAGTAGGGGAGGTAGCTTATAGCTTGGCATTACCTCCGGCACTCTCTGGGGTACACAATGTATTTCATGTATCTATGTTGAGAAAGTACATTCCTGACCCCAGCCATGTGATACAGTTTGAGCCCATGCAGTTAAGGAAGGATCTAACGTATGAGGAGCATCCTGTGCGTATTGTGGACCGCAAGGATCAAGTTTTAAGACGGCGTAGCATTCCTTATGTCAAGGTTCAGTGGAGTAACCATTCTGAGAGGGAAAGCTACTTGGGAGCTTGAGGAAGAAATTAAAGAAAATATCCTCAATTGTTTGTAACTTAACATATGTAAAGAAGATTAATCATATGATAAAGCTTTGGATTTTAAATGTATATGAGATACACCAATTTCGAGGCCGAAATTTTTATAAGGAGGGAAGAATGTGAAGCCCTGTTCCATCGGCGGATCCTCACGTGGTGAGGATCCGCCATTGTTGACGGAGGAAGGGGGGGCGCCGCCCCTTCCTCCGCCATTATTGACGGCTGCGGCAAGGGTGCCGCAGCCAGTCAAGGAAGGGGGCGCCGACGCGCCCCCTTCACGTGGGTACAGGGGAGGGATAACCCTCCCCTTGCCGCTATATAAGGAGGGGGGGAACGCCCCTCCTCCTCCATGAGCTTTCCCCCACCGGCCAGCCACAGGTAAGGGAGAGAGAGAGAGAGTTGCAGAGAGATCGAGAGAGAGACAGAGAGAAAGAGGGAGAACCAAGCCGGTTCACGGCTTGGTTCGGGCCCGGCGGAGTGCCCGATGCCTCGCCGGGCCTGGGCGTCGGCCAGGAGGCCTCACCGCGCGGGCGACCGTCCGGTGAGGATCGGCCGGCCACGGTGGCCGGCCGTGCCACCGGCACGAGTCGCGTGCCGTGGATCAGCGAGAGAGAGAGAGAGAGATTGAGGGAGAAAGAGAGAGGGAGCCGGCCGTCGCCGCGGCCGGCTCTGGCCCGGTCGCCGACGCCGGGCCACCCAGAATTTGGCCGGCGGCGGCCCTGGCCGCCGGCACGGCCTCCCCCTGTTTCGGGTGAAACAGGGGAGGAGGCGGGGGAGACGATGAAGACGTGGGCCGGCTTGGGCCGTCCCACGTTGGGCCCTATTGGGCCGGCTCGTGAGCTGTTTTGGGGCTGCGATTTGGGTCCCGTATTGGGCAGAAAATGGAGAAATAAAAATATGGCCCGATTCGGTTGATTCTAGTTTCTCGGGATATTTTTATTTCCCCATTCGGGCTTATAAATTGAGAGATATTCGAGCCCAAAGTTGGGCCCAGGATTAGACTGGGTAGACCTTAGGGGATGCTGCATTGTTCCAATTTTTGAGATTTAATTGTGAAAATTAATGCTGTAGGTAACCGGATGTCCACATAGCTGATTTACAGTTTGGAATTAGCGTACTGAGGTAAGTAAGCCATTTATTATAATTTTATAATTTATTAGAATATAAAAATTATGGATATATTACATTATTTGGAAAAAAATGAGACAAAATGGAATTTTGTTATACAATTGGGTATGCTATAATTATATGTGATTACTGATATTTTGCAAAGTAATGGATTATAAATGTGCAAAAATTGAATGATGTGATTATTTTGGCTTTGCAAAATATACTGGTATTATTGATGTATTTTATGCTATGAATGTACAAACCACTGTATATGATATGAGGAGCTTATGCTCATGATGATGCATGATGTGCTACATGCAAATATGATGATGATATGTGTCGCCGCGGTTCTCATATGATGTGAAACGATGTGAAATGCCGAGAGATACGGGACCCACCTCTACAGGGGGAGATATGTGGAGGACACACATCTAGAGGATGTGATGTGATTGATATATTGCATAACGCACACACATCTAGAGGATGTTGTGATTGATTATGATATATGGCATAACGCTGGTACCAGGACCCTTCCTCTTAGGGGACATTAAAGAGTGATACACCAGATGGGTGTTGTAGGGCCGTGGGACACATAAGGAAATAATAATTATATGAATACAGTGGATTTGTTTACATTGCATATTTCAGCATTTATTGTATAATTAAGCTTCCAAAATTATTTGAGCTGATGATATACATGTTTTGATAACATGATGAATGTATTTGAAATTGGAAGTTTTATACATGAAAATATGGTTGATAATATCTTGACAAATGATTATTTAATAGTAGGCTTACTTATTGAGTGTAAGCTCATATAAATCTTACAATGTTTTTCAGAGCCACATGACTGAAGAATGGGATCTGGGGTAGTTGGAGCTTCATTCAGAGGAAACTAAGATCCAACATTTTGTTGTAACCCCAGTGACTTATGTATGATGGGCATGTAGCCTAAAACCTATGATTATGATTTGTATTAAGAACCATTTAAATTGGACGATATATAGTTATTACCCTTCTGGTATTAAATGTTATATTTCGAAACGCCTTGCATGCCAGGCATGCGGCGGGTTGCCACCCCTAGATCCAATATAGAGTCTGGGGCGTGACACATTTGATGTTGTATGTAATTCTCTGCATAAGTACTGGTTGTTTAAAAAGTTTTGTGATAAAGTGAAGACCAGATTGGTGTCATAATTGCTTTATGCAGTCACAACAGAGTGGGGTTTCAGAATTAAGCCGATCAACCTTACCATAGACCTTAGTTGTCAGAATTTGGAGTAAAAAATTGGACATTTTAAAAACACTAGAAGAAGTAAGGAACTGCCTAGGAAGCAGGTGCATTTTGAATTTTTAGAGTTTCCCAGTCTGCTAAGTTATTCTTGGTAGAGGTTTCCTGCTATATTGGTTTAGACCGTGCACCATTGATAAAATGGTCACCATCCAATAGCTTGCACTATCTTCTATGAATCTCTCTGGCGCTCAACTGATGTAAAAGCTACATCTTACTTATAATTGTCTTTGGGGAAGAGGGAACCATGTCTGATTTCTTTCATCATAAATGATAGGTTTTGGACCGCAAAAGTCCAGCAGAGAACTGGAGTCATCCAGAATTTGTCAAAGATGCAGATCAAACTTGAAGAATAAATGTCTGGGTGAGAATTAGTCGTATGGTAGGAACATACAGCTGGCCCATTGATGTTTCTTGCTTATGTTCGTGTTGAGGGCATCCGGTTCCTTGCGAGAAGGCAACAATCATGATGTCAACTATGCAATGCGTTGGATGAAAGCAAAAGATATCTTGAAAGGTAATTTTATGTGTTTCGTTTTCATCGGAGCTTCTGGTATCCATTTTACTTGCTTCCGCCTTACATAAATCCAAGAGCTTGGGAATCTTTGGAGGACTGCCACCAAATACAGAAAACACTTGGAATGCCATTTACATTGCAACTGGGTGTCTTGGAATAACGTTTTTTTGTTAATAACTAATAATGATTTTGTAATGTAGGTGGCTCTTTGTATGATGAAATCTCAAACAGGTTCTAAAATCATAAGAATAAAAAAATTGAGTACAATTTTTTTTTTGAAATTCACTTCTCTACCTTAATTTTTTTTAAAAGAAAATGAGATGTCTTTAATGATTAAATGCTAAAAAATTCTTTTTTTATAAAAAAACGAAAGCTTCAAACTCATGAAAAATATTGAGTTATGGTTTGAAATCCCTACTTCGGAAAGCTCGGGAGAAGCATAATCATCTAGAAAAGAAATAAAAGTTATAATATTTCAAAATAACTTTAGATTAGATAGAAAAAAAAAAGTTTGAAGTGCTTATAATTTAAGTTCGCATGTGACATTCGAATTTTTAAAGTTATGTGGTTTCATTCGGATTTTGAAGACCACATCGTTAACATGGACTAGTAGGTGAGCTTTGGGTATTATAAATAATATCAAAGCTGATCCAAGTATGCAAAACTATCAATGATCCGTTTTAGAGTATAAATGGTATTAGAGTTGGATCTCTATGTGTGGAAGTTGGTGGATAGAAAGAAAAGGTTATTCATGAGATAGGGGTACTTTCGTCATTACATAGAGCCATCCTTATAAGACCTTTGAGTACGCAAAAGTTTGTGGATAAAAAGGAAATTATTACTCATGGGATAGTGATAATTTCATCATGACGTAGAGCTATTCTTGCAGCATCAACAACTCGGCTCAGAATAGATTTTGGTTAGCTTGTGGCATGGACAAAAGGAAAGGGCTATCCATAGATTTTGGTTAGCTTGTGGCATGGATAAAAGGAAAGGGCTACCCAAGAAACGGTGATAGTTTTAATATGACATGAAGCCACTTTTGTAGTACCAATGATCCAGCATGCGATGAGGGCATCGCTTGATAAGTGAAAGGAATTAAGAAAAATTTAAAGGACTTATAACTTAAGTTCACCTTGAGTTTTTAAGGTCATAATTTTGATCCGTTAGCAGATTAATTGGGTCAGCAAGTAAATTTAAGAAAGAAAAAGTTTTGTTGCACCGCGTGCACACCGTATCTGGCGATTGATGCGTGATGAATGCGCATGTCAAAATGAAAAAGATATTTCTATTCTTGACATGTACTATACGTCAATCACTGGATGTAGTACATGCGATTTATACCGCACCTCATGCATAAAGATTTTTTCTTTAAGAAAGCAGACTTGAGATGTTACAAAGTTGTGAAGGCCATAGATGTCCATGGATCAATTGGACAGCTGGAATTCTTTAATTTACGTAGGTTGAGCTGTTCAAATCCTGGCTTTCTTGCTTCTCCAGTGGGAGAACCCACCTCATTCCTTAAAGCTGGGAATAAAGTAATTAGTTGGGAAACCTCGTAAATGTAAATGATGGGTGTTAGAACTGGGCAGTTTACCAGCAAAATTTGTTCCAGTTCACCATTCAGTAAGGACTAACATGTTAGATTAACTTGGTTGGTCAAGTGGCATTCAGAGTAGCTTTGTAGACTATGTTAAGACAGGTGATTTGCACTAAAGTGGTCCTAAAGTAACATATCGTCCTTACTTTTAACATATAATAGAATGTTGACTCTAGTTAAGTCGTTAAAAGTAGTGAAATTAATCAAAATTTCAATTAAAAAAGAAAAAAAAAAGTCAAAGGGAATGGTGGTTAAGAATAGCTGATACAAAACTAGGCCAGGAACAAATCACTTTTACAACCTTGTGACAGGAAATTAAAATCTGAAATCTCATGGTGATGTGCAAGATTTTCGCTCGGGGATAGTGAACGAAACGACCAGACCAGCTTGTGAAGAGTTCAGTATCTTGTATTAGAAAAAAATAACGGATTGAAGGGTCCTCTACATCACAAATGTGCATTATACTAGAATCTTAGCCATTATGAATCAAACAAACTAGTTGGTGGCCAAATACAAAAATTTTCTGGGTATCATGATATTACGTTGTGCCCTCTATTATTCCTATACAATCTCACACAACGCTGAAAGCTGATTGTAGTGTTGAGCTAAAACGTGATGCAATTGTCTGCGAAGCAAATTGTTGGATCTGTTTCTTGGCATCTGTAAAAAACACAAAGAAAATTAAATATATCAATCATATAGAAAATGCTTGCTGTGCAGAAACAAATAGTGCAATTTTCAACAATAACAAAGGAAAAAATTCCGGACATCTGAGAACATCATTAAGTACAACTGCAAATTATAACCATACATCATGGAGAATTTTTTAAAAAAAGAATAACAAATTGAAATAAATTAGAATACTGGATTTCAAGAACCATACGTGTTGGATCTTGAAGTTGGAGGTAGAAAATTGAAATTACATCAGACAAATCACATGGAACCAGAACTCAGGGATCGGCCATTTGGAAGTTCAGTTCTGAAATTAGTTATTTTCTGTGATATTTTTCATTGTATCTTACCAACACAAGTGAAATTTTTTTTCGGCTTTGTAGTTTCTTATTCTATATCTATAATGCAATAGATTAATGATCAAAACACAAGAAGCATTACAAACACGAAAATCGTATGTGCCATCTAGGAAGTATTGTTAGTGTTCAGCAGCCAAATTGAACAGCAATAGTTGCTGCTTGATCATAGTTTAATTGCAGAGGTGTGACGTTAGCTATACTAATTCAGATCCGGTAATCACCATATCCAAAAATAACAACCTTTTCCCTTCCAGTAACTACAATAAGGAGAAGCCCACAGAATACTTTTGTTCTGGCCAAGGTTGCTTGTGCCCTTCGGTCAAGAAAGGGGGAAAAATAAAAGGAAAGGAAAGAAATAATGGAAGAAAGCCATGGAATAGGCACCCTTGCACAAGCATAGATTTTGATTCTAACTTGATTGTCTCATGTGGTGCGTGCACATCTTTTCATTTTAACCCATACTGACACATTTTTGACCATTTGATTACCTAATCAAATATTTGGAAAGTGAAATAAACCTTCACTCCAATTCAACAGCCAACAATGATCAAATTCAGACAAGCTATTCATAGCAGGACAAACAACTATTCATACAATATTTAATCACTTCATGTGCCCCCGCTATCTCCAACAATATCAGGCCCTGAATAATTCCCCATGTGTTCAGCTACACCTTATGAGGTAACAATTACTCAAATGAAAGCTTACCACTGTGAAACATCAAAAAATCATCTATAAAATATTTGTTTCATTTCAAGTGGTATCATAATAGAATAATCATTTCAATGTCCAAAACTAAATGCTTTTTGAGAACAGATATTACTTGGGAGAAAACCTTGGAGAACAAGATATCTACATTTTGAGTACAAGAGATCTATGTTTCCAAAGACTTATCAGACTAGTGAAAGGAAGTCTGAAGTACAACAAGAAGGCTGTACTTATTTTCACTCAAAATATGCTTAACCATGTCAAGTGTCTCAATATTATACAGATCTCAGATACTACTGTTGAAGAATGGCTGTTACTCGTACATTCTACAACATGTAAGAACTTAACTCCTTTATGCTAGGAGATAGTTTGTAAGTCTTTGACTTGTACAAAGGATCATACGCTACCATTAACAGATCTAGCTATAACCCTAAGGTCCCTAACATTTAGCTAATAAAGTAACATTAGCATCACATGAATTATGGCTCGAAACTGATAGCACAATGCAGGATGCTCAGCTTTTGAATCTCTCAATGTTTAATGCTGACTATACAACATTCAAATTATGCTAGACTAACACAGTATTGAAAAAAAAAAAAAAAAAAAACATATCCTAGCATAAAGGTTTGGATCATCAGATGTAAAAAGGAGGGGAGAATTCTTTTTTTTTTTTTTTTTTTGGGGAAGCCCGAGGGGGGGGGGGGGGGGGGGGGGGGGGGGGGAAGAGGGGAAGGGCGTGCAGGCTGGGGCTCAAAAGAGGCTGAGAGAGAACTACCTTTACGACATTTTGTGAAGCCTACAATGTTTGCAATGCTGAGACTCAGACAAACTCCAACAACTAGAAGATAATCTGCTTGAAACCTTATAAGTGAGAATATCCCAAGGAAAATCCACGCAACAGCCTGCATCAATAAGAAGTATCCTTTCTCAGAAATAATTATTAATTCCCATGATAAAGTTTTTACCATAACATAACGCATATATGCTACCTGCTTCTTTTCATTACTATGGCAGTGTATGATGAACTAGTGACATAGAAGGCAAGAAAAAAATATACAAAAAAGGAATAGTGGAAAAATACATGACTACTCAGATCACTAGAATGGATTACAGAAAAAGATAATAAGGCATCTTGTACAATGAGAAGAAAATAATATGCCTTAGGTGGTTTCAACAGTGTTACATACTTAGATTTAGGTAGTTAAGATGCTATGTATCACAAATAAGAACGGTACATTAGTGGCATTAAGGGTGGAGGTTTCGTATATGCCCCTCATCTGACTTTGGCTTGATAATGCTGTGAATATCTTTCAGAAAAGTCCCCCACATTACGGAAAATTTATAGAAAAAATATAAGTGTTGTAAATGGGTATTGAAATAGGTAATATGTGGTTTGGCAAGATTTTTGCAGACACGCATCAAGCTTGAAGAAAGTGGAGGTATCTTTATGTATGTTAGCTTAAAAAGTCAGGTTAATAGAACTAGATCCTGAACATGTTGTCTGTTCCATTTCTCTAACCAATATTTTTTATTCTTTCTCTTAAACATGAAGCATATGATCTTCTTATTCACCCTCACCAGAACCTGACTAACTCATGGCCCACCTCCCTATTACCACTGACTTAGGGATGCATGGCTAAGATTTAAAAGTTTATCCAATACATGGGGACCTGTCCATCAGGGGCCCAAATCCAAGCACAACCAATTTATATCTGGATTAGCCACAGGCAACCCATAACTGACCTGATTACAAAAAGCACTCAGTTAAACCTTTTCATTTTCAACTGCTTTGTCCAGGTTAGAAGTTGCTACCCAGGCCCCAGGGTAATAGCAAGTAGAGTATGCCAGGTTCACTGAAATATTAATGTGAATAAATGGTTTGACAAGATAGCAACCAAATTAGAATACTCAACTCAACTCAACTCATCTAAGCCTTACCCCAACTACATGGGGTCGGCTACATGAATCTGCTTTATTCAGGACCAAGTCGACATTCAAATTACAAATAGTTATATCTTTTTTAATTATTTCTATCCATATTAGTTTAGGTCTATCTCTACCTCTATCCTTACCATGGATTGTTAAAAGACCTCTCTTTCTAACTGGAGCATCTAAAAGGTCTACATTGTATGTCCAAACCACCGCAATCGATTTTTCTCATTTTATCTTCAATTGGGACTACTCCTATCATTTCTTTTATATATTTATTTCTAATTCTATCTTTTTAAAGTTTTACAACATATTCATCTTAACATATGCATTTCTATTACACTTAATTTATTCATATGTTGTTTCAGTATTGCTCAACACTCTGTTCCATATGGCATAGCTGGCCTAATAGCGATTTTATAAAATTTTTCTTTAAATTTTAATGGGATGCGTCGATATAATACTCTCGAAGCATTCCTCTACTTAATTCATCCTGCTTTAACTTTATGATTCACATCTTCACTTATTTCATCTTCTTGCTAAATAATTGATCCCAAATACCTAAATTTTTCACTCCTTCATATCTCTTGGCTTATAATCTTCACTGCTTCTTCATTTGTATTTCTACTCCTACTAAAATTACATTTCATGTATTCAGTTTTTAGCTCTACTAATCTTAAAACCTTTAGATTCTAAGCCTCTCTAAATCTATAGCTTAGCATTTACTCCAAATTTAGTTTTATCAATCAATACTATATCATCTGAAAAAAATATACACTATAAGATATCATTTTGAATATGTTTGGTTAATTCATCCATAACTAATACAAAAAGATATGGACTTAAGGCAGATCCTTTATGTAAACCTACAGTAATTGAAAACTCACTAGTTTCTTCTATTATTATTTTAACAATAGTTATTGCTCTTTCATACATATCTTTTATCACTTTTATGTACCTTTTGGTAAATCTTTTTTTCTCTAAAATCCACCATATTATTCTCTAGGTACTTTATCATATGCTTTCTCTAAATTAATAAAGACCATATGAAAGTCTTTTTTTCTTTTCCCTATATCTCTCCATCAATCTTCTTAATAAATAAATAGCTTTCATGATCGATTTTTCAGGCATAAATTCAAATTGATTATTTGACACCAAAGTTTCAGCTTTTATTCGATTTTCTATTCTCTCTTCCATAATTTTATTGTGAGACTCATTAAGCTTAATCCCTCTATAATTTGCACAGTTTTAAATATCTCTTTTATTTTTGTATATGGGCATTAATATTTTTTCTTCAATCATTCGGCATTCTTTTAATTGCTACAATCCTGTTAAATAAATTGGTTAACCACATGACTTCAATTTTTCTTAAGCTTTTTCAAACCTCAATAGGGATCGCATTTGGTCCTAATACCTTTGCATTTCATTTTACTCAAAGCCTTTTTAATCTCAAGCATGTTAAATTTACGAAAAAATTTATGTTCATTTATTACTCCTAGGTTATCACATCCTCTATTCAATCAAAAAAAAAAACAAACAAACAAACAGAGTTATATTTCTACTATATTATGCAAGCTATCCTTCAGCACTTAGTACCAGTTTTTTAGCTAAATGGCAAACGTTTGAGCCATTGATGGCCGTTATGAGTATCCAAAGGGAAATGAAAAAAAGAATATTATAAAAAGCATCCTTTTCTCTAAGAATAACAACAAACTCCAATAGCATGGTACATCTTGGTTGTAAGGTTAGAAACCAAAACATTTCAAGACATGGAAGATGGGTCACTAAATCCTACCAATGGCTTGAGTTTGGATTACCTCTCACCGACAAGAAGGTGTGTATGTAGATCAGTTGGACCAAATGTCCTTATAATTATCAAATTTGTGCAACTTGAGGTACTAAGCAATTCGATAGGTCCATGATAGATCTAAACCGTATAAGATGGACACAGCACATAAAGGTTACATATAGGTATCATTGCAATGGAGATGACCAATTTTGTACTCGCAGAGAATATTATGCGACATTTTGGAGTTTGAAATGGTTTAACTTGCAAAAAAATGTAGATTTTAGCCTTCCTTTCACAAATATCTTTGAATAAAATTGCTACAATGGCTACTGCAAATCATGTCAGTATGCATCGATTAGTAGATGTCTACATTAATACATCTTTTTTTGTGCATTTCATAACACATTCATGCATTGTGTCTTCAACATACAGACATAATCAACATATCCACACATGTCAAACAGATCATCCCATTAATGATGGTTAAAAATATTCTTCTATGGTATTTCAATTGCCAAAAGCTCTCACTTAACTTGTAAGAAGTGACATGGTCTGTCCGAGAACCTAACAACTAGTGCTTTTATAAAAGGTATGCAAGCATATTACATCAGTGATAAGCACCATTCCCTCAAGTTACAGATCCAGATGAAAGACAGAAAACTCTTAAGTCATGAACATAATTAATTATGGAGTTATGTTCCTCAAAATCAAGATACGTTATCTTCGTATGGATGCACCCTATAGAGAGTGTTGGTATGATGCATACCTCAGTACCCACACTCTGATATGAGGGTGTAATGAGTCTTGGTACCCTATCAGTATGGTAGGATATACCCTGTACCAGGTGGTATAGTCCAAGATTGCAAAGCATGCTTAAAATAGCTTACCGTGATATAAAGCGTCCACCAAAAGAGCCATGAGTCCTTCTTATTCATGCGAGCAAGAGACTGAATATCAAGCAAAAAGTAAAGCATGAGATGCGTGGAATTTAAGTCAAAGACTAGCATGGAAGAAAATAGACGTATCAACAATTTCTAATCAATACTGGTGCCAAGGTAACATCACAAACCTCTTGATCCAAGCACTCAAACTTCCACACACTCTCTCCTTGCTCGCTTATCTCATTCCACCACCTCAGGCCAACCAATATCCGTCCACTCACATTCTTGACGACCCAAAAATCAAGAGCAGCAAGAAGAACAGTAACCACGAAAATGATCACAAAACTATCAAAGAAAAGAGCCGAGAGGATATAGAACGCCAATGCTGCAGCCTATCAACATCAAAAGACTCCAAATTAGAAGCTGACTTGAAAACAAAAGCAATCACAAACCAAAAGAAAGAAGCGTGCCTGGAGGGAAAAAAAACAAACCTTGAAGAGAACATGGAAAAACAGGTCTTCGGATTGGCATAATTTTCCTCTGGAGGCTGCAAACAAAAATCGCGCATTGCTCATAGAAAAATAAATTGCTAACCAAAAAATCGCTGAAATGCATTAAATCCAATCAAGATTTCGACATCATAGTAGTCAAAATTCTAAATCCGCCACTGAACAATACACAACGTATGAAATCGTTGAGATCCCGCAAGAAGTCGGATCTGATTCATAATTCAGATCATTCTTTAGTACTAGATCCAAGAATCCACAAAAAAAAAAAAAATTTCCGCCCAAAATTTGCAGTCGTCGAATTAAAATCCCGGATCCTATGAAGTCACGTCGCCAAAACCCTAGATGCGCTCATCGATTCGAAACAGAGGGAACGAATTTGCGGAGCCCCAACCCTAGAGATCTAATTAACGCATGATTCCATCAATTGGAGAGAAGAATTAAGAAGCTCGGCGAAAGCGATTACCTGCACCCGATCCATCTGGAGAAGAGGGGGCTCCGGAATTGCTCACCGAGATCTCTGGAGCTCGTCTTCAATCTCACGAGGGGAGAGGACGGGGTTGGCCATTGGTAAATGGTAAATAGCTTCCTTTGCTCCGGTCCTTCCGTGGCCGACCCGCGGTCTCAGGACTAAAGAACCGGAAATGACCCGAATTGTGTAACTAAAACGCCCACAGTGGTCCGGTTCGACTCAAGGCGGTTTTAAGAACTTTTTCCACCTAAAATCTCGCAAGGTGGATTGATCATTATATATTAAGCCATGATTTTTTTTTCTTTTTCTTTTTTTTCGCTCTTCTTGCAGCGACGCACTCTTGACAAGTTTTCGAGACCACCATGAGATAAAATACAGTACACAAACACATTCATCTTAGATCATGAGAGATGAAGTTATCTTGAGAAAAATCACCATTGATCTAAAATTATTATAGCGATTCATCAAACATCACTAAAATGTTCTCGAGGGGCTTATAAACAATTGTGCTCAATTTTGGTTACAACAGAATTAGCATGGTTTTTATCTTCTATTTAAAGAAAGAGTTTGTTCATCATTTAAATGACATGATAACTACACTAATATTTTCTTGTCAGATTTTTTTTTTTCAACATTGAACTAATTGATAACTAGTTCTATTGATTGATAACTAGTTTTATTAGAAATTGAAAAACGTCGCCAAAGCCAATCCTAAGCTCAAAGAGGGCGAAAAACTTCGTCACATCCCTAAAATATAATCTAATAAATTAAAGGCTAAACTATAGAATTAACCCTATTTAGGGGGTTATGTCACTTTAGTCCTTAAACTTTAAAAAGTTATAAAAATAATCTTGAACTTTCTGTTTTGTATCATTTTGATCCCTATCGTTAACTAAAGGAGACGTCGTTCATTTTTATCCTATGTGACAGCATACATAGCAGCACACGTGGCATCCAAATGGTAAAAATAAATTTAAAATCTATAATTAACCCATTAATCCGTTATTTAACCCATTATTTAATAATTTAAAAAAATATTAAAAAAAATAAAAATAATCTCTCTCGCCTGATTTGCCCTAACTTGTGAGTGCTCACATACCCGTTGCACTCCCCCCTAAGGCAATTCAGGATGGAAGGAAATTATTTTTATTATTTTTATTTTTTTAAATTATTAAATAATAGTTTAACCGATTAGTTATGGATTTTAAATTTATTTTATCATTGGATGCCAAGTGTGCCATTACAAATGCTACCACATAGGATAAAAATAAATGGTGTTTTCTCTATTCAACGGTAGGGATCAAAGTGATACAAAACAGAAAGTTTTAGGATTATTTTTACAACTTTTTAAAGTTCAAGGATCAAAGTGATACAACCCTTAAGTACATTGGTTATTCTATAGTTTAGCCTAAATTAAACTATGCCAAAGATAAGATCTTTTCATTAAAAGATATATATAATTATTTATAATTTAAATATTAATTTATTTTTAAATAGAGTAGAGTGAAGAAAGCATATTTATATAGCCAATCCCATATAATTGGAAAAGACTAGGTGAGTTGAGTTGAGTTTTATTAGAAACGGAGGGATATAGTGTTATTTGTTGAATTAAGTTTAGAATTGTAATAATGAAATGAATATATCTCAACCTCACAATAATTTCATACATAACAAAGAATTTATCAAAAGAAGATAGTGAGGAAAAAAAATGAAAGACATAATCCATATTCTTTTAAAGTGATCATTTTTGTGTATGTAGGTAGTTAGAAAAATACATAAAAATAAAAATATTAAGCTTGATGTATAATAATATAAGAAGATGAAAGATAATAGATAAAGGAAAAGATAACTTAAATAGTTTAAATATATGCAATGTAGACTTAAATTTATATATATGTACGAAACAATAACTTCATATGATAAAGATAACTCAAAAATTATATTTAAAAAAATGATAAAAAAAATTTAGAATTTTTACATCTTACTAAAAATATAACTTAAAGTAGGCCTGAATAAAAAAAAAAAATCATATAGCCATTCTGAACTAATTTAAATTTAAAGCTTTATTATTGTTATTGTTATTTCCTCTTTGGATTCTAATCCCTCTCTTTCCTTTCCTTTCCTTGTGATCCAGAAATTTGTAATTCTATGAGACTATCTTATGCACATGAACGGCTCAAGATATTAAAAACAAATTAGGACACTTTTATTGCCATATAAAAAATTTTGTTGATTGTAAATTAGCAAATTAGCTAACGTAGATCCGATGGCTTTTTTATATGGTATAACACGCGCACTGAAACATTTCTCACCAGCTGTGCCTTGCACATATCATTTATTAGAGAAGGCAAATAGACATTAGAAGCATGGACAAAATGACAGCAAGTGCCATATCATGCTCAGCAAAAGCATGCGCTTTTCAAATTCCTTTGAAGTTCTACCAAGTGCACTAGAATGCATAGGCTCTTAATTATTTTTCGGACCTTTTGAATCATTCTCAAGCATCCAAAAAAAAAAAACATGATCACTTTCAAAATTGTTTTTGGCTAATAAAAACCAGATTCACCAGTTTACTCAAAGCTTATTTCAACAACCACCATCCTATGTAGGTAATTCCAAATTTGGCAGGAAAATGACTAGAAACCTTCAAATTATCCTCCTGCCTGTTCCTTCCTGCATCTCCCATGGAAAGAAGGAAAAAACAAAGAAAATCAGCTTCCAAACAAGTGCACAGGAAATACCCGAAAAGAGTTAAAGCAGGTTTTATGTAACAGTAGTGTGATCATAACAAAAAAGGAGTATTTCTTTTCGTATCCAAAGCATTAATATTAAAAATAAAAGTGAGTCTTGAAATGAATTGTATGGTCTCCTCATAAACATGTTGCACTTGCACAGCCCTCCTGTGCCAAAAAACTATGAACATCTTCGAGATAACCTGATGCTGGTCTTGTATCTACGCATCTTCTGCTGGTGGGGCATCCTCTTCTGCAGGTGGGACATCACCCAAATCCAAACCCTCAACAGGCAAGTCTGATGTAAGAGGACCTAAAACCCCCTCAGAATTGAGAGTTAATCCACTCTGCCAAAAGGAATTAAAAAAAAAAAAAAACAATTCAATGATCAGGATGCAGAATAGATAGAACCAAGGATATATCACATTATACCATCAAATGCTGATATTTTTTCACTGTATAAAATCTCTTAAACAAATATAAACAAAGCACTGATATGTAATAACAATGTGGACATACTTATTCCTATACATAAATGTTATTGCTGACTTACAAGTTTTCCACAGAGATGATCAGAAAAAAATGATATCATGTCTTCCATATGATTTTGTGAATTAGTTGTTACATTTACTCATTGACATGAAATCAGTTTTTGTGAAAGCATTCAGTTATAAAGGTTTGTATATATCTGGTAGGGTGTAGAATTACCTCAGGCTGGAACCTCAGCATATCAGCACGGGCCATCGCTTCTGCTTGAGCTATTCTCTGTCTGAATGTCTGAGCCATTTCATCCGCCTGGTAGAAACAAAGTGGTAAGAAATGTTAATGACCATGAGTCTAGCAATGGGTTTTGGGGGGGGGGGGGGGGGGAGATGAACTTGATCACTAATATTACCTTCTCAAAAACAAGCTTTGGATTGCGGATCATGTCACCAGGGGTTGGTTCCAACTTTTTAGTAGACAGACTTACACGGCCTCTTTCACGGTCATGACTTAATATCATTACCTTATTGCATAAAAGAATTTATCTAGGATGAGCTCACAGAGAAGACTAAACAGCTGGGAAGTATAAGCTGAATAAACTACCTTAAGTGTATCACCAGGTTGCAGGACTGTTGAGATGTCTGAAACACGGTCATGACTAATCTGGCTAACATGCAGAAGGCCATTTATGCCACCAATGTCAATGAAAGCACCATAAGGTTTCAAGCTCTGAACAGTTCCCAGGACAACCGAACCTATTCCAAGTTGAGCCTGACTATCTGCCATAGCCTTGCGGTTACTGAGGACGAGCCTAGATTGATCTTCATCAACCTCCACAAATTTAATAGGTAGCTCCCTTTCAATGAGTTCTTCTGCTGTTGATTTCTGGTTGAACATGTAGTAAATAAAGTGATTACTAATCAACCCACCATACAGGGATAGCACTTTGAATCCAGGTAAAAGAATTGGTTATTGGTGACAAAACAAGAGCACGTGGCTTGCAAAATTAGGCCAACCAAACAAAAAAAGGGGGAGGGAATAAGTGAAGGCCTGTTTGCTATTGCTTTTATTTTCTTCTTCTGTTTCAAAAACCCTAGAAGAAAATAAACAAAAGTGAACAACGTGCATGATGATACCCCTCTTGCTTCTAAAAATTATTTGTAAATTCTTAGAGCTTTTGGAAGCAAAGATTTATTGCTTTCCAAAAAAAGTGAAAATTAAACCCAGAAATAACAAAAGTTTTGTACAAATGCTATCTTAAGCATCAATCTCAATGTGATATTTTACTAATTTGCTGAGAAATAAAAACACAAGAACAACAACAATTCCAAACACGCCCTCAATTAGCTGAGAATATAAAAATAAAGCCATGTTCAAAAATAGCTGAATCATGCAGGAAATCAAGCATCAATGTGCAATTAAACACTACCCCAAAAAAAAAAAAAAAAAAAGATAAAACCAAATTTTGTTGAGATGAGGTTGCAGGACTTCTGCAATGAGTAGGCTGATACATGTAAAATGACTGCTAAAATGAATCTACAAATAAATTAAATTGCAACTCATGGTTAACAGAAGCCAATTAATTAAGCTTGATGGTCCAACTAAAACAACACCAATAAAAATTAAAGTATATAAAGCAAAGTTAAAAAAACAAACCGTTGAAATCTGTGAAAATGGAATAAAACCACGAAGGCCCTCCACTATAGCTACCGCACCTCCTTTATTTCCCCCGATAACCTGATATTCAGAATAGTTGGTACATAGCATCAGAAGGCAAGAAATATAGGGAACAGTGTTTACAAGACAATAAAGTCACTTCAATCAGTTAATAACTTCATTCAAGTTGATAATTGCTCATAACTGATAAAAATAATGATAGATCTTTTATAGGACTTCTTGCGGTATGCCATTTTGAGTGTTCTTCACATTATGAGTCACATTTCAATGACAACATGCAAAACATGTAGAATTCTTAATGCAACTCCAATGACAGATCCACATGTACTCCATATTGGATTCACAAGCTGACAAAAATTACAACAGAAGTTCTATTTCATGCAACTCCTTTTAGATTAAGTTCCACTCGAGTTTTTTCTTTACTCAAATAAGCAATAGCTTGTGCATTAAAATAAAATAAAACGATGATGAGGAGGAGGCGGAAGAAAAAGCCAGGTGATAATAATGAAGGTCCTGCACGTTATGAAAGTGATAGCAAAGAGGATGCCTATGAAAAAAATACAAGAAAAGAAAAACCCCAAGCACTGAAAACCCTAGAGTCACTTACCAAGGCATTCACAGGAAGCAAAAACCAAAAGCCATGAGATCAAGTCTTTGCAAATAATATTATCATTTCCCACCTACCTTCACAATATGGTTCATCATCCTCCCTTCAAATATCTCCAGTAAATGTTGCACAGGTGTCCTTTAAGTTTGTACTAAGGCCAGATGTGTATGATTCCAAATAAGGTAGGGGAAAAGGAGAAGGAAACTTTTGGTGTCAAGAAATGAATTTTTCAAAAATAAAAAATGCTGGCATCTCCAAAATCAATTACTCAACTAACAATGAGAGATTATGGGAAGGAATTTATGATCATCATTATTCAACAACCCTGAAGAAGCATTTAATTGGAACTTTAAGAAAGAATTTCTTGGAAAGTTCAACATTGAGGGGCTTGCTTGTGAAAAATGAGAACATACTCAAATTATGTCGCATTATAAATCTGAAAGCCTAAATTAAGGAGAAGAACCATCACAAGTGGGACAAGTTGCTCCTGATTTAATCACTAGAGAAAGAGAGAGAGGGATAATGGGAAACTAATAAGGACTGCACACGTTTTAGATGAAATCAGAGGATATACTTTTGGTTATTCTATTTATTGTGAGATGACAGATCATTAGCAAGTGAAGCATGGGAGAGAGGATTTGTACATACAGCTAATTGGACTTTATCTACATTCCATTATCAAGTTTGCGCACAGAAAGGGCTCATATAAATGACAGAGATATGCCAATACCCATAAGCTTTTAGAAAAAAGGCAGTCGCAAGAAGATATTACAGGAGCACAATGTAAATTACGAGCACAAGTCCAATAAATCCACATGCAGCAATTATCAAAATATCTATAAAAACATAAAGAGCAGGCCTTTTCTTATCAATAGACATAATTATAATTTGTCATAATAATAAATGTCATCAGAACTTTCCAATTTTGGTAGGCTGGGCAGTAGGTAAGTTCTCAAACAACAAACGCATTAGGGGCCCAATGTTCTTGAAGAGGGAATCTATTTATCAATAAAAGGAATTAAGAAATTTGGTGTTCCAGTTCCTCACCTTACCCTTGACAATAACATCCTCTGCCTGAAGCTGCCTACATCTTTCCCATGCAAGATCATACTGAATTGACCGCAGACTCAATATCAAGCTATCATCTGCAGTTTTCTCTCCAACAATGGTAAACTCTTCAACTAATCCTGGATATATACCCACCTCTGCTACATTCTTGATTCTGTAAATACATGCTTCTTGAACAGGTAAGTATGCAGATGATTTTGCTGTGATGTCAACAAGTGCACCATTGGCATCTGTCATAAAGACTGTTCCTTTAACCTAAAAGAACAATGATGGATCAATCAACTTCCAAGGCAACAAAAATATGCAGTAAATGATGCAATGCCTAAAGAAAGACCTATCCAGCTAAAAAAAAATGAAAATCAGAGCCTCAAATTAACAAAATCATAAATGCAAATATATATAACCAATAGAAGCTCTTGTTCAAGAACCCATTCCCCCTATTTTTCCCAAATCCATCCCAAACGTGGACTCCTTTATGCCCTACCCTGCTTTAATACACTGCCACGTCAGCAATTTCAACCCCAGTAGCTTTGGTTCAAGCATTGAACTCATCTTGAACATTTTGTATCCTTTTCTAATTGATTCAATTCCCAAGACAGCGCAAAGGAGCAAAGAGTGCATTGTAGCACATACCTACATGGTCACTAAGTTACAGAACAAATTCTAATTCTAGCATGTACCTAGCAATAAATTTACAGTTTTATTTTATCTATCTTAAAGCATGCAGAAAAAGAAGTAATGATAAGAACTTAAAACCTTATTGATCCACAGTGAATAATACTGCTGAAGATGCTATATGCCAACGATGGGATTTTATACTTTCGCAAAAATTACTGGTTCAAATTGGCATATTACTGCTAAATTAATCACTCAATGTGCATCAAAATTTTAGAATCCAACTAAAGGGCTTGACAACTAAGTAATTGTTGTAGCTCTCCTAATCATATATACTCGGCCAAAAAGATGCCATTTTTAATCCATCCATTCCATGGAGGGATTCGATTTACTCTATATGAAACGAGTAATCATCAAAACGACTCAGTCTGCACGAAAACCGAACAATCCACCAAAAACATAGAAATAAATCGAAGAAAAAGGGATCTCAAGTACATAATGAACCACACCAACTAACATATAAAGCATGCCAAATTTGGGCGGGGAGTGAAAATGGCGGACCTTGGCGCCGATCTCGGAGTCGAAGTCGTACTTGTCAAGGGCGGCGTGGAAGTCCTCGACGGTGAAGGAGACGCCCTCCATGGGGGCGGTGCGGCAGCGGTCGTAGGCCTCATCGAAGAGCTCCTTGAGCTTCTGCCTCTCCTTCTGGGCCGGCGTGATGGCGTAAGCGGCGGCGGTGACGGAGAAGGACGCCCGCCCCGGGGAAGTCTTGGAGAAAGAGGAGGCGGGCTTGGAGAGCGGAGAGGAGGAGAGGGGCGGGCATCTCAGCCCGGAAAACTGCGCCATGGCGGCCATCTCGCCACGCTATCTCCTTCTCTATCCAATTCCAACGGCCGATAAAGCGGAGCTGCGATCGAATTATAGAAGCGAGGGGGCCGGAAGAAACGAAGGGAGAGAGTACTAAAGACCAGACCGCGGCTTCTAGTTTGGGCCGTGCTCTTAACCATGCCATTTGCCTGCAAATTGGGTTAGACCCGGACCAAATCCAAACAAGGCCCCCTTCTCCGCATAAATTGGACTCTTTAGGCTTCCAATTGGTTGAGGTTCAATAGCGGCAGAGAAGACTTTAATGCTCTGTTTGGATGGAGAGAAAAGTAAAAAAAAAAAAAATTAAGAGAAAAAAAAATAAAAAAAAGAAAATTAAAGAGAAAATATTTTCTCTCTTTATGTTTGGATGAGTGGGAGAAAAATAAAGAGGAGAGAAAAGTTGATATTTACAATGACAATAATATCCTTATTATAGATGATTAAAAATGCATGGGTTGTTTTTTGGAAGGGTCAATATTGGAATGAAAAAAAAAATGAAAAACAGTTTTGAGTTTTCTCTCCGAAATTTCTTCGATTTCGGAGGAAAAACTTTTATGTGAGGCCCACCATTTTTTTCCTTTAATTTTCTTTCTTCCGATTTTTTTCTCTATCCAAACAAGATAAATTTCATTTTCTCTTCTATTTTCTCTCCTAGTTTTCTTTCCTCCCTAGTTTTCTTCATTCAAACAGAGGATAAATCCATAAGATGAGAAGAATGAGACAGAATGCTATTTTGTCGGTCCTAACATTTGAGGAGGGGCATCTCAAGATCCATTGGAATGCCAGGACCATGATAGGGATGATTTTGTCCTAGTACTTAACACAATGTCCGCCCAATGTTCCATGAGGCTTTCCATTCAAATTTAAAATCGAGCTGTGTTATCCATGATTGGAATCTAATAATCTCTATCTATATGTCATAAAGGTCCAACCATATAGACAATAACCTAGTTAAATATTATAAATTCTATTTCAGCATATAATTATCTATCCTTTTGATTAAATACAACGTGTTCAAGTTTGACAAAAAAAAAAAAGACAATAATCATTGCTGATTAGTCGTGTTAGATATTATCTTATGAGACATTTTGCTTTGCATGGATGGCCATGTTGACCTCTCCTATTCAAGCACAAATTAGTGAATCAATGAGCTCAAAAAGGATAGAGAAAATATGAAGACCTTTTATGAAGGATAAAAATGAAAAAAAGGCTAGTTTAAGAAAAAAAGTATATACCCATCTATTTGAAGCTCTTTAGAGTTTTGGATGATGATAAGCCAAGTGACCCAAAATTCAAGCATTCAGCTTGGCTAGGAATGATAATTTTGCATTAATCCAATGTAGACTACCCTAATTAGAGCAGAGCTTTCAAGCTTTAACTAGGTTCGAGGTGATTTTTAGGGAAAATAAAATATCACGAAGACCAATGTATACTTCTCATCTTGAATCTATATTTTAATTTTTTTAATATATCTTTAAAAGATATTTTAAAAAAAAAAAGAAATAAGTGGGAACAAGGCAATGGAACAAAATTAAAGATCCTCATTTCTCATGTGATTAAAGACGAAGACTAAAGTTATTGCTTTGATAAGGAACCAAGTGTGGTTGGGGATTGGAGTGGGACGTGGAAAGTTGGGATGAGATGGGATTGGAAAAAATCGGCCTAATCCACCTTCTTGCATTCCTAAGGTTGGTGAGGAAAGATAGTCTCGTTGGAAACCAAGCCTTTGGGATGGACCAAGATTTAACATCTAGAACCAAATTATTTAAAGTAGGATTGCATTTAAGTAGCCCGTTCGAGCTATCTAAAAGAAAAAGTCTTTCTGCATTGTGTGCGCTGATTGGTATGTACGGGCTACATATGCAATGTCTGAAAAAATAAAATTATTTTTGCATGCATGACCGCACGCGCGCATGATCAATCACCGTCCGTAATGCATGCAACCTGCATCGCCCTCGGTGTACAAAATATTTTCCTATCTAAAATCCCAAACTTAGGCCGGTGATGCTGCCAATGGGCGAACATTGGTGATGCTCCTTGGCACATTCTTGCAAATTTCCACTGAAGTCACTTATTAAGCTCTTACCTTCTTAGGCTCTCTTTCCATCTTCTTGTCTCCACTAGGGAAATTGGCCTTGGGGCAAGTCTTTAGACAACCAATGTAGCATCTGTAAATAGAAAGTATTTCTTTCTCAAAACATCCTTGTTGATTTCTCTTTATGTTACATTTTATGCAAAAATGTGTATGTTTAACAAATTACATGAACAATAAACATTTGATGGCAAAGATTGAATTCAAAGATTTTATTTTGATGGGATCAAGATTGTCTATAATTTATGGTTTGTACCTAAATCAGTTATGAACATCACGTTTTAGGATATACTTGGTTGCCTAGAGAAGGCATTGATAGATTATAGTTTTCTTTGAAAAATTTAGCCCTCTAACTATTTGGATGATTAAAAAAAAAAGTAAACAATATTAAAAAGAAACTTCCAATTTTAGTTTTTTTTTTCTTTGGATAACTTTATCTATTTGATTTTTCCTAGTTTTCTATCTATACATCACATTTGTGGTATACTGATATTAACTCACAATACCTTTGTAAAATTTATATATATCTCCCTTTCACATCCGTCTCTATTTCTATAGTCTACTTAAGTTAGAAAGATAAGAAAGATGTTAACACCGGTTAAAATTTATTGATAGCAATAATCTAATATCTAAATTAAATAATTTTTTAAAAAAGGGTTGTAGGTTTAACTATTATCTTGCTAAATTTTGCCTCAATCAAAATACAAAGCAAGGTTGTATTATGACTACTACCAGTGCCATGATTTTCTTTATTGGCTTTTGAACTAAGTTTAAAATCATACATGTAACGTGCCAATAAATTTGCATTTAATTAAAATAAAAAAATAGTACAAAATTTACATCTAATAAATCTTTTATATGCATCACACTGAAATATGTTAATATATATTATTCGTGAAACTTTGTCATAGCAATTTTTTCTTTCTCTGGGGGAATAATTTCTTGTTAGTCAAGGAGGTGAGAGAAATGCTAAGTATGCTGATTTTTCTTAATATTGACGGTTGGTTAACAAAATATGATGTATGAATTATATTTTAGTGGTGCAAAATTATAATTTATAGTAGTATTAGCAATGCTATGATTCTCTCTCAATGGTACTTCATACTAGATAGCAACATTGTAACATGCATATATAGTCTACTATTGAGGTTGTAATTCTTGTTTTGTAACTCTAAATAAGCTCAAAGATAAAATTTGTTAAATTTGATATTATATTTAAAATATCATGACATGAAATCTTTGCCTATTTTAATAATGGATAAAACATTCTCAATATTACTCATATTAGTATTAAAAAATTTAATCCACCATATCTATAGTTTTCTTTTATGACTTTGTTATAATAGCATCTTGTTAATATGGTGAGAGAAAACACTTAATTAACTAGCTAATTTCATAAAAAGAGATTATTAGTCCTATATTTTAAAACTCAAGTTCCATAGAATTGTTGTGATTAGTAACTTTGGACATAATAAATTAAGAACATAACTAGCAAATTCTAAGTAGACTTTGTTAGTTGGCTTATAAACATTTTACTGCTGGAGTTGAAATTTTTTTCCAAATTTTTTAGTTATAATTGTTGAGGGGTAAAATCGCCGTTACATAAATAATCGTGCAAGGGGCTAGGATCAACCTTGACTCCCACGTGCTGAACAATACCTGCTAGAGATAAGTCAGCCTTAGTAAATTGGGGCGCCTTAGCCCCTCACCGAGCCAAGGATTCTAAGGCGCAGATCACATCTCTCGACCTCAGCAGAGCTATATCATCTCATCACATCTCTCAGCCTCAGCCGAGCTATATCGTCCATCAGCCTTAGCTGAGTTATATCGTCTCTCTCGGCCCCGGTCGAGCTATCCGATTGTACCTCGTCAGCCGAGTCATTATTATGCCCGGCTAGACCCGGGCACTCAAGAACCTCTGCGGAATTCGGCGTGGGAGAGTTCAAATTTGTAAGATTCTAAATAGAAATCATATTTGAGAGTGGCCTAGGACCCGCGAGAGTGGCCTAGAGCCCTGGAGCCTATATACTCGCCAAATCTCGAGACATCAATCAGCTCTCCCAGCCGTCGATCCTCTAACCAACAAGATGCGAATCTTACTGACCTCATAACAAACTGGATTCAAATCCTAACGACTTTTGGACCCACGACGCCCCCAGGGAATCAGGTGATCCTCTATAAATAGAGTCGTCTGTCGACTCCTCAGGTATGCGCACTTGCTCACTGGCACACTCTCCTTCTACCTTGGCTTCCCCCATTTTTCACCATTAGCGCTCTGCTCAGAGCTCTCGAAAGGCCACCCTTGGAGAGACTCTTCAGCGAGAGCCTTCTCCTCTTGTTTGTTGATTGTCGATCCTCGCTGACTTGAGCATCGGAGGGTCTTCCGTGGAGGGCCACCCCCAACGCCTCTCTCGTGAGGACTGTTTTGCAGGTCCACCAGGAGGGAGCCCGTCCCAGAGCCCGATCGCGCCCGAGTCGAAGGATAAATTTCAGCAGCAACAAATTGGAGCTAGAGGAAGGGCCTTAAGTCCCATAAACTTGTGATTTAGGAGAAAAGGATCTCGATTTGAAAGAGAACTCCTCCCATGGACAACCGAAGAAAGGCAACCTCCAAAGCCCGATATCAGGTCGCCTCCCAAAGACCTGATCCGGTGAGCAGCGTAGCGCCACCACCACCGCCAGTTGAGACTCCATCGTCACCGGTGGCCCCAGTGACTCAGGACCGGTTTGCCTCACTGGTCCAGCAGGTCCAAGCCCTGACCCACCTGATCCAGGGGCGTTTCGAAACCCCCAATCCAATGGCATCTGCCCCGCATCCTCCTGAGGAGAATGCAACCCCCGCTCATCCGGCGATCTCTCCTCTGGCCCGCATGGGGTTGCAGACCCCCCTCGCCGCCCTAGGGAAGCTAAGCCAGCCCCCCAAGGGGGTCGTGGCAAAGATCTTCCCCAATCTCGGGGCCCGATCCCTCTCTCCGGTCTTCTCTCACCACGACTCGACACCGTCTTATTTCTCTCCTCGTCCGGCCCCTCCTGTTGTGCATGAGGAGATCCGCCAGCAACTCCGAGAGATGCGCCAGGAGTTAGATGCCGCCAAGTAGGCCCATCCGCTCCACCATTAGACGGAGCAGGGCATTCCCTTTTCCAAGGGAATCATGGAGGAAGTGATTTTCTCCCACATCAAGCTACCCGCCATCGAGCCCTATCATGGGGCCTCCGATCCCGACGACCACCTCAGCAGCTTCAGATTGATCATGATGTTCCATGGGGCATCAGATGCGATCCTCTGCCGCACCTTCCCCTTCACCCTCAGGGGATCTGCTCGAACCTAGTTCAATGCTTTGAAACTAGGTTCCGTTAGTTCGTTCGACGAGCTAAGCCGCCTCTTCATCAGCCAGTTTGTCAGTAGCCGTCGTCACCGACGGAGATCCGACTCCCTCTCTGAGGTTAAGCAGAGAGAGGGGGAGTCCTTGAAAAAATATCTCGGCCGTTTTAACACGGCCATGTTGGAAGTGGACCACCTTAATCATGAGGTGGCCATGTCTGCCCTAGCAGGCAGAGTATTAAAGGAGAGTGACTTTTACCTGGCGCTGGAGGTCAGCTACCCTCATAACCTCTCCGACATGATGGCTCTGGCAGACAAATATGCTAGAGTCGAAGAATCGCGGAGAGCTCCCACACCGAGCTGACAAGGAAAAAGGAGCCCAAGGGCTCGGACAAGCACCGATCCGCCCGCCAGCTAAGTCTGCCTCACCGCCAAAGGGTTCCTCCGCCCCGCCGAGGAACCGCATCCGGAGCCCGCCAAGGAGGTTCAACCGATTCACTCCGCTCACTGCCCCAAGGGCGGAGATCCTCATGGCAATAGAGCGCCAGCTCCCTCGACCACCTCCTATCCGAGGGAATGCTGCCCGGAGAGATCCCACCAAATACTACCGCTACCATCGGGATCATGGCCACGACACTGAGGAGTGCTGGCAGCTGAAGAACGAGATCGAAAGGCTCATCCAGCGGGTAGGCTGGACCAATTCAGGAGAGCACCCGAGCCAAGGAACGGGGGCGATCGTCAACCTGAGCCTCAGCAACCTCCTCCTCCAAATCTCGGTCGCTGGTCACATTAATGTGATCGAGGTAGTTGGCAGTCCGTCGAGCGGGCGGAACGATGAAGAAGGTTCGGCGCCAAAGAAAGCGCGAACAAATGAGCTCTCCTTCTCCGACAGCGACCTTCGGAAAATACAGTTCCGCATAATGATGCGTTGGTTGTATCCCTTAATCTGAACAACTATGATGTAGATCGAATCCTTATTGATAGTGGGAGCTCCGTCAATATTTTGTATCTCGATGTGTTTCTGAAGATGAAACTGCTTATGGAGAATCTCCGAGCCGTGGACTCCACCCTAATGGGGTTCACCGGCGATGTAATTACCCCGAGGGGGTCGTGACCTTGACGGTCCGCGCAGGGACTTGGCCTTCCATTGCCACGGTCCACATAGATTTTCTGGTGACCAAGTTTTGGTCGCCCTACAATGCAATTTTCGAGAGACCCGGCCTGATGTCCCTTAGAGCCACTGTCTCCATCCCGCACTAGCAATGAAGTTCCCTACCGGATGGGGAGTGGGAGTAGTCCGAGGAAACCAAGCTGTAGCTCGGCAGTGTTTCATCACCAGCCTGCAATCCAAATTGCCCGAGGTTGATGGACTGGACGCTCGGGAAGATTTTGCCGAGCAACGGGGAGAACCAGCTGAAGAGCTGAGGAGGTGTCGCTGAACGAAGCCCGGCCAGACCGAACTATAAAGATCAGGTCGCTACTAAAAGGGAAACCTCGACGGAGCTGATCGACTTTCTCCGAAGGAATGCTGATGTCTTCGCCTGGTTTGCTTTCGATATGCCGGGAATCAGCCCGGACGTCCTCGTCCATCGTCTTAATGTAGATGAGATGTCCCGGCCCATAAAGCAGAAGAAGAGGAGCTTCGCCCTGCGGCAGAAGGCGATTGAGGAAGAAGTCGACAAACTTGTTAAGGAAAACTTCATTCGGAGGTAAACTATCCGAGCTGGTTTCCAATGTCGTCATGGTAAAGAAGTCGAATGGAAAATGACGGATCTGCATCGACTTCACCGACCTTAATAAAGCCTGCCCGAAGGATAGCTTCCCTCTCCCTCGGATCGATCAGCTTGTAGATGCTACTTCAGGGCATCAGATGCTAACCTTCATGGACGCCTATTCCGGCTACAATCAAATCCGAATGGCGCCTGAGGATGAAGAAAAACTGCCTTCATAACCGATCGAGGTACATATTGCTACCGTGTCATGCCTTTTGGTCTGAAGAATGCAGGTGCAACTTACCAAAGGCTGGTCAACAAGGTCTTCAAGGAGCAAATCGGCCAAAACATGGAGGTATATATCGACGACATGCTGGTCAAAAGCAAAGAAGCTTCCCAGCACATTGAGGACCTCTCTGAGAGCTTCGACGCTCCGAAAATATCAGATGAAGCTCAATCCAAAAGTGCGCCTTCGGTCAACTCTGGGAAGTTTCTGGGCTTCATGGTTTCTCACGAGGCATTGAAGCCAACCCGCAGAAGATTCAAGCCCTTCAGCAAATGACACCCCCAATATCTATCAAAGAGGTCCAGCGCTGACGGGAAGAATCGCAGCCCTCAACCGCTTCGTAGCTCGATCGGCCGAAAAGTGCCTTCCCTTCTTTAAAGCTCTTCGATCTGCCAAGAATTTTCAATGGACTCCGAGTGCCAGAAATCATTCGAGGACCTCAAGAGGTATCTCGGCTCGCCACCCCTCCTCAGCAGCCCAACTCGGGAGAGATGCTATTCCTATACTTGGCGGTTTCAGAAGGTGCAATTGGCTCAGTTTTGGTCAGAGAAGAGAAAAAGACTCAAAAGCCGATCTACTATGTCAGCAAACTACTCCGGGACGTCGAGACAAGGTACACCCGGATCGAGAAGTTGGTTTTGGCCCTGGTAACGTCAGTTCGGAGGCTGCAACCATATTTCTAGGTGCATTCTGTGACAGTTCTCACCGATCAACCCATCAAGGTGGTGGTCCATCGCCCGGAGACATCAGGAGAATGGCTAAGTGGGCCATTGAGTTAAGCGAGCATGATATCCGATATCAACCTCGCCCAGCCATCAAAGCTCAGTACTAGCTGATTTCCTCCTTGAATGCACCGTTCCGGAGGGCTCCACTCTAGACTCCTTCGAGCATCCAAGATCAAATGCCCTGTGGCTGCTCCACGTCGATGGATCCTCCAATGCCAATGGCTCCGGTGCTGGTTTAATCCTCACCACCCGAAGGGGGTGACCTTCGAGTATAGCGTTCGCTTCTCCTTCCCAGCCTCCAACAACGAAGCCAAATATGAAGCTCTGCTCGCTGGACTCCGAATCGCCCGTGATCTAAAAGTGAAGAAGCTGAATGCCTTACCGACTCTCAGTTGGTAGTCGGTCACGTGCGGGGCGAGTTCGAGGCCCGGGAGCCAAACATGATTCGGTATCTCCAGCAGGTGCGGGACTTGCTTTCCCACTTCTCTGAATTTGAAGTTATCCAGATCCCCAGATCCAAGAATGCCTATGCCGATCTATTATCCCGACTGGCAACTGCGGAATCGATGAGTTCTGAACAAAAGTTTCCCCTGGAAATCCTGGAAAAGCCTAGCATCGCGGAGGGGACCGAGTGATGCAGATTAAGGCCGAGCCATCCTGGTTCGACCCCATCTGAGGTATCTCAAAGAAGGGTCGCTCCCAGCCGACCGTAAGGAAGCAAGAAAGCTGAAATTGCAAACTACCCACTATGTGTTGGTCGACGACCAGCTCTATAAGCGATCCTTTTCCATGCCGTTGCTCAAGTGCCTTCGCCCATCTGAAGCTGATTATGCTCTTCGAGGTACATGAAGGAATTTGTAGCAACCATCTGGGGAGTCGATCTCTATGCCACAAGGTGCTGCGCCAGGGGTATTATTGGCCCACTATGCAAAAGGATGCTGATGATCTCGTCCAAGCTTGTGACTCATGTCAGAGATACTCCAACATCCAGAGGCTCCCTCCGCCAGTTTAGTCCCTATTTCCTCGCTTGGCCCTTTGCTAAGTGGGGGATGGATATTCTTGGCCCTTTCCTCCTCGTTACTGGATAGAGAAAATTTTTATTTGTCGCCATCAACTACTTCACCAAGTGGGTGGAGGCTGAGGCAGTTGCCCAAATAACTGAAGCTCGGGCCAGGGACTTTGTGTGGAGATCCATTATCTGCCGCTTCGGCCTTCCGCATACAATTATCACTGACAATGGCAGGCAGTTTGATAACCCAAAGTTTCAAGGTTTCTACGAGGAACATGGGATCTGCCACCGCCTTACATCGGTGGGGCATCCACAAGCCAATGGAGAAGCCGAAGTAACTAATCGGACCTGCTTTAAGGGATCAAAGCTCGGCTCACAGAGCCCGAGGTAGATGGGCGGACGAACTTCATTACGTCCTATGGGCCTACCGCACTACCCAGAGAATCCCCACCGGTGAGACCCCATTCCGGATGGCCTTTGGCACGGAAGCCGTCATCCCTGTGGAGGTAGGACTCCTTCTCCGCGAGTGGAGAGCTACTCAGAGGAAGCTAACGACGAGCAGCTTCACCAATCTCGACCTGGTGGAAGAGATCAGAGAGAAAGCTGAATCAGAGTAGCTGCATACCAGCAAAGAGTGGCTCGTTACCATGCCTCTAGAGTCAAAGGAAAATCCTTCTCACCCGGCGATCTCGTCCTCCGGAAAGCATCCGTCTCCAAGCCACTAGAACAAGGAAAGCTATTGCCAAATTGGGAAGGCCCTTATCAAGTGGCAGAAGTCGTCGGACCCGGCACCTACAAGCTCTAGGATTTGGACGGGAAATTCATTCTCGGACGTGGAGTTCGGACAACCTCCGCATATATCACCAATAGAGTATGCTCTTTATAGACTTGCCCCATTTACAGCTTTGGATCTTGTTTCTATTATCCGCGGCACAACGCTACGATCATTTTTTTTTTGAAAGGTCGTAATAGAAAACAGATGTCGCTTACGCATCCATTCTCGGCACAACTGAGCTATCTCCTTGAGCCAAATCTCCGTACCTCGGCTAGGCCGAGCTCTGAGCCAGAGCTACCTATCTCGGCTAGGCCAAATTCATTCCGCGAAGGCTCGGTATGGCCGAGCACTCCCGGCGCAGCTGGGAGCCATGTGATATGCAAAACCCCGTTTGGATTCGGGCAGCTTACAAGCCCCGACCGAACCAAACGTCAAAGATACTTCATTCAGATTTGGGTAGCTTAAGCCCCGACCGAACCAAACGTCAAAGATACTTCATTCGGATTGGGCAGCTTACAAGCCCTGGCCAAACCAAACATCAAAGATACTTCATTCGGATTCGGCAGCTTACAAGCCCCAACCGAACCAAACATTAAAGATACTTCGTTCGGATTCGGGCAGCTTACAAGCCCCGAGAACAAAACGTCAAAGATACTTCGTTCGGATTCGGGCAGCTTACAAGCCCCCCGAACCAAACGTCAAAGATACTTCGTTCGGATTCGAACAGCTTACAAGCCCCGGCTGAACCAAACGTCAAAGAAACATCGTTCGGATTCAGGCAGCTTACAAGCCCCGGCCGGACCAAACAGTCCCCAAAACTTCGTTCGGATTCGGGCAGCTTACAAGCCCCGGTCGGACCAAATGGTCTCCAAAATGTCGTCCAAATTCGGGCAGTTTACAAGCCCCGACCGGACCGAATGATAGAGAAACTGTGTCCAAGGTTCGAGCAGCATACAAGCCCTGGCCAGAACGAACAACGCAGATACCTTGGCCGCACCAAGTGAAACATGGTCTAAAACCTTAATCAAATCGAGTGATTCCTCAAATGTTCTAAGATAACGAAAACACTCATAATACCTCGGCAGAGGCAAACGACCTCCTACTATTCGACAGCAAAGACATGCCACGAGCTGTCTTTCCCCGTAAAAACACCTGCTTCGTTCTGCAAACAAGATCATGCTTACCTCATGAGTCCACAGGACCGCCCAGGCCTCTCTTTGACTCAAGCATGGATATATGCTTTCTCCGCTGAGGGAACATTGATCTTAGCAAGAACAAAGTAGCAATAGCGCTGCCAAAGTATGCTATACACAAGCTAATATGGGAGTAACAACTCTCAGCACAAAAGAAGCAGTGCTAAAGGAAGAAGAATGAAACTTTCTTTATTTCCTCATCAAATGAAAGTTACAACCTCCTAAGAGGAGTTACAAGTGCATCAAAAGCACAGGAAATAAAAGACGAGTAAATAGCTCGGCCGAACTGCTTCAGTCAGTTTCGGTTGATAATTGTCTGACCCGAGAAATCAGACAAACCATCAGCTCACCCTGATAGATAACAGGGCCGGCCTCCCATGGGTTCTCTGGATGAATTAAGAGATCCAAAAAAAGACAGACCAGTGGATACCGAGGCCGAGGAAGCTTCCCCCTGGGTGGAATGCTGGGCTGCAGGTCGCTGCCGATTGAGAGAGACAGGGGACCATCAGCCCCGCACTGCTCTCAACCCCTCTTCACATGGCGGAAAGATTCCCCACAGAGGGGCTAAGCATCCAGCCAGAGGGAGAACGAAAAGTCGCATGCTACGGGGGTACATGTGCACTCCTACCCTGCGACCCCCGTAGCAAACCACAAAGGACACACAGGAAGCGCGTATGTGCGCTCTCCATGTGATCTCTGCGGACCTCTGTGCGCTCTCCATATGATCTCGAAACTCCTCTCTGGAGGATGAGTTGCTCTTCAGCGACTCCTTATCACCCCAGCTATCCGGGGAAGACGACTTGCAAAAGAAAAACTCAGTCCCCCACTCTCAGCCCAAGGGACATAGGCATCATGAAAACTCTCACAACTCAGAGAAGAAAACCTTGGAAGATGGCCTAACACGGCCCTCTCCTCCCGTTTTATAGGTAAACGGACCGGGAGCAGCTATTAGAGCGGAAAGCCCCGAGATTCAAAATGCCCTGGTCACACTACCACGTGGCATCCCAGGATAAAAAGAGCGCTCCTCGAGGTGCGCCAAACGCGTTGCCCAGGCCATGACGCGCGCCAGAAGATTTTCCTCTGATCCCGAATCAAAAGCCTTAAGTGCAGAAGATTGACCGCCGGTCCTTGAGATACGGGTAGGCCTGGGAAATCGCCCGGTGAAAATGACATCCTCCAATGACGAACGAGAGCTTATGTCACATGCTAAAAAGACCTACGTTGGAAAAAGCCGACGGGATAAATGATGTCATACATTTGTCTGTCAGCTTAATCGATTCCAAGTTTGACATCTTCAGTTATATACTCCATCTGTTGCATATATCTTGCATATATCTTGTAATTGTGTGTTCCTTTGCTTTGGAAGATCTTTGTATAAAATGAATTAAAATTTTGAGAAATTACTCATAGTGTGTTCCGGGAACTCCACCAAGGCCGGTCCCAAGCCTGGGTAAAGGAGGGTTGTGTTTGGTAGCTGATAGCCAATGTAAAATTTCATTAAATCTCCTAAAACATAAATCTATTAAAAGCAGAGTAGAGGAAGCAGTTTCATGTAGCTGACCCGATGTAGTTGAGAAAAGGCTTAGATGAGTTGAGTTGAGTTGAGTTGTACTCACTGTGTGTTCCGGGGAAATAGCCATGGAGGTTCATTCCTAGTCCATTATGTCACCTTGTATACTGGCACTGGAAGCTGAGATTTTTGCAGTCTGGAAAACTTTGGACTACAATTGACAAGCAAGTGTTTTTAGGTATTGTTGTCGTCTTGCTATAAGGATTCAGGTATCTGGAGCCAATACTTATCCAACCACAGATCAGGGAAAACTGTTGGTTTTGTTGAAAATGTTTCGTTTTAGTTGGTTTAACTATAAATATTCTGAGATATGCATCTGTTTTTTTTTCTGTTTCAGCGCAAGATTTTCTTTTAGAAGCTAGAAGTCAAATGATGATAAAGATGTGCCATCTCTTAAGCTCCTACATTCAACCCAGTTTCCTGTACTGGAACATGATTCACAAACCCTTTTTTTGGGGTGGGGAGGATTGTTTTATATGGTTTATTACACTATCACTATATTTCTTGCTTCTACAAAATTGAGCTTTAGATGAAAATACCCTTGACTGACCAGATCTTGAACCAACTAAAGTGGATGAGCACCAGCCGTGTAGAGATTATTTCTTTCTTATGAATTTTATGTAGTTGCTTTAACCTTTTTATTTTCTTTTATTTGTCCAGCCAGTTGGTGGAACAACACGGTTAGCCTTGTCCAGATCTGAGACATTTTGCTGGTATATTTTGTGCCTTCATTTTTGCTGCAGAAGTAGCTGGGAAAAGTTATCGTCTACTCATGGGGACCAACTGGTGCAAAATTGATCAAATGACAGCCTTTGTTCATCATGAAGTTACATCTTGTTGAAACTTAATATGAAGATGGAACCATATGACTCCATACCACTT
>UESW01004054.1:109754-334219 GCA_900491605.1 Calamus simplicifolius | reverse complement strand
ACTCACAATAAAGGAAAGTTATGTCAAACAGAACGTCAGAGTTTCGATGAAGAATAAAGTTGTAGGAACAGATACCCATTATTTGGAAACAAAGTTGTCGGTGAGGCTTGTATGGGCTCCATAAAATTTTGGACAAGTGGACAAATAATCTGAAGACAGCAGTATACTATTTTTGAAAAATGAAAAAAAGATCATCAGCCACGATACCAACATGAACACACAAGTAGAAGATATGTTAATTTCTCCCAAGAAGCAATGAAATGCATAAATTGATTAACACTACCTTGTGACATGACTACACAGATATAAGTTCTCTGGACTAAAATGAGGTTCTAGGTGCTTGAGTTGCACAATCTTTGCAAATATGGATAACTGTAGCAGGTAAGCAAGAGACCTAGACCTTCTTACATTAAAGTGAATATTGATCTGCATTAACTGAAAAACATGTTTACACTGCATCCAACTGTCCATTCATTACTTCATATTTTATACTGCACCTAGCAATAATTGTGGTGACCATGTTTTTTAGCCACCAGGGTAAACTAGCCAATGGTCGAAGCATGTTCACAAAAATTGATTCTAAATATCTAATAACTCAAATAAGGAAATGGTTATATGTACTGTGGACAGCAGGCTGCATCTGTCAAAGAATAATGCAGGTTTAAGACCAAAAGTAGACATCCACCAAAGAAAGTTATGGAATATGGTCATATAAAAAAAATTTTGAAACAATGAATACAAACATTTCAAAACCACTAAATCTATGCCAATCAACTCACAAAAAACATTACTTTAGATTCTTCTAAAGAAAAGGAATACAAGATAACGCCATGTTTGCCTCATCTGTGAAGGATATTAGACAATTCTATAGATCCTATGAACTATTAGCTTCTGAACCACATGGACTGGCATTTTAGTAGCATAACTGTTAGATTTTAGATTTGCAGCCAAAAGTCAACCAAGTAATAATGCACATGTGTGTGAGTGTATAGAGATAAATAATGAGTGTTTCGTGAGGTCAAATCCTTCCTACTGAAAAGATTGAAGTACAGGAAAATTCACATAATAATTTAATATGACAAGTTTACAATCCATATCTGTTAAAAGAAGACAAGAATACCCTTCTCCAAGCGAGTACAGCTGACAGGACATGCTTGTGAGTACCACCTCAATGGGGCATCCTCCAGGACTTTGAATCAAATCATCCTTCTCACCACCAAATGAAATGAACCTAGGTTTAACAGTAGGTAATCCATCATCCAAAGTATTTTCCACAGTGACACCTTCTTTTGCATTGACCAGATAACCATCCTCCCATGTCAATGTCCTGGCAAAATAACCATAGACAGAAAAAATGGATACTAACATATGAAAAATCATGCTTCCATGTTTAAAGATTTCATTGGAAATTTAAAAGCTAATTCAAAATTCAAACTCTATAACAGAAGCAAAGAAGTCTAAATAATTGTGCCCCCAGGATGAAATGGTATCCTGGTTTCTATACCTCAAGATACTCTTGAACCAAGAAAAGCAAAGGTAGAGTCACTTTCTAGCCCATGTAATTATAGCATAATTAAACAGTGCAATGTAATTATTCCTAAAAGTAAATTGCTATCCATGATAAAATATACATAAAATATAATAATGTTAAAAAAGCAAGAACCAGCTTCATTAGATATTTGTGCTTGATGTTGGTGTTTTAATATGATGCCTATCTAGAAACCCCTTTAAAGATCTTCACACAGAACATTGAAGAATACAGATGTTGACTTAGGCATAGTTTTCTAAGCATCTGGAAACGCAGCTCAAATATGAGTTTCCACATTATTGTTTCTCATGAATGTTACACCAAAAAAAAAAAAAAAGGTGCTTGGCAGCTTCATTTTCAGGCTTTGATACAGCTTTGATCAAGCTTTTTCTGGAAAACCAGATGCTTTAAATTTGAAAACTACCAGAAGCATCATCACAAAGTAGATATGTAATGATCCAGAATAAGAATTACCAAAAGGAGTATCCCCACCTGCAAGCTAAGAATGAATTGGTGGGTTTCTGATGTAGCCAGTTCGTGGATACACATGACATCATCAATTAATGATAAAACACGGAATTAATAAAAAGAAGACCTCTATAATCTCCTAGCACATAGATGTTGAGATCACCTCTAAGAAAACGAAAAGTGAAATAACTTACGTATGACTCCCATACTTGAGCTTCCAAAACACCGCATATTTCCACTGTGTGTTGTGGCATAAACTCCTCAACAACCGCTTCAATGCAGTAGCAGTGCTCATTGCCCAATTTAAACCGCGTGCTTCAAACCAGGTAGAACGTCAAGCCACTCGACTGTACCTAACTGCCTCTGTAAGAACCTCGTCCTGCTTGTTTCCTACGTAGACCGGCTCGTCGCTTTATGGGTGGTCCAGTAGAACCAAGCAGCAAGCAGCCCATAACTTTTCCCTACCTCTCTCTCAGTATCTAAGTACCCTAAGATAAAGCTGAGAATACTCCGATTCACAACTTGATGGTGGATGAAGCAAGTAATTTCTCAATGCGATCGGCATTGCTGGAGATGATGGCCATGACAGATAACCCGTCTCTCCAACAGTTAAACTTAAAAATCACCAAGGCTGAAATCTAGTTGAAATATATCACAACAAAGACGAAAATTCCAGCAAAATTTTACCGTCTCTTAGAACATAACCAACAGAATTTAATCAAGCCAACTTTGTGTCCTCCTCTATATCTTTTTTTTTTTTTTTTCTCCCAGTGGAAGCTTGAGAAAGAGATAATTTTCACGGTCTTTTCATGCGGCAGCATTGTTATGGCCTCAGCCGTCAATCTGCTCAATTTCAAGAAACATATTAATTAGTAGAAAAGCACTTTCTTCATAGATCTAACAGAAATGCAAATATTTTTTTTAAAGACTCCGAAAACTCCCAATTTTGAAATCATGAAACTGACTACATCTAGTTTCGCCACGAAACACAACTGATGACCACTTTGCGAGAGAGAGAGAGAAAAAAGCTAAAGATGAGAACGATTAGGTAGGTATTATCATCGATCAGAGATCAAGAGTAGAAAACTACGAGAGATAACCCATAACATCGTCCGCAAACGAGAAAATTAATTATCTTGAATCAAAAGCTGGGAAGAAAACCCCTAAAACAGAATCCATCAACGGAAGTCAAAGGAGAAGCAAACTCCACACCTGATTCTTGCCCTAATTTCAGCGCGGAAGATGGAGACGCTCTCTCTTACTCTCTCTCGCCCAGAATCCAAGCATGCCACCTCCTGCTCCCTCTCTTCATGGGAAACCAGACCACCCTCTCCCTCTCTTGATGAGAAGTCAAAAACTCCTTTTTGGCCTTCCGGACATGAAAGAGCCAAGAGCGGCATTTAAGACTTAAAAGGGCCTCTACCATCGTCAACGCCACGGCGGATGATGAGCCAACGCCAATGATTTCCTCCCACGTGATTCCCACGCTTCTCTGGCCTTTTTTAAAAAAATAAAAAAAAATCTATACCCCCTTCATTTTTCTACAAGTCGCGCTGGAACGATCGCAACGTCGAAGCCCCTTATGATCATGGTTGACTCTTTGGAAAGGAATGTTTATTATAAATTTTAAACAAAGCATAATTTTTTTATTATGGATAAAATTATCATTGCATCAATCCTTATACATGATAAAAAGATCGATCACTTTTTTTTTTAATTTAGCTGTCACATCTAAAAAATAATAGAGCTGGTGCACCCCGAGGAGATTGAACCATCCTCGGACCAAGCTTATCCTCAGACTAATCATTCCGAACCATTCTCACGCCTCGTGGGCCCAAGCTACTCCGAGCTATCCTTTTACCTCAGCTGGACCGAGGTATTCATATGCCTCGTAGAGCCGAGCTATCCTTTTATTCCTTGGCAAAACCGAGGAACCCCTAAACCTCTGTGGAACTGAGCTATCCCCGTGCCTAGCTCAAGTGCATTTACCACCAACCGTCACGATGAATTCTCCATATGATGAACGATTTTGATCAGTCGATCAAGATCGGATACGAAAAATTCAGATTCATGATGATTTATCGAGATTCTAGCCGTGTAGACCCCTAACAACCTTGAGCGAGAAATTAGGCCAATAATATCGGAAGTGGCCTAGAGCCTATAAAGTCACCGAATCACAAAGCATCAACAAGCTTCTCTAGCCGTCGATTCTTTAACTAACCAGATACTGATACTACAGCTTCATAACAAACTTGATTCGAATCCAATTCGAATCTTGATAGTTTCGAACCCTCTGTAACACGTCCAAGGAATCAGGTGATTGCATGTCATCACATCTGCAACCTATAAATACCCTTGTCCTAAAGCTCTTTAGGTAAGCTCACACTCTCACTGAAAAACTCTATTAAAGCTCAAGTAGAGCTCAGAGCTCTCGAGAGGCCATTTCTTGAGGGACTCTTCTGCGAGAACCTTCTCCACACATCTGCTTACTATGAATCTCCACTGACTTGGGCATCGAAGGGTCTTCTACAGAGGGCCACCCCGACACTCTCTCCATGAGGACTGTCTTGTAGGTTTCATCGCGCGAGAGATTGGCATCCAGATCCGATATCGGACCGCACCCGAGTTGGAGGGCGGATTTCGCAACAACAGATTGGTGCTAGAGGAAGGGCTTCAAGTCCCAAAAACTTGTGATCAAGAAGACAAGGTTCGAGATCAGGAGAAGAACTCCTCAATGGCCAATCGGAAGAGAGCCAATTCTAATGCTCAGGATCAGACCGCCTCTCAGAGGCCTGATCCTATCAATAGTGTAGCGCCTCCCCTACCGCCACCGGTTGAGACTCCTTCGCCGTCAGCAACCGTAGTAACTCAGGACTAGTTTGCTACGTTGGTTCAGCAGGTTCAAGCTCTGGCCAAGCTAGTCCAAGGGCTCCATGGTGCTCCCTGCCTAGTTGTCCCTACTCACAACTCTCTGAAGGGGTCGTTGCTTCTGCTTCACCGACGATCTCTTCTTCCAACCCGCCTGAGGCTGTAGGTCATCCTCATCGACCCGCAGGAGCTAGACCAGCCCCGCAATGGGGTGGGGGAAGAGCCCGTCTAGATCTCGGTGAGCTCACTCTTTCTCTCTGATGTCCTCCCATGATTCGACACTGGTGCCGTGCTCCCCTCGACCCGTCCCTCCTGCCAAGATGAAGGGATTACCTACTGTTAAATGCAGGAAATGCATCGAGAATGGCATCAAGAATTGGACGTTGCCAAGCAAGCCCCTTAGTCCCAACCAAAGGCGGAGCAGGGTATCCCTTTCTCTGAGAAGATCATCTGGAAAGTGATCCATCCTCATGTCAAGCTCCCCACCATCAGCCGTATCACGGATCCACTGATCTCGATAACCACCTGAGCAGCTTCAGATCTGTCATGATGTTTCACGAAGCATCAGATGCGATCCTGTGCTGAGCCTTCCCCTCACCCTTAGAGGGTCCGCCAGGACCTGGTTCAATAGCCTGAAGCCAGGTTCCATTGATTCTTTCGACAAGCTAAGCCGCTTATTCATCATCCAATTTGTCAGTAGCTGTCACCATCGACGGAGATCTAATTCCCTCTCTAAGGTCAAGCAGCGGGAGGGGGAATCCCTGATGAATTACCTCGGTCGCTTCAACACGGCCATGTTGGAGGTTCCATGTCCGCTTTGGTGAGAGAAGTGTCGAAGGAAGGCGACTACTACCTAGCTTTAGAAGTCAATTATCCAAAAAGTCTCTACAATATGACGGCCTTGGTGGACAAGTATGCCAAAGTTAGGAGTCGCAGAGATTGGCCCGAGCCGAGCAATCAAAGAAGGAGACAAAAGGTTCAGAAAAGCACCGACCCTTCCACCATGCAAGCCCACCTCATCGCCATAGAGCTCCACCACTACCTCGAGACCATACCCGGAGCCTGACTTGGAGGTTCGACCAATACACCCACTCACCGCGCCTAGGGCGCAAATCCTAATGGAGATTGAGTGTTAGCTCCCTCGACCGCCACCACTTGGAGGAACGGGGCCCGGAGGGATATGACCAAATACTATCATTTCCATCGAGACCACGGGCACGACACCGAGGAGTATTGGCAGCTTTGGAACGAGATTGAATAGCTTATCTAATGGGGCATGCTAGATCGGTTAAGGAGAGCCCCCAAGCCGAACAATGAAGGAGATCAGCAGCCTGAACCTTGCCAGCCCCTCCATCGAACCCTTCGGTCATTGGCAATGTCAATATGATAGCGACGAACACTCCGAACTAATCTTGACTTGATAGAAGAGGTCAGGGAGAAGGCCTAGATATGAATGGCATCCTACCAACAGAGAGTAGCTCGTTACCATTCTTCCAGAGTCAAAGGAAAGTCCTTCTCCCCGGCGATCTTATACTTCGGAAGGTATCTGTCTCCAAACCGCTGGAACAGGAGAAGCTGTCTCCAAATTGGAAAGGCCCCTATCAAGTTGTGGAGGTCATCAGGCCTGGCCCTTACAAATTACAGGATCTAGACAGAAAATCCATTCCTCAAACCTAGAATTCAACAACCTTCGAAAATATCGTCAATAAAATATGAACTCATCAAACCCACTCTATTTACGATAACAAGATTTCACACTGTTTATGTTCCAAACAATCTCTCCAAAATCTTTGATAAGAGGCAGGTTTCATCCGACTACTGGCCTACGGGTCCCTCAACAAGACTCGGTATGTCCGAGCACCCTCAGCATGGTTGAGGGCCGAGCTAAACATCAACAAAGACTCGGTATGTTCGAGCATCCTTGGTATGGCAGAGGGCCGAGCTAAACATTAACAAAGACTCGGTATGTCCGAGCACCCTCAGTATGGCTAAGGGCCGAGCTAAACATCAACAAAGACTCGGTATGTCCGAGCACCCTCAGTATGGCTGAGGGCCGAGCTAAACATCAACAAAGCTTATATGTCCGAGCACCCTTAGTATGGCTGAGGGCCGAGCTAAACATCAACAAAGACTCGATATGTCCGAGCACCCTAGTATGGCTGAGGGCTGAGCTAAATAAGAAAAATATTTGGTATGACCGAACACCCTTGGCAATTCAAAGACCGAGTGATTTCTCCATACCTTGGTCGCGCCAAGTAAAACATAATATTTTTTTCAGTCTTTGCAAGACCGAGTAATTTTCCCAAGCCACGGCATGACCAGGCTATGCCAACGAACTGAGTCAAAGCTTTCGAAGGTACTCAGCATAGCCAAACTCCCGTTAAAAGCTAGCAAGGCCGCCCAGTCCTTGCCCTAGCCTAAGAAAAATAGTATGCTTTACCTTTAAAGAGCCAGCGTAATCTGACACACGTCGACAGGCTTGAACCAAACCATACGGTGAAAAATAAAATCTCTAAAGCATCCTTGATTTGCAAATATCGGATGCGGTCGTTCTCCTTGGAAAAGGGATATCCTAATGGCTATTCGCATATCTCAGCAAGACTGAGCCTCCACCCGCATCCTTCGATCCAACGTATACAATAAATTTGTGCACCGAAAAAAATGTAAAAATAATACAATGGAAAAAACTCGCACTTTGCAAAATAGAAGCAACACCATGAAATAGCTACATGTGCACAAAGGAAAAAGTTCTTTTATTACAAAAAATTCTTTACAGCCTTTCAAGGCATTACAAGTGCATTGCAGCATAGAAAATACATAAAAAGCAACACAAAATGCTCAAAATAGGTAAGCTCAGCACACGATGCTGCTTCAATGTAACACTTCCTAAGATTTAAGGAAATCAAAAAAGACTCCTCTGCTAAGTGGACTGAGTTGCTAGTCAACGTTACAAAAGAAAATAGTCCAGCACTGCTTACCTTCTTCCTCAATGGAAGCTCTCTAGCAAGTCTTCAGTCAGATGAAATGAGGGATCCAAAATAGCACCCGTTTAAGGGTTGAGGATGAAGGAAAGCCTGTGGAAGCTGTGGCCCATCAAAAATGGAATCTCCAATAGTATCTGCAGCCCCACGGTGAGCGGATAGAGCCAAACAAAAAGCACTGTGCGCTTTCCATATAACCTCTACCCTCCCTCTGCGCTTCGCATATAACCTCCATAACCTCGTCATCAAAGATGATTTGGTTCTCAACAGCCTCCTCATCAAAGATGATTTGGTCCTTAGCAGCTCCTCATCAACCCAGTCATGGAAGCTAAACCAAGCTCCGAAGAGGAAGCTCAACCCTGCGAAACCAAACCTTAGCACGATAAAGGCCATAGAAGCTTCTTTTCAAAGCAAGAAGACTTTTTCAAGTGTGCTCAAACTCCCTCTACTCTCCCTCTTTTTTATAGATGCCAAACTGAAAGCAATTATTAATAAAGGGAAGAGCTTCGGGACTTAGGGCACCATCATCACACCCCAATCATGGCCATGCAGCAATACCCCAAAGGGGCTCGGCACTTCCCAAGGTGCTGCTAGGGATATCCCTATGCCACTATAAAAGGCAGAAGATCTCCCCAATCTCAGGGCTTTAAATGCAAAAGGTCACTTATGAACCTCAAGGTACGAATAGGTCTAGGAAACCCTCCATAAAAATGGCACGGTCCAATAGCAATCAAATGCTTGGCGTATACGAAAAGCAAGCCTATATCGAAAAGGCCAAGGCATTAAATGTGAAATGCCTAGGGAAGGCAAGATATATATATATTGGCAAAGCCGAACCATTGTTTTATTTTGGCTGGAGCCAGACCATCTTTTATTTCGGCAAAAGCAGAGCTATTATTATACTTCAGCAAAGCTGAACCGCCTTTTACTTTGGTAGAAGCCGAGCTATTATCTTTCTTTTTGGTAAAATCGAACATTGGTCTCCCCCGGCGGCCAAGTAGGCTGGCTTTGACAGGACCAAGTAACTTTTTTGATTTCAGCAAAGTTTTTAAGAACTGGTTCGTTTGCCCAGTCCTATAATAAACTAAGCTAAGAACAAACTCAACGAATCATTTGACATAAAGCTTAGACACATGGAGAAGTATGAAAATGAGAGTCTACTCATAGCAACACGACCAAACAAGGGTTTATCAAGCTCCCCCTCAATTACAAAGGAAAAAAGAAAAATTACAAAAGCGATCTTCAAAGATCAGGATTGGCCTCAGGGACAACTCTAGCAGCACTTGAGGATGGTTGACTTGATTCACCTACTTCAAATATGGCCGAGGGTGGAGCTCCGGATTCCTCGACAACATGCCGATGGCCTTCTTCCCCTTGGCTATCCACCCCCACATCCACGGCTCGGTCGGTACCAAAACGGTTTCAAGATTAATATCCGGGATCTCTTCATATTCAGATAGCTTGGTCCTGGAGTTGAGCATCATCATAGTCAGCTTCTAAAAATGAGAGATCCAATTTCGGATATTTCTGGAAGATTTTTGCTCGTGTTTCTTCCTCCTTATACCAGAATGCATCAGCACAAGCCGCTCGATGCTCATCCAAAAGCCAAGTCATGTTCTTATACTCCTCGATGGCCAGTGCGGCCTATCTTTAACTTCGGCCACCTGACCCTCTAGCTCAGAGCATCTCTGATGACTCGAGGCCAGCTCCTCTCTTAAAGCCTTAATTTTCTTTTGAACTTCAAAACCCATTCTACTCACCTAGGAATACAAAATTGGTTAGAATAATGAAAGTCGATGAGAAAAAGAGCGCGAGAAGAAGTAGGAGAGTACCATACTTCCTCTTCCCATTGAGACATTCTCGTATTCAGCTCCTGGAGTTTGTCGATGGCCTTAAGCCTATCCTCTTTATACTGATGCATTCTCTCCTTGAGATCATTGACCCTCGATTGCCTCTCTTCTATCTCTAGCTAGGATTGAGCAAGATTAGAGGTGAGTTTGGCGATGATCATTATGCCACCTGGATCTACTCACCTCCTCGGCAAGCCTCCGGTTCAAACCGCGATTTGATCCTACTGTCACTGATATCTGCTCTCTTCCTCATCGAGCCTTTTATTGAGGCTGCTCCTCTTGTTAGCAAAATGCCTATGAGCGTCTTCCATTTTTCATTAAAGAGATTTTCCAAGGACTCCATCTCTTGAGCATGTTCAAATTTGCATTGTGATAATTCCAACCGAGTCTTATCGGCTAAATCGCGAGCCCCTCTAAGCTCACTAGCTTCAGCCTGAAAGCTGGATGCTCGCTCTAATGTGGTTCACTTAACGTGCTCTAATTTTTCTATATTTCCTTGAGCTATACCCAAGGCTTTTGAAAGTTTATCAGTTGACCCAACTCTTTCTTGGAGGACAGCAATTTCCCTCTGGCCTGGGCACAAGCCCCTGAAACCAGCTTCAGACGAAGGCACAACGACCTCGTTATGATAGCGCTCTGCAAGTAAAATTTCAATAGTAAGGCCAGATCGAACTGCTTTCTAAAGCGGAATGCTTAAAAATTCCTACTTACTCAGGAGGCGTAAGCCAACGCTACCTTGGATAGCGTATGGTTGTCAACTTCAGGCAGAAACTCAATGTTGCTCGGCAGGCCATCGCGCCCAAATGCTGCATAGACGATGTCCTCCTCAGTGGAGGAATCATCCTTCCCATATAAAACAGACTGCATCAGTGCGGCCACTGATTCCTCAACATCCGGGTTAAGCAAACTTAACCCCGAAGAATTGGCTTATGAGGTTTTAATCTGAGGAGCCCCAATATGCCTTGCCTCCTCAGCCAGGGCTGTGATGTGGGAGGTTTCAACTCGAGAAATCTCAACCTACTTATTTTTTCCTCCTGGCACCTCAAATGGGGAACTCTTACTTCGGTTCTCTTCCTCCTCCAAAAGCCCTTCTTAATCTACGGGCCCCTGCTTACTCCCTCCATCCTCAACGCCACCTCAGCCTCGACCTCCTCTGGTCCTTCAGGAAGGTATCCTTCAGCAGGAGGCTCCTCTGGCACCTCTACATTTGCAACCACCCCCCTTACCTCCTCAATCGGAGTTGCGGGCAATTCTGCATGAATGGGTGGCAACCTAGAGCAGCTAGCTTCCTCCAAGCGCGGTTCTCTGCCTTCGGGCGGCCGAACTATCAACCCAATCAGTGGTGATCCATCCGAATCATCTAGTACTACCATCATTGGTGAGCGGAGTGCTTCGATGATTTCCTCCTTGACTCTCAACTCATCCTCAATGGTCTGTTCCTCCTCTCTCGTTGGTTCCCCTCTAATAGGGGAGCCTCGCCCTCCACCATCTCCATCGCCATCGGTGCTGCTATCCTCACTATCATCGGTGCCACCATCTCCAATGCCGCCAGTGCCGTTGTCTCCGCTACTGTTGACAATTCCGCATCCTCCTCCAACACAGAGGATTGCTGGCCGGTCCTACCTCGTCTTGCCTCCTTTGAGTGCGATATGAAAAGGCAAGATTTCTTCTCAGACTTATGCCTTTCAAAACCAGATCCTCTCCGGTGCTTGCCTAGCTCCCCTTTTATTTGACTCATGAAATTCGACCTTTCGACTGCAAACTCAATAAAAGATAATTTAGTCTATGGCTAGATCGCCAAGATATAACTAATGTGCAGAAGAGACAAGAGCCTACCTTGAAGATCGATCGGGCTAAGCCCGGCGGCAAAAAGGGCATCCTCTACCAAAAGATTATTGGCTGAGAACACCCGACCACTATAAAGGGTGAGCAAGTCTTTCTTCTCCTGCTCAGATAACTCCAAGTGAGCCTCTGAGTCCCTCGTGTAATCCATCCAAATCCTAAAAAAATCGGAACCAATGTTACCCTCAGTGATAAAGAATCAGGATTTCCATTCCTTTATGGAGGATGGATTATCTGTTATCATCTTAAATAATTTTCGAGACCCTTGTAGGGCCACTCAGAGCTCCTCTTGGAAACCAAATTATAACAAACTCAGAACAAAGAAAGAGTCTCCATTACCCCAATGCGACTGCACATTGAGATGAACCCGATAAGGTTACGCAAGCTATTTGGAGCCACCATCATCAGACATATGTTGAACCTCATTATGTCTTTCACTAGCGGGTCGCTCTCAAGCTTTCTTCATATAACATTACCTTCTGCTTAGCCTTGCCATAGAGCAACGTCCTGAGGAATCTTATAGACGGTCCAAATCCTCAATGATCCTGAAAACCCAGTGAAATGTGGTGTGTTGGCCTCCTTAAGTTTTAATGGGTTTAAATCACAAGATCAAGTTTAGTTTGAGTTTTATCCTGAAATGATGTTTTTAGTGTTTGGAGTCGACCTATTTGGAGTGGAGTCGACCTGGCAGTTTTAAACTTTCGGCACGCATCCTCTACCAAAAGTCGATTACTTTTGGAGTCGCTGGAGCCGACACCTAGAGCCGACTCCAACCCGTTAAATCTTGAGAATTTCATATTTACAAGTCCGATTTGGATGCCGTTTGAACCGTTGGATTTCTAAAATCGAGCTCTTCAAGCTGGTAAAGTATTTTCTTGGAAATGTTACTCAATTTAAGTGAAAAATGATAATTTGGGCTATAAATTGATTAAAAAAATGCTATATCATGGGCAAAATGGGAAAAGGCTCCAATGTCAATTGCTAATTGTGTTAAGGGCAACTTGGGAAAGAAAATCTAAGGGCAAAATATTATGGTTATAAGTGAGCCACGTGTTTTCCAAAAAACGTGCGTTAAGAGTATTTGAGGGCAAAAGGGGAATTTGGCATGCCTTAACCCTTAAGTTTCTCATGACTTGGTCCCCAAGTCATTAAGGGAAAAACGTGGGTTTAGCCAGAGAAAAGAAAGAAAGAAGAAAGAGAGAAAGAAGAGGAGAAAAGAGAGGAAGAGAAGAAGAAGAAGGAGGAAGAAAGAGAAAGGGAAAGGGAAGCTTGGGGTTTGTGCTCGACTCTAGGTAAGCTATAGCTTCCCTAGATCTTGCATGACTTTAGATTTTTTTAGATTATTGTATTTTGAGGTAATAGTAGAAGTAATCTTGAGTAGAAAAGGGTGGAAGAAAATAATGAGATATTAGAGGTTAGATCATGTATGCATGCATGGTTCATGGGAAAACCTCGTGTGGAGGTAATCCTAATAGCTATCGTATCTGTATGTTGACGTAGGTCAAGAGGGTTATTCCAGGGAGCCGGAATACTAGAGTTGAGTACCAGTCGAGAAGTAACCTACTAAGGTGAGTGGGTTTCTCATCTAGCAATGAGAAGTTAATTTGAGCTAGTATAATGAGATTAATACCTAGTTGTGGTATGTTATGTTTAGCAGAGTATTATGTATGTTTTAAATATGAGAAATGAGAACCTAGTATATGATATTCTGATAAATGAGTTTTGAGCATGAGTTTTAAGCATAAAGAAATAAAAATGAGTTTTGAGCATAAAGACATAAGCATGAGTTTCGATGAGGGGATTTTTAATGTATACATGGCATATTTGCATGATAAAGCTTTACAAATGATGTATGTATCATACTGAGCATCAGGCAGCTATGGGGCTGATCACCCTTTAGACTGTACTGTAGCATGAGCATTGCATACTACTATCGAGCCAGCACCTCCTTGCGAACAGATCGTACGATGAACTCCGAAATCAGGGGTGAGTGCACCCTTAACCAGGCCAGTGGGGCCGGTTGTGAGCAGCCCATGGGGGCATGATCATAGCTCAATGGAGCTGGTTACTATATATAGCCCATGGGGGCAGAGAGAAAACCCGAGGTTCCAGGGTTAAGGAACAAAGCACTTTGCTGGGTGAACCGCATGGGTAAGAGGTGCTATTTGTGCGGGGATCCTGTTGCTAGTCACGCACCCGATGAGACTATACCTATAGGAGGGCGACTATAGGGTGGTACCTTAGAGGCATTACACACACAGCCCAGCATCATGAGATTTAAAAGCATATGTTGTGATATAAAAAGGCCAGTGGGCCAAATAGTTATCCCGAGAGGGAGAGTTTACTTGAGATGCCAGTGGGCAAGTAGATTCTGATGGGAGTCTGGGTTGTAGATAAAGAATGCATATCTTCATATTGTAATGCATGGATTTTTATCTTAATGAGTTATCTTTCAGTGAAAAGTTATTGTAGAGTATTTCAGTACTGATATGTTATTTGAAGAATAAGCTACATTTTATTTTAATCATGTTAAAAATGTACTTTGAGTCGTACAAGCTAAATAGTATCAGCATACGATGAAAATATGAGGTTATGGTTCTCTATTTCTCCATAGTTAGATGGTTATCCGACTTAGGTCTCATCCCTCTATGATTTAAATGTTCTTTCAGATCAGTGAGTATTTCTGCCAGGATCACAAGATAAGCAGGACAGAACCCTTAGTGGTGAAGCTTGCTTGGATGCAAGGGTGTATAGATGCTAGCCTTGTATATTGAGACAGTGTGGATTGATATTTGTATATTGTATATGTGTATGTGTATAGTGAGATGTAATGATGTTTTAGACCCTTTTTGGATATGAATATGAGACTTATGTTTTGGAGAAAATTATGAGCATGATGTGTGCACTTATGATTTGATGTCGATTGTGAATGTGATCTTGTAAACTGCCTGAGGAATATCATGAAAAATATTATATGAGCAGGTTGATGCTTAGTGTTGATTGAGTGATTGTGTATATAATTGAGATGAAAATGAAAAGCAGGATATGTTTTCGTGTGTCTGCCACTTATGATAATTAGTTGGGGTTCTCTAGCTCTTTATGGAGCGCTACATAAAGACTAGTAAAACTCTATCCGATTACCACAAGTGTGCAGGTGTGCTGTCAGTGGCCCCAGAGAGGAGGGGGAGCTGACACTCAAGAGTTATCTCGGAAGCCATATCGCTCGGGCCCTTCATGTCGCCGAATTGAAAGGCAAACCTCAGATGGAATCGCAAGGGTTTAGAGAAACAAAATCTTCAGGGAAGAAATGAGAAAGCACTGTAGAAAGGAATAGCGCCGCTCTAACCCCTGTTTTCTTTAAAAACCACCTTTGAAGGAAGGTATGATATCTTCGAGAAGAATCCCTAAATCTCCGAGTGGCCAGCTTGGATGCCTTAGACACCGGGATTTGCCATGTGTTACTCCCCTAATCGTTGTCCGCAAGAAACAAGGGGTTTTTCCTGCTTTATCCACCAAGAAAAATGATGAAATGACGATGCGGCATTTATGAGACCATCAATGCACGCCCGTCTGAATGAAGTTATCCAAGACTCTATTCCCTATATCCAAACTTACACTTCAGACTAGGGAGTGGGAGGCATGTGATGGGGGTATAATTGTCATTGCACCAATACTTGTGCATATGACAAAAAGGTCAAGACCACTTTTGATTTTTGATCAGCCAGCTATCACATCTAGAAAATAACATAGCTGGTGCACCCCGGCAAGATCGAACCATCCTCGGACCGAGCTACCCTCAGACTGAATCATTCTGAACCATTCTCACGCCTCGACGGGCCCGAGCTATCCTTTTATCTCGGCCGACCGAGGTATTCATATGCCTCGGCAAAGCCGAGCTATCCTCTTATTCCTCGGTAAAACCGAAGAACCCCTGAACCTCTATGGAACTGAGCTATCCCCGTGCCTAGCTCAAGTGCATTCACCACCAACCGTTACGATGAATTCTCCATACGATGAACGGTTCCGATCGCTCGATCAAGGTCGGATGCGGAAAATTTAGATTCATGATGATTTATCGAGATTCCAGCTGTGTAGACCCCTAACAACCTTGAGCGAGAAATTAGGCCAATAATATCAGAAGTGGCCTAGAGCCTATAAAGTCACCGAATCTCAAAGCATCAACCAGCTTCTCTAGCCATCGATTCTCTAACTAACCAGATACTGATGCTATCGGCCTCATAACAAACTTGATTCGAATCCGATTTGAATCTTGATAGTTTCGGACCCTCTGTAATACGTCCAAGAAATTAGGTGATTGCCTGTCATTACATCTGCAACCTATAGTCAGGTACGCTCACACTCTCACTGAAAAACTCCATTAAAGTTCAAGAAGAGCTCAGAGCTCTTGGAAGGCCATTTCTTGAGGGACTCTTCTGCGAGAGCCTTCTCTTCACATCTACTTGCTGTGAATCTTCACTGACTTGGACGTCGGAGGATCTTCCACATAGGGCTACTCCCGATACTTTCTGCGTGAGAACTATCTTTCAGGTTCCATCCGAGCGAGAGATCGGTGTCCAGATTTGGTGTCGGACCGCACCCGAGTTGAAAGGCGGATTTCCGCAACAACAGTTTTTATAATACAAATTTTTAATAAAAAATGTATTCAATGATATACATGATTTTAACATTAATTTTAAACATTTGATACATAAATATTCTATATGATGCCATAAAAATAATAAATTGCTTATATATATACATATGTAATAATAAAATAAAATAAATTTTTGAGGAATCTTATCAAAATATAATAAGGATAATCCTTTATACGGCCCTTTTATGATCATCCTCTCTATTTGTAGGTCTTAAATAATGTAATTCCGATTAAAAAATAAATAAATAATTTTATTCAATAATTTGATCAATCGGTAAAAGATTTACAGATAAATAAAAAATAAAAAAAGCATATTAGAAAAAGTGTTCGTAGCGGTTAGGTAGGAGAAAAGAAAGACTGTGCCAACATTCAAAATTAGTAATTTAGAATCATTTACCGTAACCATATGGTTAGGAATGAATTTGAAGAGATGAGAAGTTTTAAAATATTTTAATCATATGATTAGAAGCAGCAGAATTTATATGTCAAGCTATGGAGTGTATTTTGTACCTGATAACATAGCAACGGTAAGAGCATGCAAGATTGCAGCAGAAAGAGATCATTTTTTTGGGATTTCTGCTGGAAGAATTAAGCTGACACTCAGATGAAATAAATCCAATTACTTAGTAAGCTAAATAGGTATTAACCTTTGCTGCTGGTTTGCAATATTCAATGGTGGCACACAAATGTTGATTACTAAGTTCTTTATTTTAAGGGAAAGTACATGAGACCTATACTTCTACGCAGCAAAAAAACATTGCAAATAAATAAAAAAGAAGAAAGAAAAAAAAGTGGACACCAGATCATAGATTGAGGAATGGAATTTACTAGGTATTAACGAATATACTCTAACACAACTCAACTCAACTCATCTAGCCTTTTTTTTTTTTTTTAACTACATGAGTCGGCAACATAAATTTACTTTTTTTCACTTTACTTTATTTAAGATTAAATTAATATTTAAATTATAAATAATTATTTTTTAATTATTTTTATTAAGATATTAACGAATATAACATGCATAAATTTATTGACGGTATTGGAAACCCCCCGCCTAGTTTGTCGGAATTGTCGCCGTGTTGAGACTTGAGATGGACCCTTGTTCGGTCTTGCTATCCGTCAAGTTCAACTACGCTTGGCATTGAGGTGAGGCTTGCCCCTAGAGCAATAGCAGGCCTGTTTAACCTCACCGCAGGATCAGCTCTAGGGTTGGGCTCCACGATCTCCCTCGCCAACACTTAATACAAGCCTCAGGTCACAGGTTTGAAGAAAGAATAGTCATATAGCGCCGGGTTACGAGTATGACAGCAGAGGTGGCGATCGATGAGAGCTTTAGGTATTTATATTTGTGCATATATATTCTTTGGTTTTAATTCAGCAATCGTAAAATAAATACTTATTAATTTATTATAAATTTTATTTTGATGCCATTAATATTTTCTTAATATCTATATATTTAGTTTCTAAATAAAACAAAGGTCATAACGCATCAAAACTTTATTTTACTTATGGTTTGATGATCATGAATTTTGATGTCAAGAGTGTTATTCGCGAGCGATATTTGCTGCATCATGATGTTAAGATCGATATTCGCTGCATCATGAAATCAGTCTCACGTGATCCGAAGAAGATGAGATCTTTCATCTAATAAAATAAAGCTTGATTATGGATAAAATTAAATCATATTTAATTTAAGTTTAAATAAAAGAAAATTAATTTAATTGTGGATAAACTTTATTTTAATTGATCCGCATATTTTTAAATAAAAGAAAAGGAGGTGTACATGTGGTATATTTTTTGACATGCTATCTCATTTTTTTTTTGAAGGGAATCGTTTAGGAATTTTTTTTCATTCTTTCCACTCGATTGAAAGAATTTATTATTATTATTATTTTTACCGTCATGAAACTTCAAAAGTAGAATTTATTGCATGAAAAATTGCTGTTGGATAATGTGGCGTTGGGACTTTCCTCATGAAATCACGGGCGGTCATTTAATGTTGGGGTTTTATGCTCACGTGTAAAGATTTTTGTGAAAGGGAGTAATAGAATGGGATTCTGAACATTTAATGCATAGTATTAATGCATGAATTTTGAACTGATTTATGGCCTCTAGCAACATTTTTGGGTTTTTATTAAAAATTATTATTTTTAATTCGATGAGTATGAGAACCTCATTCTATATTGTTTAATTGGTTCCATAAAGCAAAGATTATGATAAATTATTTTTTTCTGTTATAAAGATTAAGTTGAAACCACAAACGTTATTTTTTTTAAAGGTTCAATCAAATTCAAATTAATGATATTTTTATGCTTAATAAATTTGTCTATCTTTCGAAATTGAACTAATTGAAACAACTAATTGAAACAAGATATCACCAAAGTAACCATGAAGGATGTTGAATATTGTGTATGTGTATATTTCATGCGGGTATTAATCGGCCAAAAGGAAGGTTAATGCTTGGCCAAACTACACATATGTGTGATAAATACGAGGATTTACATATGAGTAATAAATTGATCCAAAATATATTTATTATTGACATGCATTATTGTTAATGTTTGATCATTGCAATAAGAGTACCACTAGCAGTTAATACTACTGTCCAAAGACTTGATATTAATGTTGCATTGGATATTTTGAGATGGGATTTACTATTATTTGAATTTATTGATATTTGGTATTAATTATTTATATGAGCATGTTATTTATGTATTGCTTTTATTTTACAGCTAATGTTGCTAATATTTTTGCTAACCTTAATTCAGTGCCGATCCTTAATGGTAATAACTTCAAGGGCAAGGATAAAGGCAAGAAAAGAAAGAATAAGGCTGCTAAGGATCCAGCAAAGAAGAAACAAAATCAGCATAAAGACAGTTGTTTCTTCTGCAATAAGCCTGGACATATTAAGAAGGAATGTTCCAAGTATCATGCATGGTATGAAAAGAAAGGTACATTTCTTAATTTGGTCTGTTCTGAAGTGAATATAGCTTCAGTCCCAATGGAGGGTTGCTTGAGCTACCGAAAACCAACTAATGCTGAAATGTGGAGGTAATTGGGCATTTTAGATTGTTATTAAGTTCTGGTTATTATTTGGATTTGAAAGACACTTTTATAGTACCATCATTTAGACGAATTTGGTTTCTATTTCATCTTTGGACAAATTAGGATATTGTTGTTCATTTAGAAATAGTCGGTTTAGTCTTTCGTTAAATTCAAATATTATTGGAACTGGTTCTCTTATGGTATATGACAATCTATATTTGCTTGATACTGTTGCTTCTTATAATGAAACCCTGAATATGGAATTAAGAGGTACTAAGCATAAAATTTGCAATGAAAATTCAGGAACATTATGGCATAAGCGATTAGGTCACATCTCTAAAAATAGAGTTGAACGACTTGTGCCAGATGAAATTTTGGATTCTCTTGATTTTACAGACTTTAGTGTCTGTGTTGATTGCATTAAGGGCAAACAGACCAAAACAAAGAAATTGGGTGCATATAGAACTATGGAAGTCTTAGAGTTGATACATACGGATATTTGTGGACCATTTCCTACACCTTCTTGGAATGATCAATAATATTTTGTATCATTCATATGATTATTCAAGATATGCATACCTATTTCTTATTTATGAAAAGTCCCAAGTTTTGGACGTGTTCAAATCATTTAAAGCTGAAGTTGAGCTTCAACTCAAGAAAAGGATTAAAGGAGTCAGATCTGACCATGGTAGTGAATATTACGATAGATATGATGGATCAGGTGAACAACGTCAGGACCATTTGCCAGATACCTAGAGGAGTGTGGAATCGTTCCAAGTATACCATGCAGGGACACCTAGCATGAATGGTGTAGCTGAAAGACGAAACATGACTCTTAAGGATATGGTAAGAGTATGATTTATCATTCTACCTTACCAGAGTTACTCTGAGGAGAGGCACTAAAGACACAACCTACATTCTGAACAGAGTGCCAACTAAAGCAGCTGTCAAAATACCTATGAGCTTTGGATAGGACGAAAGTCTAGTCTAAAACATTTTTATATTTGGGGATGTCCAGCTGAGGCAAGGCCTTATAGGCCACATGAAAAGAAATTGGACTCAGGATAGTGAGTAGCTATTTTGTTGGGTATTCTGAGCGATCCAGGGGTTACAAGTTTTATGATCCCAAATCAAGGATAATTTTTGAGATGGGAACTGCAACATTCTTTGAGAATATCAAGTTTGGGGTAGAAATAAAGTTAGAGACTTTGTCTTTGAGGAGGAATTGGAACCAACTACTCTTGTTGAAGAGCAGCTAGTTCCTATTCCTATAATTACTTTTGATAATGATCAAGTTGCAATTCCAGAATAATAAGAAATTATTGTTCAACCCTCAGAGGTACAAACTCAACAACCTCAAGAACAAGTGCATCAAGAACAAGTGCCTTTGCGGCAATCCACTAGAGAAAGGAAGAATGCTATTCCAGATGACTATATAGTGTTTCTTCAGGAACGTGAGGAAAATAATGGCATGATGGAAGATGATCCTGTCAACTTCCTTCAAGCCATACAAGGTTCTAATTCAGAAAAGTGGATTGAAGTAATGAAAGAAGAGTACAAGTCTATGCAAGATAATAAAGTTTGGGAACTTGTCCCATTACTAGAAGGTGTGAAACCTATTAATTGCAAATGGATTTTTAAGACCAAACAGGATTCAAAGGGTAATGTGGAAAGGTATAAAGATGTCTTGTGGCTAAAGGCTATACTCAAAAGGAAGGGATTGACTTTAAAAAGACCTTCTCTTCAGTTTCATCGAAGGACTCTTTTAGACAATCATGGCTCTTGTTGCACAGTATGATATGAAACTCTATCAAATGGATGCCAAGACGACATTTCTGAATGGAGACATTGATGAGACAATTTATATGGTGCAACCAGAAAACCTTGTGTCAGGAGACCCAAAGAAAATGGTTTGCAAATTGACAAAATCCATTTATGGGTTAAAGCAAGCTTCTCATCAATGGTACCATAAATTTCATCCAAGTAATTTCTCATTTAATTTTAAAGTGAATGCAGTTGATGATTGTGTGTATCATAAGTTCAGTGGGAGTAAATACATTTTTTCTGGTTTTGTATGTGGATCACATTTTGCTTGTCACAAATGATATAGGCATGTTGCACAAAACCAAAAGATTTCTATTAAACAATTTTCAAATGAAAGATCTTGGTGACGCCTCCTTTGTATTGAAAATCTAGATACATCGAGATCATTCTCAGGGTATCCTTGGATTATCACAAAGGAGCTATATCGATAAAGTACTTAAGAGATTTGGCATGCAAAATTGCAAAACAAATGATACCCCTATCGCTAAAGGAGATAAATTTAGTATTAATCAGTGCCCAAAAGGAAACCTTAAAGTTGAAGAGATGCAGAAGATTCCTTATGCTTCAGTTGTATGGAGTCTAATGTATGCTCAAGTTTGTACACGTCCGGATAGTGCGTACATTGTTGGAGTGTTAGGCAGATATTTAAGCAACCCAGGAATGGATCACTAGAAAGCAGCCAAAAGGGTTATGAGATACCTGAAAAGAACAAAAGATTATATGCTCATATATAGGAGATCAGATCATTTTGAGATCATTGGGTATTCTGACTCCGACTTTGCGGGATGCCAAGATAGTAAAAGATCCACTTCGGGCTATGTATATCTATTAGGTGGTAGGCTATTCCTTGGAAAAATGCAAAACAGACACTCATAGCTTCTTCTACTATGGCAACAAATTTATAGCATGTTATGAAGCATCCAATCATAGGATATGGCTAAAAAATTTTGTTACTGGGCTGTGCATATTGGAAGGAATTAAAAGACCGCTAAAGTTATTTTGTGATAACAAGTCAGCCGTATTGTATTCCAACAATAATAGGAGCTCGACCAAGTCAAAGTATATTGATATCAAATTCCTGGTTGTAAAGAAAATAGTACATAGTGGTCAGATTTCTATAGAGTATATAGGGACAAACTCCATGGTTGTGATCCCCTTACAAAGGGTGTGCCGCCCAAAGTCTTTCATGAGCATACTGCTCATATGGGTATTATAGAGCATGACGATGCTTAGATTTAGTGGGAGTTTGTATTGCTTCTATTTTATGCTTTATATTTGGTTTGTGCACACTTATGTATTTGGATATTTTTTATCAGAAATAAAGTATTTTATTCAGTTCAGTACACTCTATAAAATCATGTTAAAGTTTTGATCTCACTCAAGTTTAAGAAAAACCAGTTGAAAATAGGCATGTTAAAATCATATTACATGTAATTTTCATCCTACACATCCATATCATGATCCATGTTATTCAGTTGTATCAATATACGTGACCATTGATGGATCGAGTTATGATAGATATAACAAAGGCCGCTTTGATCCTATGTTGGTATGATTGATGGATCAAATTGGTTATAGATACATTTTGGTAATGATAGTACAATTGAGCTCATTCGGTTATTTTTTTGGAAAACATAATTATAAGGTTACATATATAGCCCAGTGGAAGATTGTTGGATTTTTAATCCAATATTGGGCTTATATGTGAAATAATTATGTGTTGCGGACTGTCAAATAAGGTTAAGCCTAATTAAAAGTGATCAGCTAAGGTTTCAGTGATTTAGGCTTTAGTGTATCTGATAAGGTATGGTACTTTAATGTGTAGAGACCTAAGGGGTTATTTCTATTTTTATGATGGCTAAAATAGAAATATCAAAAGATAATGATGAAATTATCTATATATAGCGGTTGTGGTCCCTAAATCACACGTATGACCTTTTTCTTTGAATCCCATCATCAGAAAGAATAGCTAGAGAAAATTCTAAAAGGCTCTATGGGAGTACGTGTTGATCTGAAAGGCCAATCGCAGGACTCTGAAGAGCAATCAAGCAATATAGATTCAGGTACGCTTCATTTATCTATTATGGATTCTTGATGATTGAACATAAATGATTCTTGGACTATGGTTTTCACCAAAAGGTTCATATTTAATTTCCAACATCTAGCTTCCATCTTTATGGAGGGAAGAAAAATACCAATGCCATTCTTTGTTCTGCTGATGTTTCAGATGCTGATCAGGTGTGGGGGTGGGGATATGGAGGGAAAAGGCAACTTAATTGGTCTGGGTTCTCTTGTCATCGTATCCGCGCAGTCTCTACTGCAGTCAGCTGCTGCTTATATCAGGTGGCCTGACTTCTGTGTAGCTTTTGGTTGCATCAGCATGGATCCCACCATGAACATTTTAACATGTTAATATTTTTCTTGTATAAAACATGCTACTATTTTTTTCGGTTAATTCCAAGTTATGTCATTGATATACTAATTATAATCCTACATCACTGAGCGACATCATTGATTATAGAAGTATAAATATCTCTCTGATTGTGCTCATTTCGGCGGGCGTGCGTGCGTTTGAGTGGGGGTGGGGGAAGGTCGTGGAGCTATTGGTTATTAACCTGCTTTGTTTGCTAATGATGTTTCCGAATTTTACATGTTGATTGATAGACTGAGAGAATCAGTGTGAAGTCTGTTTCCGAATTTTACATTTGATTGATAGGCTGAGAGAATCAGTCAGTTTCCGAATTTTACATTTGATGGATTGGCTGAGAGAATCAGTGTCAAGTCCTGAATCAGAATCAATGGCCATGGAATTTAAAGAGTAAACATATTCAAGACCCTGGATCAGCTGTATGGAAGTATGGAAGGATAGCTCAAAGGATTTGCAGTAGATCTAATTTGACATGCACGAGTTAAGATGCGTTTTCAGTGCCATGCATATTTCGAACTTGATCCATTGCCAAACCGTCCGAATCATAACATCAGAATTTTAGCATCCATGATACTTCTTATACAAGACATAAGACATAGTGACGTAAAATTCTTTCTACAGCCACATTATTCGCTCCCACGACGACAGGTTACTCGCACTTTGAAAACACAACACGACATGTAATCAAAAGCACAAGATACTGCTGTCTTAAATAAGGAAATGAGGCAGAATCTCGGTGGAGGCGGCTTCTGCTGGCAACATCCAGCAAGACCTGCATAGGGAAAACATTCATTTCCACTTGGCAATACATATTACACGTCCAATTTTCCATAAGGCGGTACATGCGATCACCATAAGTCGTGACAACAAAATGATAAAAATGCACTTCTACCAATTGCACATGGAACATTCGATTTTTCATGAGATAATAACCAAATTATCATAAATTGAGCCAGGCCACACATTAAACTGTTATAGCTAACGAAAGAAAAAAAAAAAGGGTAGACAATTGCATATCATGCAATATCCAACCAAGCACCAACAGCAAGAGACTAAAGCACCTCTGCTGGCAGCAGAGATAGAGTTAAATGTCCTCTTAACAGTCCAGCGATTCCACAGCAAAATCTTATAGGGAAACTGCTAGCAAAACAAAGCGCTTGTCTAAACTCCAAATTATTACAATCAACAAATAGAGTCAGTTAGGCCTTGGTGTAGCCCACTCAACTCTCAGGATAAGGTTATCATAGCCATAGCCATTAAGCTTGTTTATAGCTCTCTCAGCATCTTCCCTGTTGACAAAGTTCACAAAACCAAAGCCCCGACTCGCTCCAGTCTTCTGATCAACAGCAACATAGACACGAGTAACAGGGCCAAAAGAACGGAAGAGCTCATGAAGGTCAGGCTCCCGGGTATCCTCAGAAAGGTTGGTCACCCGAACCGAGTTCTCATCATTCCGGCGTCTCATCTCAGTTCCGCTCCTGTCTGCACCAGCTCTCAAACCAGGGGGAACGTAAGTTCCTTTGCTAGGACCAGATGAAGCTGCAGGTTCTGCAGCTGGGGGCCTGTCAATAAATCCCTCTGTTTGGGCAGCTAGGTCCTTGTAGGGGCATTTTGATGTCCAGTGGTCACCCTTTTTACCACAAGTCCTGCATACCATGAGAACAGCACCTGCTTTCCCAATAGCTGCCAATGGATCTCCTGCAGCCTTTGTTTCTTCAGCTTTGGTACCTGTGGTCAGTAGTACCAAGTCACTAAAACTTCACATGAAACTTGGGAGTCAAAAACTTGATTTAATGCAATGTGCAAATGAAATAAGAAGAAAGCGATAAAAAATAAGAAACTAATAATAATAACTCAACAATACATGATATTTTAATCATATTAGTCATTTGTCTCTCATATCTGATGCTGTACCTAACAGTAATTCTGCAAACATATGATATGCTATTAGAGAGACCACCAAAGAAATCCACAATGATGTAACAAACTGAAGAGTGGGAAAAAGCATGTCTCTTAATATGAAACTCATTTTAATGGTGTCAAGATGCCCCTGCCTCACTTATATTAGAATGCTAAGAAATAGGCTTCAGTCATCCTTTCCAAAACACCTGCATGTCCTACCCATACATGATGGCTTCTAAAGCTCAACACTTGGCAAACTCCCAGCTAATTCTAGCGTTCACAATGTTTAAAATGCAAAGAAAAAAAGTGAGAAGAAGGTGCAACTCCTCCAATTAGCAAAGGCTTGCTGCAATAATGATGATGATCTCTTCCTAAGTGCAACATCACCAACTAAGAGAACCTATACAGCACCTATCATGAAGATGATTTGCTTGTAAATTCCGATAATGGAAAATAACAAAACATACAGAAAAAGGTAAGTATACACACAGCACACCACCATGACATGCGCGCATGCGCACACGCACTTGCGCGCACAGAGAGAGAGAGAGAGAGAGAGAGAGAGATGACTTGCAGGTATCAGAAGTTTAATTCAATATTTGGTGCTCTGGAATATTCAAGCGTCGCACAGTGAAAGTAGATTTCCAGCACAAAATAATATCAGCCGAAACAAATTGATGAATTGTTATTAATATTCCTTATGGAGAATAACATCGCCACAGCTGAAAATATTACAGCAGACATGATATTTAGAAGAGATGTTAACAACTGTACGGTAGTGCCATGATTCAACGATGCTGCTAAACCATGCAAATAATTTTTACGAAGACAGAGCCATATTACAAATCATGTGACCTTAAGGTGGTGGACTTATAGCTGGTTATGCCCTCAAAGTTTAATATCAGACTTAAAGGGTATCAATATGGCTACACTAGATTGCATAATGGAACTAAAAATACTCTTGCAGGTTATTCAAATTCAATACTATCACAACGGAATCAAAAATCCAAAAAATAAAATAACAAACACTACCAGTATAGATAGAATTGTCTGCGCACTTACATCAATTGTTATTTCAAGAATGAGCTAGTGCAACTATTCATAACAACATGACAGCAAAATGATCCTTAATGTAGTAAAAGGTTGACAAGGAAGGATAAATGTCATACATACCAAGGCAAACGCTAACTGGAGAAGTCAATCACTAGAGAAGATGGGCAAAGGAAGGAGAGAAAAATGTATTGCAAGCACATTAAACTAGCATTCAAAAACCTCTGTAAACTACAAGACATAATAAGCCTATCTTCCATACATGGGCATTTGTAAAAGTTGACCTGGGGTCTGAAACCCCAACAGAAGAGGTCAGGTTGGCATCCAGTCAAGGGCTAAAAAAATTCAGATGATGAAATGAACTCTTAATTGGTATTCACATTTCATTATTGCAAACACATCCATCTAAAAATCCTATGGTAGCCTTCAATGAGAATAATTGGTATATAAGGATTCATAAAGCTGATCCCTAATCATCAGGTTATAACTTAACAATTATAATATAAAAGGATTAAATAACTCAAGTTCGAAAGCAGCCCAACAAATCAGCCATCTCCTTATCTTGTTAAAATACCACCTCTTTCACTGAAAAAGGAACATCTCACTTTACTATTTATCCTCTTGCTTTACTACTCATCCCCAAACTCTTCAATTTTTACTAATCCTACACAAAAAATCCACAACCAACTTTATATCATCCAATAAATTAAAAGCTATAAATTCTTACTTTGGGGATTTCCAATGTTTTTGTTCAACTAACAACTTTAAAATCATCCCTTAAGGCAAAACTCCAATTCTACAGGAAAAAAGGGGGCCATATCAGCATTAAATTTCCATCAACGTGTAGTTACATGCATTGGTTTACTTCTCAATGGCCATACCATGCAATGAATCTTTGCCATCCATGCTTAACCCGTGTGCTATTAGAACCTTGATGCAGCATAAACTTGATTTGGTACCATTATGATAATCTGATGTTATCAGATTATCATAATATCAAATAATGCATGACAACTGCCATTCAATCTTGCACGTTCCCACTATGCATGTTCCTTGCATCCTCATCATGGGAACTTTAAACATTACAACATGATGTGGGAAGAAACTCTATATCACCCATTATGAAAAAAATGTTTTACTTTGACATCATGCTTTCCTGCACAAGTTTCCTTATTGGAGAATGCTTCCTTGATCACATCAAATTGCTCGCTTTCATCTACAAATTATATAGAGCAATTTAAATCTATAAAAATTATTTGTGCAATTTAACATCATCAAACTAGTGCATATCTGAAGCAAACTCAACACATACATCATTAAACAAAATAGACTAGTAATCAACAAAAAGTAGTAAAGCCAATGAAGGCCCTCATTATGAATTTGTCAACTACTTCATTATATCCCATGCCCCTATGCCTCTTCATCATCATCTTCCTCATCATCCCAGTTAGCATAAATTTTTTAACTTGTTTTGCTTTCATTTGAACTGATAATGACCAGATTTACTACAACAATAAATAGGAATTCATACCTTATGATGATGCCAAGTTTATACCTCAAGATGTATTTGCATTTCCACACCTCACATCTCCAGCATCATAAAACCATTATGGCAACAACCCTATCCATGTTTATGTGAAAAAAATGCAGAATCCAATATCCATAAACTGCACTTCCCTCCTGTTCCTTCTGAGCTCTATCACTCGCACTCTATAGTCCCTTGTAACCCTTCTCTTATAAATTCTGTCTCTTTTACCATTTATAATTCCAATATTCTTTCAAAAATCATCTCTTACACCACTTTGTCAATAAAAAATTTTGCTTTATTGTCTTTAGATTTTTCTATAGTCTGGTAAAGCCTCAAACACTTATTGTAACTTCCTAAGAATCACACAGGCTCTCATTTGGACGCTCAAACCTACCTCAGAAAAGAGGATGAAGCATCTCGTTCATAGCCATGGTCTAATAGCCAATATCACATGCGATAAAAGGAGTGCATGCACTTGTATTGTCCAATCTTTTGGCTTGATCTCAACATGCTTAAAGAGTAGACAGAACCCTTCAGGTTTGTTCAGATGCCCTTCATAAGTATGCTTAAAAAGTTCACTCTTAGCTGTGTTATTTCACATCTTCTCCCTTGTTTATATCCATGTTCCAGCTAAAAGTTCACCACTTAGTTAGAATACATCACTCAGAACCCCAAATTTTGTAACCCATCATACTGTAAATCTGCACATGTACTAGTGTAAGCCTTTTAGACATCTTTCTAGTTTATACTAATTAGTGGAAACCAACAGCCCTCTTGTTGGAGAGACTTGTAAGCTGTAGCAAACGGTAAGAACGCCATATAGCTAAAATTTTATCCAAAAGCCTCTTTAACAAGCTACGATACACCCATCCAATAAGAGCATACGTGCAAAAATCAGTCCAAAGCAATTCTAAAGCACCAGTGATCCTCTCACATTATAAAAAATTAATTAGAAACAAGAAACCAAAAATACATCCTATCACTTGTTTCATCATTTTACTAATCCCACACTGAAAGCTGGTTACAAACTTTAACTGAACTTATGACTTAACATCTGTTTTATTCAAATCAAAATCTACGTGCTAAAGAATTCCTATAGCCTACGGTTTATCTAATATTTCAGAGATTACTAGGTCATATGAATTGACTGTTAAAATCTGTCCTGCCCTATCATATCATAAGCTGAAGGCAATAGAGTTCACAGCATAAGCATACACAAACATGGAGACCATGCATATAGATTTTTTTTTTTTTTCCATCAGTCCAGCAATCAGACAAGCACAAATGGGAAAAGTAAAATATTACAAAGCAGTAAAAAATTTTTTAAGATTCTTTTGAAGGATAAGGCAAAAAACTGTTCCCCTAAAACTAAATTACTCAATATTCTGAAGACCACATATTAATATGACCCAAAGAGGGCCAATTTTACCAGAAGATACAGAACAAGCAATTGAAGGCATATGTATCGATGACTCAATTAAATTGTACCACAAAAATATTTTCATATAGCACCAATGCATCGCTTTTTCACCGAAATTTTCATTGCCAGAGATTCTTTTTTACCATGACAAAAAAAAAAAAATCAATCAATAATTGCATATGTGATAAATTTCAAGAACATTGAGTCAATAAAAACGACATGCAAGTAGCCTGATCGATAATATTCAGCAAAGAACGTTCCCATGTACCATAGATGCATCAAACTCTTTGCCAAAATTTTCATCAGGAAGGATTATGTTTCTTCGTAGTGCACAAAAGTATTCAATCAATAACTCGATGGATAACCAATCCCAGGAAAAGCCAAGAACAGATCCCGTCTTTGAGAAACTAAAATCTTCAGAGAGATCAAACGCAACCCAAGCAATGATCCCAAAAAACAAATCCAAACCCTAAGAAAACACGAAAAGAATCTTGAGAGGATTAAAAAATAATATAGAGAGAAGAAACGAACCTGGTGCACGGGGCCTCTCGATAAGGATCTCCTCAGTGGAGACCATGGTGAGGCGGCTGCCCGCGTCCTCGTGCGCGGCATCGCCGAACTTGGGCCAGGAACGGCGCTCGAGGGCTCGCTTGCTGAGGCGGGCGCGAGCGAGCTTGCGGACGCGCGTGGTCGTGGTGACCTTGACCTTGTTGCCCTCGTCGTCGAAGCGGTACTCGATCGTCTTCTTGATCCCGTTCTCGTCGGGGCCCAGCACTACCGGCGGCGGAAGCAGGAAGTCGAGGTCGCCGCCGTCATCCTCGTCGAGCTCTCCCCACCGGAGCTTGTGGGGGCGGGCCGCGTCCACCGCCATCGCGTTACTTCTCTCCCAACGAACGCTCGCTCTAACCCTAGACCTTTCGCTTCCCTTCACTCAGCGAGCGTCGGGTCCGGTCTCGTTCCGAAGCTAACAGGATTGATGCATGAACCGACCAGGAATAAATAAATAAAACAAATGGTTCTGCATCATGGAAAAGTCTTTGCGCATGCCGATAGACAAAGCGTGCACTGTATTGGTCGCGCATCTATGATATACGTTATGGTTTATGGGGGACATGGCACGTATGATGATATGAACACATGATCAATCTCTATGTACAGTAATATTGGCACATAATTAATTTATGCATTTGGTACATGCTTTATATAATTGGTCTTCCGTGCATAAAAGACTTTTCTTTACATCATTTAGGTTTTGTTTGAATTTTTGAAAGGAAATAAAGAGAAGAGTAAGGGTATATTTTGACGAGAGGGAAGGAGAAGAAAAAGAATATAAAATATCATAAGTTAAATAAGAAAAGTGAAAGAAAAAGGAGGAAGGGAATGGGAGTAATCGGTTCCACTCCTTTCCCTTTCAATGATGATAAATGTGTTAACCCTCAAATCAGGGGTAAGCTCGGGGAAGGAAAAAGTTTAAGTCATACTTTCTTGAAAGATCAAAACATCTCTTCATTTTCTATTCTAAAAGAATATAATTGTCGCATAACTCTTTCCCTTCTTTTCCTTTTATGTATCCAAACAAGATAATTGATATTATCCTTCCTTTCTCTTTCATCGTTTCCAAACAAAAGAAGAAGAGCAACACTTCCTTTCCCTTCCTTTCCTTTCCATCGCTTTCATTTCTTTCCATCAAAAGATCCAAACAAAGCCTAAAACGAAGAAAAGGATAGAAAGAGAAGGAAGGGGGAGGAAGAATTGTTATCCTTTTTGTTTGAAAAGAATGGAAAGGGAAAAAAAAGTAATATCAATTCTCTTTTTGGATAGAAGGGAAGAAAAAGAAGAGTAAGAGTTATGTAACAACTATACCCTTCATACTTCACATAATATGTGTAACAATATATTTTCGATGTAAATCAAATGCATCAATCCTAGATTCTATTTCTACACTAATTAAAATGGATAATAGCAAAAAATATATTAAAAAATTATTAAAATAATAATAAGTTAAAAGGAATGATAAACTAAGTTTGTTATAATGAATAACTAATCCTTATTGATAAAGAAAAAAGATGGCAGAGCGAGGGAAGAAGATAAAGAAGAAAATGTAGTAGAATGGGTTTGCTTCTCTCTTAAACTTAATTCACTAGAGTTTTAACCCAACCAAAAAAAATCCATTAAAGTTCCATCGCAATTATTTTTTAGTCTTTTAACAAGTCTAGATTTGTCTAAATCTTTTTTAAGCAAAAATAATTATAAAAGTGATTGTTAACATCAGGAAGTTTAATGCAACAGTAAAAATGTTCTCACCTACTTCTTCTCCTTCCCTACATTCCTCCTCCTTTTGCTACTGTACTGTTTTGAGAACCCTAGTGCTCATGGTAAAAAGAATAAAGAGTAAGAATAAATCGTGAGAAAAATGTAGAGAATATAAGAATATTCTGGTCTTTAAAAAAACAACTTAAACATTTCCCCTCTCCCACGTTACCTTCGATTGGGAGTTAATAAATTTATCATCATTGAGGGAAAAATAAGGGGAATTGGTTGCTCTCATTCCTTCTAATGGGAATTTGGGATGCTTGGAGGCATGTTTTTCAAAAACTTTAATCATTTTGAAAACAAACATCACCAAAACCTTAATTCCGAAGATCACCTTTATGCAGTTCAAGAAGTAAATCAATTAAAATCTGAAATAAATGACTAAGAAAAATACCTAGATTGCTAAATCCAATAATCTCTAAGAGGCACACAAGTGTATGCCCTCCAAAGGTGATCCACACGAGAATCAATTCGAAGAAGCACTCCTATTTGTTTATTAGAACCTTCCCTTTTGATCATAGGCAGCCTTTTAATGTTTCTTTGGACTTTTTCCTCTTCAAAAGCTTTTCAATAAGCCTTTACACACTCTAATAGCTTTTCTCTAACTCAACTTAGGGCCTTGTCTTAATATGATAGTGATATTAAGACAAGGGAAGAAGAGAAGGGGAAAAGGAGGGCTTACGGCTCTTTGTTTTTTTTCTTTCTGTTCACAGAATTCCTTCTTCGGTTCCAAATAAAAATGAAGGGGCAAAAACCAGAAGTGTCGGATGGGGAGAAAGGGCATCATCCAAATGGCATAAAGAGAGGAAGAGACGCTTTACATGAATGCTTCACTCCGAGGGGGCGAAGGGTAACTTCAAACCCCCACATGCCCATATTAAACATTTAATTAATTAAATTATTTTATTAATAAATTTAAATAATATTTAATAAATTAAACTCATTTAAATTTGAAATAAAATAGTTTAAAAAGAGACTAAGGCCCTGGGTCAACCCAGACTAACCAAGTTAACCCAAACTAACCAAATCAAGCTAAAATTCTAATCCAATTTGAATTTGATCATCATAAAAAAAAAAATCTAAAAAAAATCTCATAAATTCATATTAAACTCTTGATAGGCGGCCCAACACGTGGCTAATGTTAATTTAGGTCCAACTTAAATTTATTAGCCCAATCAGCAAACAAATGGACCTAAACAGATTAAATCAGGAGCTCAGGTTAGCCCAAATATGCTAGTATGCGATCCTGGCCAACCAATTAGGATCCAAAAATCCTAATAAAAATATTTTTAACTTTTTCAATCAATTTCTATTGTGTATGACCCTCTAGGTTCCTCATCTAGCCAGCAGTAGGTTTTGATTTAGCCCGATTATGTATTCGACTATCTGAAATAGGTCAAATCGGACTAATTACTTAAACTGTTAATATGGGCCAACCTTTAAATTGACTTATGAAATCAATCTAACTGATTCATAAAAACTTACAAGACAAGATTGATATCTAACAACGTGTCATGCCTACCCAGAAGATAAGGAATTTGATAAAAATTATCAAAATACCCTTTAGTGTCAAGTTATCGTGTAATTCAATCCTTCAATATTCCTTTATCCTGATTAAGTGATGGGCATGGATAAATGTCAAACCCTCATACTTAATCCATTTAAATCTCTAATCATTAATGAAAACTCAACCAATGATAAATTAGAAAACCTTTTCTAATTTCATCATACTTTGATCAAAGATTTTCTGAGTCAACATTTGATGAGATTACTTGTGATAAATACTCTTCTTTCTAGGAGTTATCGATTCATTATTGACTTACTTATTACCTTCATACATAATCCTCTATATTCAGCATCACCCCATACATAAATTTTTTATCATGAATGAATATGAACCAAAATATGGATTTATGTACATAAGATACTATGGTGGTCTCAGGTCTAAGGAGTATTTGCACAACTCCCACTTAGAGAACAATCTATTATGACAAGTAAGTAAAACCTCCATTGGATGTTCTCCTGTCGGATCAATTTAATGAACTCATAACCTAATGAGCACCCACATCCTTGTATTAGTATCTCTACACAAGTGGTTATGAGACCAACCATCCTCACAATCGAGCATACATAAGATGTGCTAATTTATCCGGATTCATCGATCCCCAAATCGATGATCCTATGGCTAAGAATATTCTAGATTAGGGTTTATAGGTTTTAGGTCTCACTGTTATCTCTGTAACCCTAAAAATATTACCCTATTTTATGGGGTTCATCATAAAAAACATAAGACATAGCATATGATGAAATATAAAATTGTCTTTATTATCATTCTTGAGTTGAAACAAATTACAAATTTTGCCATTGAACAACAACTATGATTGGCTTTCAGAGCACAATTCTTTTAATCTCCCACTTGCACTAAAGCCAATCGCCCTTGTATTGCTCATACAATCAAGATGGCGATCTAACTGTTATAGTGGAAGGGCTTTAGTGAATGGGTCTGCTATGTTGTTCTTCATTTCAACTCGTTCTATCACCACATCATGTCTTTCAATAATGTCTCAAACGAGGTGGAATACAAATATTCGTTGATGAAAGTGGATATTTGCAATGAATACAAATATTCGTTGTTGAAAATTCATAATTAATAAGGAAGGACTTTCTGTAACGAATATTTTTGTGGTGATTAAAAATATTCATTGCTGAATGTTTTAGCACCACATAATATTCATTTTTGCGAGAAAATTTTTGGCACCAAAAACTTTCATCAACGAATTAATATTTCTGCTATGAATAAATTCATTGTTAAAATTCTGATTATTAGCAACAAATTTTAATTCATTGCAAAAGTTATTTTTAAAAAAAATAATAAAAATAATATATTCAGTAATGAATATTTTATTTTTTGCAATAAAAATCTATATAAATAAAAATTAATTAAAAAAAAGTTAATTAGAAGAATCACCCTAACTACCTTTTCTTTTCATCTACGCCTTATGCGAGTGCATGGAAAGAAGAAGGGTTAATCCCTATTTCTAAGCAGCCTGACAGGAGGACTTCATCGCCATCATCATTGATCCAAGTATGCATCTCTTAACCAAACCCAACCCAACCCTAGTTAAAGAGAGAAGAGGGAAACTGGACTGAGTTATCTAGTTTTTCTTCTACCCTAGTTTTTATTTAAAACAACACTAACCCTAGTCTTCTACGATCAACTCCCGAGTCCCCGACGTAGTTGTGTTGGGGAGGGGGGGGGGGGGACAGTGAGCAGCGGGGGGCCAATCAGAGGGGGTGACAGGGAGCGGGGGGGTGGGCCGACCGGAGGGGGTGACAGGGAGCGGAGAATCGAGCATGGGAGGGGGGGGGGGGGGAAGAAACAGAGGGGGGGGGGGGGGGGGGGAAACAGGAGCTGACGATGCTTGTGGAGGAGGGGGGGAGATACAGGGGCTGACGATGCTTGCGGGGGAGGGGGGAAACAGGGATTGATGATGCTTGCGGAGGGGGGGGGGGGGGGGGAACAGGGGCTGATGATGGTTGTGACGGAGGGGGGGGGGGGAATAGGGGCCGACGATGCTTGCGGGAACAGGGGCTAAGAAGAATCGTGGGGCGGCTGAGAAGCATCATGACAGAAAGTGTCACGCCCCAGACCCAAAAATTTTGAGCTAGGGTGACAACCCGCCGCATGCCAGGCATGCAAGGCGCCCCGAATCATGACACTGAATTCAAGAAAGGCAACAACCTATATATCATTCAAGTCCATAACTTTAATACAATCCATAACTAAAGATTTGGGCTACAAGCCCTACACGCAAACATTACTGGGTTACATCAACATATGAATCCACTTTATTTTAAATAGAAGCTCCAACGACCCTATGGTTCCTTCTTCAATCCTGAGGCTCTGAAAACATTGTGAGATTTATATGAGCTCACACTCAATAAGTAAGCCATGTTATACAGTCAAATCATAGCATAACAATCAATAAGCACATAAATGATTTGCATGCTTAAACATTCACAAATACTCAAACATGCAATGTAAGTAAACTCACTGTTTACACTCTCAATGGTAACTGTAAATGTGACCCACGGCCCTGCAATATCTCAATAGTGTACCAACAAGCATCCCCCTACTGAAAGGGTCCAGATACCAGGGTCACGCCATGTCAAAATCCACCAGAACACACTCTATATGTGTGATGCCACCTCGAACCAAGCAGAACACATCCTCTAGATGTGTGATGCCACCTCATAGTAACTCAGAACACATCCTCTAGATGTGTGATGTCATCTCGAACCCAAGCAGAACACATCCTCAAGACGTGTGAATGGCATAAACAAGCAGAACTCATCCTCTAGACGTGTAGGTGGCATAAACAAGCAGAACACATCCTCTAGACGTGTAGGTGGCATAAATAAGCAGAACACGTCCTCTAGATGTGTGTATGGTATGACATGATAAAGGAGAACCGCGGTGACACATAACAGTACCTCACATCACATGCACTCATCATATCAATAACAACTCTATATTGCATAAATAGTGGATTATACTTACTGAACAATTGCATATAATATATCACATCAATGTCATAATAACTGCATCTCTCATGCATAGCATCCACATATGAAATCATAGCACATAAACAGCCATGTGTTCATAGTATTCATCTACTTACAATTTAGCCAATATTCATAACAATTCTTCAAGTCACAATATAATTCATAATTTATATAATGAATAAATTAATTATTAAATACTGATAACTGGCTTACTTACTTCAGTACACAATCCAACAGGTATATATCAGCTAGTCAGATGTCTGGGCACCTACAGGATCATTTTACACAATTAATTTATTAGAATAAGAATATTAAAACGACCCTTAGAATTCTACCCAGACTAGTTCATGGGCCCAACTTTGGGCTTGAATATCTCCCACTATACACACCCAATTGGGGAAGTAAAAATATCCCAAGAAACTAGAATTCACCAAGATTCTAGCCATATAAATATTTTACTAATCCCGACCCGTTACAGGGCCCAAAAACTAACCCCAAATCTTAATGCTGCACGGCCCAAAAGGCCCTGAACCGGCCGGCCCAGCTGGCCCAGTTCAGCCAAATCAACCCGATCCCCTGTTTCACCAAAACAGGGGATGGGTTCCATGCCGGTGGCCATGGCCGCCGCCGGCCAAATTAAGGACGGCCCGGCCGTCGGTGGCCAGGCCAGAGCGGCCGCCGCCGCGGCCGGCCACCCATACCCCCCCCTCTCTCAATTCTCTCTCTCACATGTTAATCGACCGCACGACTGTTTACTGTGCCGGCATCATCTCAGCTAATTGGGGGCAGTCCGGCCACCGTTGGCCGGACCGAAATCGGCCGCCGCCGCGGCCAGCCACCTCCCCCCTCCTATCTCATCAATTTCCCTCTCATCTCTCTAATTTCACTCTTCTTCTCCCTCTCATCCGCGCAGCACGATGCTGTGCCGGCGGCACGGCTGGCCACCTTGGCCGGACGGACCTCCACCGGACACACGCCCGGCGCCGGTGGAGGCGACAGGCCAAAGCTCGGGCTCGGTGAGGCGGCGAGCATGCCACCGGGCCCGAACCAACCAGCAACCGGCTTCCGCCACCGCGCGAGAGAAGGGCCAATTGGCCTCTCTCTCTTCTCTCTCTCCACCACCACCCCGCCGGATGCCTCCCCCGACGCCGGTGGAGTCGCCGGCCGAAGCTCAGGCCCGGCGAGGCGGCGAGCACGCCGCCGGGCCTGAACCAAGGTTCGTTCGGTCTGATTTCTTTTCTCTGCCTCCCGCGCTCTCTCTGTCTCCCTATCTCTTTCTCTCTCTCATGCTCTCTCTCTCTCTCTGGACCAGGGGATTACCTGATGGATGAAGTGCGCCAGCGTGAAGGAAGGAGGAGGCCTCCTTCCTATTTAATCACCTGAGCAGGGTCTCGGATCGGGGGTTTCCCGGAAGACTAAATGCTTCACCTGGAGCGAAGCGTCAGTCCGGGGAACCCAATAGACTGGAGCTTGGTTCATCTGAACCAAGCCTGGTTCGTTTGAACCGGGTACCACATCCTCCCCATAATTAAATTACCGGGGGTTTACATTCTCCCCTCCTTATAAAATTTCAGCCTCGAAATTTGATATACATCCAATAGAATATGAATCCAAATTTTCTATCTCATAATCAGCTAAATTTCATTCAAAAGTCACCGTCATCGATACATCGTTGATACCACTAAAGCTGTCACTGATACATCATTGATCTGTAATAAGATACACATAATTGTGGATGTTTCTTTTTCATTTTCTTCTTAGACTCCCAGATAATCTCCCTCTCAGAATAATTACTCCACTGCACTTGACATAAGGAATACTACACCATCTCAGAACTTAATCCTTGCGGTCCACAATGTGCACAAGATGATCTTCATAGGTCAATTCTTTCTTAAACTAAATCGGTTCAAGTTCTAACACATAACGGGGGTTGAAATACACCTCCTCAGTCATAAAGATATAAAACATATTGAATACCCCAAAGAGTAATGAAGACAGTGCTAAGCTATAAGCCACCTCCTTTATTTTGATCAAAATCTCAAATGGCCCAATTTATTGTGGACTCAATTCACCTCTAAACACAAATCTCATTACATAATTGGTTAGTAAGACTTCCAAATGATCTTCAACCTGAAATTTCAAATCTTTCTGTTTAACATCAACATAACTTTTCTATTAACTCTGAGCTACATGAAGCTGCTTTAATTAATGATACTTTTCATAGTTGTTAAACCAACTCAGTAACCAAATTTTCTCTCTCATTTTATTTCAATAAAAAGGGGATCTATACCTTATAACATAGACAATTGAAATGAATCCATTTGAATGTTGGCTTGGTAACCATTAAATAAGCAATTTCACTAAGGGTAAGAAGCTATACCAATTACTTTCTAAATCCATCACACAGGCTCGCAGTACATCATCAAAATCTAATTGGTTCATGCAGATTGTCCATCTATTTGAGGGTGGAAGGCTGGACAAAAATTTAGCTTAATCCACAAAGCTTTATGAAGACATTATCGAATTAGGAGAGCGAGACAAATGGGTTCAGGCTCAATTTACGTAGTTTACCATTAAACCAAAAACAAATATTAACATTTTATCCTGCTAAAATTTCATCCTCGAAATTAAATGTCCACAAATTTTGTACCATTAAAGATACTCACTAGCAAACTTTTATTTCATTCCCAAGCACCCAATTGATATATCCACTTTCAAAATTAATTTAATTTTTCTACCAAATAAAATTAATTTCCTTAAGAAGTATTTCTTTCCTATCATCCTTTTTTTTTTTATACTTCTCACAACATAATCATTATAAATATCATAGAATCCATCATATGTATTATGTTATCCATTCTTAAGGTTAGTAACACATCAGGTACTCTTAATTCCTCGATAAGACAGTTCTAAATTCTTGTGAATTAGATATAAGATAGTTTCTTCCAATGCTCTCTCAACTCATAAATAGTTGAATGTGCCATTAAGCATTACGACACTTATTTTATCATCATAACATACTTGGTTTCACTCTTGAATACTTCAAGCTAACATCAATGAACATTAAGCCAATCATTTAGGATATCTTTCATAATTATCATAATCAACTAATTTAATTTCTTGAATAATAGTGTCATTAATCATCAGTATAATTATTTTATCTCCTTCATATTTATCAGTAATTACCACTACAACCAATCAATTTCTCTTAAATAGGTCAGTATATCCTCAATAAATAATACAATTTAAATGATTCAAATTCTTGAATTGATTATTTCATTATCAATGATTATCAAAATCATCTATAGATTATGCAATGTCTCATAACATGACCAACTAATTTAAACCCTTCAAATATCTCAAAGTGACTTCACTAATCTAGCACAGATGGATACAAGACTTATAAGGTCAATAAAGATTGAAAATGCACTTACCATCCGAAAGACATAATTGAAAATTATAGTAATCTCTCTATAACATGAAAGTGATAATAGATGTACCCTTAACCATAATCCATAATTGATAATAATCAACATAAAATCATCTCCCTCCTATTTTCTTAACAATAACTATGCCACTTATGGATGATTGATAATTTATCCATCCTGGAGAAGATATCTACGTAAGAACTATGAAGAAAGGTACAATAAGTATGCACGATAAATTAATGAACATATATCTTGATTTAGAAATCTATTAACAGATAAAAATTCCTATGAAATTCTTTATCAGTGGAGTTTATCTTATCTCACTATTGCTAAAATCTTTCACTTTCTACCATCAAAATATTTGATCATTTATAGCCAAATCAGTTCTAAAGATTAATAGAGTGTACTGCTCTCAAAAACCTAAACAGTAATTATCTCGGAATTAAAATTTTATATTCTTCCTAAATGGTCCATCAAGATATAATATGCAGTCAACTATTTCATTAGCATCAATATCAACCATCTCCACATCTAGCAAATTAACAATCAGTTTTGAACATGCAATATCCATAATAAAAATTCTCTTAATAAAATTTACTATGTATACTTATCCATCCAGACTCAAATTCAGAAAGTACTCAATTATGATTAATCAAAAATATGTAGTTACTATTTCATTACCAAAATATCATCAATATTAATCATCTCTATAACCGGCTGATAAGTTCATAATCTTATCTTACAATATCAACAATGCAAGTTCTACAAATAAAAATTTATTTTATACATCCACATTCAGATTCAGATTTAATACCTCAAAATCCACATATCGCACTCAATTGCAATATGGATATAATGGTGTTTAGTTATATTAGTCATCAATTGAAATTTTTAACTACTATATTATATTCCATATATTCATTTATCTGGTATTGCATCTCCAAGAAAAGTTTCATCTACCCATATTATTTCAAGGTCTAAAACTGCTACGAGTCATCTCCAACAAGTTTGATAGAGCTAAAACCTCTAGAAGCCCCTTGGCCTCCCCATTGGTCAAGGTCACCAGCTTGGGAGTCTCACAATATCATTGGCTTGCGATGGTTCATTCTTAATCCCTATCAAATTTGTAATTCAATTAATATCTTAATAAACTTTAAATTTCAAGCTTCCAAAGCATAATTCACAAAATTCCTTGAAAGTCATAATTGTCTTCATATCATCCTAGTATTTTGTCTAGAGTGTCAGGTTTCCTAAGTATAATGTCATCAAAATATGTTCTCTATGAGTTATCATGTCAATATGTCTATGTCCCTAGGGTCATAACCTGGCTCTGATACCATAAAAGCTGTCACGCCCCAGATCCAAAAATTTCGAGCTAGGGTGACAACCCGTCGCATGCCAGGCATGCAAGGCATCCCGAATCATGACACTGAATTCAAGAAAGGCAACAGCCTATATATCATTCAAGTCCATAACTTTAATACAATCCATAACTAAAGATTTGGGCTACAAGCCCTACACGCAAACATTACTGGGGTTACATCAACATATGAATCCACTTTATTTTAAATAGAAGCTCCAATGACCCTATGGTTCCTTCTTCAATCCTGAGGCTCTGAAAAACATTATGAGATTTATATGAGCTCACACTCAATAAGTAAGCCACGTTATACAGTCAAATCATAGCATACAATCAATAAGCACATAAATGATTGCATGCTTAAACATTCACAAATACTCAAACATGCAATGTAAGTAAACCCACTGTTTATACTCTCAATGGTAACTGTAAATGTGACCCACGGCCCTGCAATATCTCAATAGTGTACCAACAAGCATCCCCTACTGAAAGGGTCTAGATACCAGGGTCATGCCATGTCAAAATCCACCAGAACACATACTCTATATGTGTGATGCCACCTCGAACCAAGCAGAACACATCCTCTAGATGTGTGATGCCACCTCATAGTAACTCAGAACACATCCTCTAGATGCGTGATGCCATCTCGAACCCAAGCAGAACACATCCTCAAGACGTGTGAATGGCATAAACAAGCAGAACACATCCTCTAGACGTGTAGGTGGCATAAACAAGCAGAACACGTCCTCTAGACATGTGTGTGGTATGACATGATAAAGGAGAACCGCGGTGACACATAACAGTACCTCACATCACATGCACTCATCATATCAATAACAACTCTATATTGCATAAACAGTGGATTATACTTACTGAACAATTGCATGTAATATATCACATCAATGTCATAATAACTGCATCTCTCATGCATAGCATCCACATATGAAATCATAGCACATAAACAGCCATGTGTTCATAGTATTCATCTACTTACAATTTAGCCAATATTCATAACAATTCTTCAGTCACAATATAATTCACAATTTATATAATGAATAAATTAATTATTAAATACTGATAACTGGCTTACTTACTTCAGTACGCAAACCAACAGGTATATATCAGCTAGTAGATGTCTGGGCACCTACAGGATCATTTTACACAATTAATTTATTAGAATAAGAATATTAAAACGACCCTTAGAATTCTACCCAGACTAGTTCATGGGCCTAACTTTGGGCTCAAATATCTCCCACTATACACACCCAATTGGGGAAGTAAAAAATCCCAAGAAACTAGAATTTACCAAGATTCTAGCCATATAAATATTTTGCTAATCCCAGCCCGTTACAGGGCCCAAAAACCAACCCCAAATCTCAATGCTGCACGGCCCAAAAGGCCCTGAACCGGCCGGCCCAGCCGGCCCAGTTCAGCAAAATCAACCCGATCCCCTGTTTCACCGAAACAGGGGATGGGTTCCATGCCGGCGGCCAGGGCCGCCGCCGGCCAAATTGAGGGTGGCCCGGCCGCCGGTGGCCAGGCCAGAGCCGGCCGTCGCCGCGGCCGGCCACCCATACCCCCCTCTCTCTCAATTTCTCTCTCTCACATGTTAATCGACCGCACGGCTGTTTACTGTGCCGGCGTCATCTCCGGCTAATTGGGGCAGTCCGGCCACCGTTGGCCGGACCGGAATCGGCCGCCGCCGCGGCCAGCCACCTCCCCCCTCCTATCTCATCAATTTCCCTCTCATCTCTCTAATTTCACTCTTCTTCTCCCTCTCATCCGCGCGGCACGATGCTATGCCGACGGCACGGCCGGCCACCTTGGCCGGCCGGACCTCCACCGGACGCACGCCGGCCGGTGGAGGCGACAGGCCGAAGCTCGGGCCCGGCGAGGTGGCGAGCACGCCGCCGGGCCCGAACCAACCAGCAACCGGCTTCCGCCACCGCGCAAGAGAAGGGCCAATTGGCCCTCTCTCTCTTCTCTCTCTCCACCACCACCCCGTCGGACGCCTCCCCCGGCGCCGGCGGAGTCGCCGGCCGAAGCTCAGGCCCGGCGAGGCGGTGAGCACGCCGCCGGGCCTGAACCAAGGTTCGTCCGGTCTGATTTCTTTTCTCTGCCTCCCACGCTCTCTCTATCTCCATGTCTCTTTCTCTCTCTCATGCTCTCTCTCTCTCTGGACCAGGAGATTACCTGATGGATGAAGTGCGTCAGCATGAAGGAAGGAGGAGGCCTCCTTCCTATTTAATCACCTGAGCAGCGCCTCGGATCGGGGGTTTCCCGGAAGACTAAACGCTTCATCTGGAGCGAAGCGTTAGTTCGGAGAACCCAACAGACTGGAGCTTGGTTCATCTGAACCAAGCCTGGTTCATTTGAACCGGGTACCACATCCTCCCCACAATTAAATTACCGGGGTTTACAGGAAGCTTGCTGGCTGATCGTGACAAGGAGCTGACGATGCTGTGGGGGGGGGGGGGGGTGGGGGGGGGGGAGAAACAGGGGCCGACGATGCTTGCGGCGGGGGGTGGGGGGGGGAACAGGGGCTGACGATACTTGTGGCAAGGGGGGGGGAACAGGGGCTAACAATGCTTGCGATGGGGGGGGGGGAGAGAGAAATAGAAGCACCGTGGGGCGGCTGAGAAGCATCGTGACAGGAAGCTTGCTGGGGGGGGGGGGGGGGGGAGGGGAGAAACAGAAGCATCGTGGGGCGGCTGAGAAGCATCATGACAGGAAGCTTGCTTTGGGGGAGGGGGAGAAATAGGGGCTAAGAAGCATCGTGATAGGAAGCTGCCTGGGGGAGAAACAGGGAGCTGCTGGGGGGGGGGGAGCTAGGGTGGCTGAAAACATCGTTTCAGGGAGCTGCGGGGGATAAGAGTTTAAGTTAAAATTTAGTGATCCAATTAGAGGGATGATTTGGAATGAATGGGGGGGGGGGGGGGGGGGGGGACAGGGAGAAACATCGTGACAAGGAGATTTAACTAATAAGAGTTTAAGTTAAAATTTAGTGATCCAATTAGAGGGATGATTTGGATACGGCTGCAAACCTTGACTTCCATTTTCCACAAAGCTTATGTCTTTCGACCCTTTAAGCAGTGTTGTTCCACACTGATACGTTGCTTGTTCTCCCTCAGAAGAGTCACATCTATGTTTAAGAGAGGGGAAAGAAACCTAAACTAGCATAGCCCAGATGAAAAATCAGGCTTGGCACTTATCTAGGGGCTCAAAGTGTGCTTGTTTGAGTAGCAGACCTTCTATATGTACTTATGTTTTGACCTTGCATATGTGTAGGCGTCTGTGTTAGTATGCAACAATATGGCGATACCATAACTAGAAGAAAATTCAATTGTTAATAATGAACTATCACCTAGAAAATGATTTGAAAAGTTTCTGCCTATACAACAAAAAGTTACATGATGTAAAATGTTGATGGTGTTGAGGTAGATTTTAATCAAGGCAAAACATCCCAAGACATTGATCAGCCATGATTTTCTCATGGTAAATATCAGCACCATCCAAGATGTATCTAGTTAATACACAGGTAAATATGCAAGTTATTTTAATACATTACTATGTATTACTTGATTGTGATAAGAAAATCAAGTGTATTGTTTTAATATGAAATTTGTCACCTACAGTCTGCTATATTCTGACATGATATAACACGTTTTGACATGATATGATATGTTTTGATATGATATGACATAATGTCATAATATGATATGATGACATGGTGACATGATGACATATAAATATGAAACTAGTAATTGAATTGTTCAGTTGGATTGATATCCTGCAGAAATGGATCACAGTTGGATTTACGAAATAAATCGTGTGTCACAACGTTTCAAGGATGGAGTTATCCAATTCCTAGACGTAGCACGTAACTGCTTGAATTCAAATGGTAAAACATTATGTCCTTACTGCAAATGTGCAAATATACTCATGCAAACCTTGCCTACCATTCAAGCTCACATTTGTACTTATGGTTTCCTCTCAACTTATATCGTTTGGAATAAACATGGCGAGCTTGACATATAGCAGTAGAATATTCTGACTCATCCTCAGAATCTGAAGGCATCAAAGCAGCAATCCATGATGCAGTTGGGCCAAACAATGTCCATGTGGAGAATGCAACCAATGTTGCTTTTGAGGAGATGAACGATGGTGATCAGAGAAGGTATGATAAGATGTTCGAAGAACTTAATTGTTGGTTGTATGAAGGGTGCACAAAATTCTCCTCTTTGGAGTTTATAATTAAACTCATGCATATAAAAGTCTTAAACCAGTGGTCTGACCACTCGTTTAATATGCTTCTGGAACTATTAGCGGATGCATTTCCCACAAATAATCGGTTGCCAAGAAAGTTAGGGGAAGTGAAGTATTTGTTGGTTAATGTAGGTTTGGGTTATCAAACTTATGATGTGTGCAAATATGATTGTTTTGTATTCATGGGTGAAGATGCTGGAAAAGAAAAATTTCCTGTGTGTCATGAACCTCGTTATGTACGTAAGAATGAGAAAACGAAGGTGCCTCACAAAAGACTATTTCACTTTTCAATTACTCCTAGATTGAAGAGGTTGTTTGCTTCACGAAAGACTGCAAAAGACATGCATTGGCATCATGACTGTCATGATGATGATGGAGACTTATCTCATCCATTCGATGCTAAAGCATGGAAGCATGTCGACAACTTGTATCCTGACTTTGCAGCTGATTGTTGGAATGTACGACTAGCTCTTGCTTCTGACGGTTTTAATCATTTGGTCAGATGAATAGTAAAATAGTGTTTGGCCAGTCCTTCTAACACCATACAATATACCAACATGGAAGCTTATGAAACAATCTTTCATGTTTCTGAGTTTGCTAATTCCTGGACCTAAATCTCCAGGAAAGGACTTTGATGTTTTTATGCGTCCTTTGATTAAGGAGTTGAAGGAGTTATGGGATGTTGGAGTAACGACTTATGATGCTTACAAAAAAGAGATCTTCAACCTCCGTGCCATGGTTATATGGACTATCAGTGATTTTCCTGCTCTAGCTTATTTGTCAGGGTGGTCAACTAGTGGGTACAAGGCTTGTCTTATTTGTGGTGATGACACACCATCTGTTGGCATTACTTGCAAACGATGCTACATTGGTGCTCGTCGTTGGTTGAACCAAATCATAGGTGGCACAATAGCAAAGAATTTGATGGGTTTCCAGAAACTCGTGGTCCACCAGTTGAACTCTCTGGAAAGGAGATTATTTCTTGATTAAACAACTTACATCATTGTTGCCCAGGAAAACACCCAAACAATCCAGATAGGAAGAGAAAGCGAACAGAGGCAGAGTCCAACTGGACGAAGAAGAGTATATTGTTTGAGCTACCATATTGGTCCAAGCTACTATTACGGCACAACTTGGATGTCATGCATATTGAAAAAAACATGTGTGATAACATCCTTGCAACACTTCTTAACATCTCTAAAAAGACAAAAGACAATGAGAATGCTCGTAAAGACTTGGAAAATATAGGCATACGCAAGGAGTTATGGTTGGTGCGACGACCTTCAGACCTAATGCATTGCCACAAGCTTCATTTGTTTTGACTAAGTCCGAGAAAGACAAGTTCTTTGAGTTCATGAGGGACGTCAAACTTCCTGATGGGTATGCTTCCAATGTCAAGCGTTATTTTACTGAAGATAAGAAGTTATTTGGCATGAAGATGCACAATTGTCATGTTGTCTTGCAAAAGTTGCTACCTGTTGGGTTGTTGAATTTTTTTACAAAGGATATTCGAGCCGCATTGATTGATTTATGTTTATTCTTCCAAAAAATATGTTCTAAAAAGTTAGTGAGGACTGAATTAAAGGAGTTGAAAGAGGGATTGTTATAATTTTATGCAAGTTTGAGAGAATTTTTCCTCCTGCCTTTTTTGATGTTATGTTGCATCTTTGCATACATTTGCCTCAACAAGCCTTACTTGTGGACCAGTTGGTGATAGATGGATGTATGGGGTGAGAGATGCTTGGGTAGTTACAAGCAATATGTAAGGAATAAGGCACGACCTGAAGGTTCTATTGCTCAAGCTTATATGGTCGATGAAGTGTTATCATATTGCTCAATGTATATGTCAGAGATAGAAACTAAGTTCAGCAGGCCTGAACGCAATGTTGATGTGTCAGAGGTACTCAAGAATCAAAGGTTGGGGTTTTTAAACAACCGGTTCGATGCTTTGGAGGAAAAAAGTATATCGATATTGCTGAAACAAAACTTCAGCTTCATTGGTATATACTCAACAATGCCAATATTCAAGAATTTTTTGAGTAAGTATAATAAATTGCTTCCTACTTCTATCTATTACAGTTGCTCATCTCAACATGTATACTATATTGTACTTGTTATTGCAATGAGCATATGTGGATCCTCCGTAATGAAGGTTATGCCAATCCCTCAATGGAACTACAACAAAGAACGTTCCTGTTTGGTTTAGATCTAAGGTGATGATTTGACATTTTTCTCCATTAATCACTTTCTTAATTAAATATATGGTTAATATGATGAAATTGTAGATGGAGATCTTGAGATCATCTGGGTCACCTCGAGCAACTGATGAGCTTTACTCATTGGCATTAGGCACGAAGGATGTTTATAAGTCTTGGAGTAGTTGTGTGGTCAATGGAGTCCGATTCCATTGCAAAGATCGTGATGAAAAAAGGATGACACAAAATTGTGGGATCACTACTAAGTCTTTTCATAATGGTGTAGAAGTTTATTTCTACGGGTGCTTGTTCGAGATTTTGGAACTTGATTATTTATATGGCAATAAAGTCTACTTTTTAAATGTACATGGTATAATACTGATACTGCTGGAAGAACAAAAAAAGTTGAAAAGGTTCATGCTTTACTTGCATTCGAATAACCTCGAGTGGTATAAGAATGACCCTTTCATTTTGGCGACCCCAGCAAAACAAGTGGTCTACCTTCCTGATTTGAAACATGAAAAGATTGGCAGGTTGTTTAACACTTTCCACACCGACACATATGGGATATGCCTAAAATAACCCAAGTTGATAATGAAGTGGTTGAGGAAGAGGTGTTGCAGGAGGAACATGTGTCCAATATACCCCTTATGGTTGAGGATAATGAAATCAGTAGTCATGAATTGGTTTGAAATGACCTACCAATTATTATTGACAATGATGTTGCCAACAAACCTACAAATGAAGATGACGATAATAGTTCGAATAATGATGAGTTTATTGATGATGATGAATATGATTTCTCCGAATGAATAAGTAATTATGTAATATGTTATATTTCTTTAAGTTCTTATTTTCCCTAATCATGCATGATTTCTGACATATCATATTTTTCTTTACTTCAACAGAGGATGTCGAGTGGGAGCATTGTTATTCCTTCAGAATCTTCACAAGGTATATAAATATTATTACTTTTTTTTAAAATAAACAATATCCTAACTATCTTATATTCTTTGTAGGTATTGCTCCTTCGAAGAATGGTTGCAAATGCAGTAGAAATTTGAAAGTCATTGATGCTCGAGAAGTTGCGAAGCAAGCTAAGTTGCCTCTTAGGTTTGAGTTCGGCATTCGCCAGGCGCTTGGTGACAATGCAGTCCAGTTCAACAATGGCTGTGGGATTGTTGCTTGACAAGAAGCATCTTTTCAGTATCGCGATGGAGGAACATTCCTGAGCATGAAAAACAGACACTACGAGAAAAGGCAGCAGTATGTCCTTTTATTTTAAAAGTCCTAGTTTCTTATAATATCGTTTGAATGTGGATGAGATCTGTAATGTACTACAACTTTTAGAAAATGACATTTTATATATCTACATTCAGAAAAAATAGATTTTAGTAGTATAAGAAGGAAAAAAAATTGTTGATTTGCTTACATAGTTAACTTTTGATTCAATTCCAGAGTGGATACTATTGCATGTAAAAGATGGGACTTTCTATGATTTAAAAGTTGTTGTTTGTGATTAGAATGGACTTTCATCATTTAGCATATGCATTTCTTGATCACTTTTGGTTTAGTGGAACAATATATGGATACATGACCGAGATTGAAATAGATGTAAGTTAAGGTGCTGGGCACATAGTGTGAACAAGAACATATCTAGTATTCTGCATTTGTTGAACCAAGACTCTTCAAGATTTCACTGTGGAGTGTCATGCCCTTCACAATCAAAATGAAAGAAACAACACCATTCCCCGTTGAGTACATCCATAATAACTTTAAATGTTTTAACTTCATATTGTGTCAAATTAAACCTGTAGAGGACAATCTAAAGATATGCTTGACAAAAATGTTACATGAATTGCCTGTACACTGGCCCTTTTGGATTATGTTATTAAATATTAGTTGCAATAGAAAATAACTATGGCTTCCACATCTTAATTGAACTTAGAGCAGTTCATTTTGTTTGTTAATATGGGAAAAAACCATTTGTTGGTAACACATTCAATTAAACTTGAGTCTCAAGTTGAGTCAATGGATGATGTACTTAGGTGTCACTTTGAGAATCCCATGCTCCATAGAAAGCTGTATTTTCATATTTGATGTATCCTGCTAGAAAATTCTACTACTCGATTGGGATGTTTTTTTGATTTGGAGATGTTACAATAAGGTTTCATTTTCCAAGCATATAGTGTGTTGCAGGAGGGTTTCATTTTTCAAGCATATAGTGCTAATGAAGAGGTGGGTTGCATTCCAAAAGTTTTATTTAAAGTTGGTTTGTAATGTTAAAGCATATTTGGATGTGATCAGATACACTTTTCTCATAAATTAATTAATTTTCTTAGTTTTATGTTAGACTTTTCAATTGCAAGTTAATCCATCTAGCCTGCATGGACTTCTATCTAACCTGACCATGAGTTTGTGGCAGAATCATTGCCTGAAATTTGTTGTTATGGACTTGATATTCCTTGGAATTATTGGAATTGCTTTGGAAATATTGGATATGCAAGTTTATTGTTGAAATGGATTTAAATTGTTAATGTGTTGGGATTTCTTGATTTGTAATCGCTAATTTAATTTTCTTCTAGGATGATTGGGATATTGATCTGACAGATAAAAGGATAAGAATATTATTGACAAGCAATTAAACGAGGCTTGGAAGCAACAAAAACACAGGTTTTATGCTTGGTACTTGCAAAAGGAGATGGACAAGCTCTCAGATGTAGATGCTTACGCAAAGCCTCATCCATATTGTAAACCTGAAGATTGAAAGTTCTTAGTCAAAAATTGGAGGTCAAAAGAATGGCAGGTATGATTATTTGATTGCATTGTTTTATTGAGTCATGAATTTCTTATGTGTTCATTTGCTAGATTTTCATGCTTCAAAGTTATTAGTTATCTCTTTTCTTATTATAGGAAAGGCGAGAGAAGAATATTAAGAACCTCCGCAATAGAAAGACAAAGACTAAGAATGGATCAATGATAACAGCAAACCATCATGTTCATCGTAATAGGAATGTCACTGTTGATAATATCAAAAGTTGGAAGGAGCTTCGTCACGACGAGAAGACGGACAAGTGGACATCCGACATATGTCGAGACCAATATGTAAGTATTTAATTCTAAACTATGATGTTTTGTCCATATTATTATTGTGGAAATGATATCTTTTTTTTTCATTTCATATTTTCCTCTGATAGGCCCAGATGATGACATATAAGAATGACTCAGAGAACTAGCTCACTGACCTTCAAATTATGAAGAAGGTTTTGGGGCCTCGATCAGCATATGCTCCAGGATGGTCGCGTATTCAAACTAGTCGTCAATTAGGGGAGAGACAGTTTGTTGACTCTTTTGCAATCAACAATGTTGATCGACCCTCTTATGATGAGCTTGTTCAGCAGCTTCAGCAAGCCAATGAAATTCTGGTCTTGAGATTGAGATTCAGAAGTTGCATTGTCGATCAGCATGACTGCGATTGAGATTCAGAAGTTGCATTGTCGAGCAACCCTCCACCTCCATCTTCCACTGACATCTTGGATGAGAGAGATTGAGTTGTCTATGCATTGTTCACTCTTTTATTTTTTTTAAGCTGATATCAAATACTTTACTTTGGTTTAAAACATTTCGGTTGTATTTTGGATTTTGGACTTTGTTGATATATTTATTAATGCTATTTAGTTTCATGAACTTTAATTTAGAGTCATTCGTAACTAATTTGGCTTTCCACAATGAATTTAATATTAGAAACAAGTTATAATTGCAATAATTTTAAATCAATTTGTAACGAAAAAAAATTATTTAGCAACAATCTCTTTTCCGCAATGAAACTAAGTTCATTGCAGAAACTCATATTCAGTAACGAATTTGACTAAAAAAAACATTCGTTGCAGAAAACATTTAGTAATGAATTTGACATTTAGTAACGAATTTTGTTTCAGCAACGAAAATAAATTTGTTGCAGAAACTCGACTTCAGTAACAAATTATCGTATTTTTTTGGAAAGTAGTAGCAACAAATTTTCTAGATTCCGCAACGAAATGTTTTCGTTGCAAAAGATAGACTTTCTGTAATGAATTGTATTCATTGCTAAAAGTTGTGATTTGAGCTTCAGCAACCAACATTCTGTAATGAATGGTAACGAATATAAATTCATTGCGAACAGTTTTCCGCAACGATTTAAGCACTTTCAGTAATGATAAAAATTCATTGTTGAAAGCCAAAAATCTTGTAGTGACTGTGTAGACTTTTTCTTAGAACTAATTCGACCAATATCAAAATTCATAATAAGATTCAAAAATTTTAAACCAGATTTTAGTAGTTACTTAACCTAGCTAGAAGCCCAAGCCCAAAAAGATCAGAAGAACCGGCCCTCGAATGTATATAGCCCTAATTCAACCCTAAAACTTAAAAATGTGATGAATTTTTTAAATTTTATATAAAACTTTCTATAAAATATGTGAATAACATTTGATGTCAGTAAATTTTTTAGTAATTAAATATAATTATTTTAAATACTATTTTTAAAAAAAATATTTTAAAATAAAAAAATTATTTTGTTATTCAATTTTCTACTTAAACAAATTGTTGTGGCTTTGTTGGCGAGGCCTGGACTTGGGCTCAAGTGAGGCTTAGGCCAAGTTTCTTAAAAGAATTTTCGATCTGAACTTGGTTTAAAGCTTGAAAACATTTTCGAACTACGCTCAATGTATCCAACCAACTGTATCGCACAATGGGGAGCATCAGAACCAATTCAGTGAATACAAGGTGTTAGAATATCTGAGCCAACCTTAAGAATGACCGCAAGCCATCCTTCAGAAGATCCAAATGGAAGATACCCTGTCAGTACTCCTGCCAGTGTTATAAATGAAAACCTGTTCAACATCTGCTAAAAAGCAGTTAAGAAGAGGTGCAGTTCAAGTAAACTAATTGAGAACAGTTTAATAAAGCAGAGTAAGCCTCAAAATTTATAAGATTGTTAGCTCATAACAACCAATACTGGTAAGTATCAATCCAATCCAAATCAAATCCATATCATGGAGCAACATGGTCTCACTTCAAATCCTTGATCAAAAATAAATGCAGTTTGTGCTCGTCATAGAAACAGCTGACCCACCACCCAACTTGCTTTATCATTAGGAAAGTGAGAAGGAATCAAAATCAGAAACAGGGGCTACAATAACCTTTTGCTTGCCTTGGCAAGGGGGAGCACAAAGGAAAAGAAACTAGACGACCGGTGTTTGGTTTAGTCTTCTGGTCTGAAGTTTTATAGTGTAATGGAAAAGGAGCAACTTATTGAGTATGTAGAAGACTGCACTCAAAACACCAAATACAATGCATCAAAAATACAATAATTTTACCAATGAACTAATATGGTATCAAATAGTTCTGCCTGATGGGGTTAGTTGACCCCATAAAAAATAAAATTTTTTGGACGGCTCCAAAGGCCGACACCTCCAAAAATCGACGGCCTCAAAGGCTGATGGCTCCAAGACCGACGGCCCCAAAGGCCGACATCTCTAAGCCCGTCGGCCCCAAAGGCCGACGGCTCCAAAGACCGACAGCCCCAAAGGCCGACACCCGACGACCGACGGCCCCAAAGGCCGACATCTCCAAGACCGTCGGTCCCAAAGGCCGACAGCTCCAAAGACCGACGGCCCCAAAGGCCGACGGCTCCAAAGACCGACGGCCCCAAAGACCGACGGCTCCAAGACCGACGGCTCCAAGGCCGACGGCCCCAAAGGCCGACACCTCCAAGACCGACGGCTCCATGACCGACGGCCCAAGACCGGCAGCTCCAAGGCCGATACCTCCAAGACCGACGGCTCCAAAGGCCGACACCTCCAATACCGACGGCTCCAAGACCGACGGCCCCAAAGGCCGACACCTCCAAGACCAACGGCTCCAAGACCGATGGCCCCAAAGGCCGATACCTCAAAGGCCGACGGCTCCAAGACCGATGGCCCCAAAGGCCGACACCTCCAAGACCGACGGCCTCCAAGGCCGACACCTCCAAGACCAACGGCTCCATGACCGGCGGCCCCGGCATCTTCCCAGCCGGCCCCGGCGTGTCCAAGCTAGACGGCCCCGGCACTTTCCAGCCGGCCCCGTCACTTCCAAGCTAGGGCCCGGCACCTCCCAGGCGGCTCCGGCATCTTCCCAGCCGGCCCCTACTTCTCCAAGCAAGTCGGCCCCGGCATCTTCCCAAGCGGCCCCGGTTCCCAGCCGGCCCCGGCACCTTTCCAAGCGGCCCGACAACTTCCTAGCCGGCCCCCTACGTCTCCAAGCAAGTCGGCCCCGACACTTCCTCCACGCTCCAGTCCCACCGAGTCGGCCAAGGCCATCCCTGGCCGGCCCGACTTGGCCACGACGTCTCCAGTCCCGCCGAGTCAGCCAAGGCCATCCCAGGCCGGCCCAACTGGGCCCCGGCGTCTCCAGTCCCGCCGAATCGGCCAAGGCCATACTCGTCCGGCCCGACTCGGCCCCGGCATCTCCAGTCCCGCCGAGTGGGCCAAGGCCATCCCCGGCTGGCCCGACTCGGCCCCGGCGTCTCCAGTCCCGCCGAGTCGGCCAAGGCCATCCAGGCCGGCCCGACTCGGCCCCGGCGTCTCCAGTCCCGCCTCCAAGTCCATCGATTCGGCCCCGCCCCGGCACTGCCCTTGCCAACGGGATTGGCCCCAACCATCTCGGGATGACCCAGCTCGGCCCTGATAAGACGGGATTCCCTAGTTCCCGCCAGATCAGCCCCACAGTTCAAGAAACCACCTCTCTGATGCGCCGCCCAACAACGCCAGACGCGCGCAGCCCAACAGCCCCGCTGGTGTTGGGACAGGACCCACCAACCAGCACGGATTCAGGCAACTGAACTCCGCAGACATCTCCTCCTCACGCAATCCTACGTGATCATGCCAGGGTCAACCCCTATAAAAGGTGAATCCACTCACGAGACAGGTATGCGCGATAACCCCCAAAATCGTCATCTCAGCATCTAGGAAGGAATCCCTCCTCCCTGAGACCCATCTTTCTACACTAAAAAGGGCTCTCTCGAGCTCCTCTTGAACTGTGACCTCAGTCACTAACTTGGCCGTCGGAGGGTCCCACCGGAGACCCCCTCCGGTCTCGGGACTTCTTTGCAGGCAATCCGGCGAAGCGAGGATTTGAGAAGCACCTCCGTTCCCGATGTCCAGGAGAGGTGATTGAGCGTCATCAGATTGGCGCGCCAGGTAGGGGGGATAAGAAAAAGTAGCGAACGTTCTCCCTGAGCTACATCTTTCGTCCCCTCTCTTCTTCCAGAAACCATGGTAGTGACACGAGCTCAGGACGCCTCCATCAGCTACCCAGCGGGGTTTCCCCCACGAACTAGATAGCAGGAGGCCAATCCCCCTACTGCCAACCCTCCGGTCACCTGTTCGTCGCCGGACGCCGCTGTCCAAACAGCGGAGCAGCTGCCAATCCTTTCCCAGCAAGTCCAGAATCTCACCGCCATGGTCCACGGGCTCCAGCAACAACAGTCCGTGGCCACCCAGCATCAGACTGCTCCCCTCGCCAGTCAACAGTCGGCGAGGGGAGGTTCTCCTCGGCGGGAGGCCGGTCGGCGAAAGACCGGCCGATGTCAAGTTTCCCCTAGGAAGCCTCGATGCGAGCCCTCCAAGCGGCCACGGTCCCATGACCGCGGCGACAAATCTTCTCCCAAGCTACATCATCACGAGGAACCTAGGTGGAAGTCCCGACTTCCGTCTCTATCTCCTTCTGCCTCTTCTTCTTCTTCCTCCGAGACACCTCGGAGGGCTCCGACGATCAACCGCCAGGCGGAGGAACGCCTGGAGGAGTACAACAGGCGTCTCGACGAGCTCGCCAAGAAGATCAACCATTAGCCGGAGGAAGAGTTCGACACTCGTCCTCCTTACACTCGCCGCATAATGGAGAAACCGGTTCCCTCGAGGTTCCGCTTCCCCCAGGTAGACTCGTACGATGGTATGACCGACCCCCTCGACCACCTCGAGAGTTACAAAGCTATGATGCAAATCCAGGGCACCTCAGACACCCTTCTCTGTAAAGCCTTCCCCGCTACTCTGCAGAAGGCCGCCCGTGCATGGCACTCACGCCTGCCCCTCACAGCATCGACTCCTTCCGGGAGCTGGAGAGGGCATTTTTGGCCAACTTTGACGCCTGCAGCCGGATCCCAAGGGTGGCAGACAGCCTCTTCTCCGTCCGCCAGAAGGAAGGAGAGTCACTGTGGGACTTCGTGTCCCGATTCAAAACCGCCGCCCTCGAGGTCTACCATCTCGACGATGCGGTGGCCACCCTGGCGTTGAAGCGGGGACTCCTCCTGTCCCGCTTCACCTTCTCCCTGGATAAGAAGCCCCCAAGCTCTTATTCCGACCTCCTCCTTCGGGCCCAGAAGTATTTCCAGGCGGATGAAGCCAACCTCACCCGCCGGGAGTCTTCGAAGAGCTCCAGCCACAAATCCGCTCACCCTGAGCCGAGCGGACCTCCCCGACATCGCCGATCCGACTCACCTCACCGGTCCGACAACAGGCGCCGAAACCCTGTCCCCGATGAGAGTAAGCTCACTCCTCTCCTTGCCCCTCGATCCCACATTCTGATGGAGATCGAGGGCGAGCCTTACCTCCAACGTCCTCCATCCTTGAAGAAAGGTGCACCCCGCGACGTGAGCCGATACTGCCATTTCCACCAGGATTACGGCCACAACACCGACAGCTGTTACAGCTTGAAGCGGGCCATCGAGGAGCTCATCCAGCGGGGCTCCCTTCGCAAGTATATCCAGAAGATGCAACAGCCGCTGCCGGCCATCGTGGGGCCTCCACCAGCTCAAGCCACCGTCGACAACACTCCCACGGAGCGAACGATCGAGATGGTGTCCTGGGGATCAGCTTCTGCACCTAAACGGCCGAGGGGGGAGGAGTTGCCGGGTAACATACTTCCTGAGAGGGTCCCTACCGCATCACCGAAACACTCCACCGGGGGGCATACAAACTAGAGGAACTCGATGGAAGCCCACTCCACGTACCTGGAATGCGGACAACCTCCGCCAGTATTACCAATGATGTAATCCCAGAAGCATGAGTAATAAAGAAGGCCCTTTCTAACACCACGGCTTGTTCTTCCTTGCGCCAAGTCTCCCAAAAGGAGCTCACCGGCATCGCGGCCCATGGGACACCACTCGGCCCCAGCACGGCGGTGCCCCCGAGTAGGTTAAGACCCTAAAGGCTTCGTACCCGGCTGAGTCACCACTTGGGCGGAACACTAACCCCTAGGTTGGTTTAAAAGGATCTCACTGGCATCATGGCCCATGGGACACCACTCGGCCCCGGCACGGCGGTGCCCTCGAGTAGGTTAAGACCCTAAAGGCTTCATACCCGGCTGAGTCGCCACTTGGGCAGCACACAAACCCCCAAGTTGGTTCAAAAGGAGCTCACCAGCATTGCGGCCCACGGGACACCACTCGGCCCCGGCACGGCGGTGCCCCCGAGTAGGTTAAGACCCTAAAGGCTCCATACCCGGCTGAGTCACCACTTGGGCGGCACATAAACCCCCAGGTTGGTTCAAAAGGAGCTCACTGGCATCGTGGCCCACGAGACACCACTCGGCCCCAGCACGGCGGTGCCTCCGAGTAGGTTAAGACCCTAAAGGCTCCGTACCCGGCTGAGTCACCACTTAGGCAGAACACAAGCCCCCAAGTTGGTTCAAAAGGAGCTCATTGGCATCGCGGCCCACGGGACACCACTCGGCCCTGGCACGGCGATGCCCCCGAGTAGGTTAAGACCCTAAAGGCTCTGTACCCGGCTGAGTCACCACTTGGGCGAAACAAAAACCCCCAGGTTGGTTCAAAAGGAGCTCACTGGCATCGCGGCCCATGGGACACCACTCGGCCCCAGCACGGCAGTGCCCCCAAGTAGGTTAAGACCATAAAGGCTCAGTACCCGGCTGAGTCGCCACTTGGACGGCACACAAACCCCTAGGATGGTTCAAAAGGAGCTCACTAGCATCGCGGCCCATGGGACACCACTCGGCCCCGGCACGGTGGTGCCCCCGAGTAGGTTAAGATCCTAAAGGCTCCGTACTCGGTTGTGTCGCCACTTGGACGGCACACAAACCCCCAGGTTGGTTCAAAAGGAGCTCACTGGCATCGCGGCCCATGGGACACCACTCGGCCCCGGCACGGCGTTCCCCCGAGTAGGTTAAGACCCTAAAGGCTCCGTACCCGGCTGAGTCGCCACTTGGGCGGCACACAAACCCCCATGATGGTTCAAAAGGAACCTGGCAACTCTCAGCTTCAGGTCACCCTCCGGGGTTCAAAAGACTTCCAGACTCTGCGTTGGAGAGGATTACTAGCTGCCCTCAGCTAGCCAAAGAAGGCACGCAGATGCCCATACAAGGCAGTGCAAGATGAAAGAGCAGATGCCAAGGTAAAGTTCTACACTCCTTTCGTTTAGCTGATGCGGGGCACGCAATCTCAAGGAGTGTGGGGGGCATTTGATGGGGCCAGTTGACCCCATGAAAAATAAAATTTTTTGGACTGCCCCAAAGGCCGACACCTCCAAAGACCGACGTCCCCAAAGGCCGACATCTCCAAGACCGTCGGCCCCAAAGGCCGACGGCTCCAAAGACCGACAGCCCCAAAAGCCGACGGCTCCAAGACCGATGGCCCCAAAGGCCGATACCCGACGACCGACAGCCCCAAAGGCCGACATCTCCAATACCGTCGGCCCCAAAGGCCGATGGCTCCAAAGACCGACGGCCCCAAAGGCCGACGGCTCCAAGGCCAACGGCCCCAAAGGCCGACACCTCCAAGACCGACGGCTCCATGACTGACGGCCCAAGACCAGCAGCTCCAAGGCCGACACCTCCAAGACCGACGGCCCCAAAGGCCGACACCTTCAAGACCGACGGCTCCAAGACCGACGGCCCCAAAGGCCGACACCTCCAAGACCGACGACCCCAAAGGCCGACACCTCCAAGACCGACAGCTCCAAGACCGATAGCCCCAAAGGCCAACACCTCAAAGGCCGACACCTCCAAGACCGACGGCCTCCAAGGCCGACACCTCCAAGACTGACGGCTCCATGACCGGCAGCCCCGATATTCCCAGGCGGCCCCAGCATCTTCCCAGCCAGCCCCGGCGTGTCCAAGCTAGGCGGCCCCGGCACTTCCCAGCTGACCTCGGCACTTCCAAGCTAGGCGGCCCGGCACCTCCTAGCGGCACCGTCATCTTCCCAGCCGGCCTCTACTTCTCCAAGCAAGTCGGCCCCGGCACTTCCCAGGCGGCCCTGGCATCTTCCCAGGCGGCCCCGGTTCCCAGCCGGCCCCGGCACCTTCCCAAGCGGCTCGGCAACTTCCTAGCCGGCCCCCTACATCTCCAAGCAGGTCGGCCTCGACACTTCCTCCATGTCTCCAGTCCCGCCGAGTCGGCCAAGGCCATCCCCGGCTGGCCCGACTCGGCCCCGGCGTCTCCAATCCCGCCGAGTCGGCCAAGGCCATCCCAAGCCGGCCCGACTCGGCCCCGGCATCTCCAGTCCTACCGAGTCAGCCAAGGCCATCCCCGTCCGGCCCGACTCGGCCCCGATGTCTCCAGTCCCGCCGATTCGGCCAAGGCCATCCCCGGCCGGCCCGACTCGGCCCCGACATCTCCAATCCTGCCGAGTCGGCCAAGGCCATTCCAGGCCGGCCCGACTCGGCCCCGGCGTCTCGAGTCCCGCCTCCAAGTCCATCGATTCGGCCCCGCCCCAGCACTGCCCTTGCCAGCGGGATTGGCCCCAGCCATCTCAGGATGACCCGGCTCGGCCCTGATAAGACAGGATTCCTCAGTTCCCGCCAGATCAGCCCTAGCGGTTCAAGAAACCGCTTCTCTGACGCGCGCCGCCCGACAACGCCAAACGTGCGCCGCCCAACAGCCCCGCTGGTGATGGAACAGGACCCACCAACCAGCACAGATTCACACAACTGAACTCCACAGACATCTCCTCCTCACACAATCCTACGTGATCATGCCAGGGTCAACCCCTATAAAAAGGTGAATCCACTCACGAGACAGGTATGCACGATAACCCCCAAAATCGCCATCTCAGCATCCAGGAAGGAATCCCTCCTCCCTGAGACCCCTCTTTCTATACTAAAAAGGGCTCTCTCGAGCCCCTCTTGAACTATGACCTCAGTCACTAACTTGGCCGTCGGAGGGTCCCACCGGAGACCCCCTCCGGTCCCGGGACTTCTTTGCAGGAAATCTGGCGAAGCGATGATTCGAGAAGCACCTCCATTCTCGACGTCCAGGAGAGGTGATTGAGTGTCATCAGATTGGCGCGCCAGGTAGGGGGGATAAGAAAAAGTAGCGAACGTTCTCCCTGAGCTACATCTTTCATCCCCTCTCTTCTTCCAGAAATCATGGTGGTGACACGAGCTCATGACGCCTCCATCAGCTGCCCAGCGGGGTTTCCCCCGCCAACTAGACAGCAGGAGGCCAATCCCCATGCTGCCGACCTTTCGATCACCTGCCCACCGCCGGACGCTGCTGCCCAAACAGCGGAGCAGTTGGCAACCCTTTCCCAGTAAGTCCAGAATCTCACCGCCATGGTCCATGGGCTCCAGCAACAACAGTCTGTGGCCACCCAGCATCAGACTGCTCCCCTCGCCAGTCAATAGTCGGCAAGGGGAGGTTCTCCTCAAAGAGAGGCCGGTCAGCGAAAGACCGGCCGACATCAAGTTTCCCCTAGGAAGCCTCGATGCGATCCCTCCAAGCGGCCACGGTCCCCTGACCGCGATGCCAAATCTTCTCCCAAGCCACATCATCACGAGGAACCCAGGCGGAAGTCCCGACTTCCGTCTCCATCTCCTTCTGCCTCTTCTTCTTCTTCCTCCGAGCCACCTCGGAGGGCCCCGACGATCAGCTGCCAGGCGGAGGAATGCCTGGAGGAGTACAACAGGCATCTCGACGAGCTCACCAAGAAGATCAACCATCAGCCAGAGGAAGAGTTCGACACTCGTCCTCCTTACACTCGCCGTATACTGGAGGAACCGGTTCCCTCGAGGTTCCGCTTCCCCCAGGTGGACCCATACGATGGTACGACTGACCCTCTCGACCACCTCGAGAGTTACAAAGCTATGATGCAAATCCAGGGTGCCTCAGATGCCCTTCTCTGCAAAGCCTTCCCCGCTACTCTGTGGAAGGCCGCCCATGCATGGCACTCACGTCTGCCCCCTCACAGCATCGACTCCTTCCGGGAGCTGAAGAGGGCATTTTTGACCCACTTTGACGCCTGCCACCGGATCCCAAGGGTGACAGACAGCCTCTTCTCCGTCCGCCAGAAGGAAGGAGAGTCACTGCGGGACTTCGTGTCTTAATTCAAAACCGCCGCCCTCGAGGTCTACCATCTCGATGATGCGGTGGCCACCCTGGCATTGAAGCGGGGACTCCTCCCGTCCCGCTTCACCTTCTCCCTGGATAAGAAGCCCCCAAGCTCTTATTCCGACCTCCTCCTCCGGGCCCAGAAGTATATTGGGCAGATGAAGCCGACCTTACTCGCCGGGAGTCTTTGAAGAGCTCCAGCCACAAATCCGCTCGTCCTGAGCCGAGCGAACCTCCCCGATATCATCGATCCGACTCACCTCGCCGGTCTGACAATAGGCGCCGAAGCCCTGTCCTCGACGAGAGTAAGCTCACTCCTCTCCTTGCCCCTCGATCCCACATTCTGATGGAGATCGAGGGTGAGCCTTACCTCCAACGTCCTCCATCCTTGAAGAAAGGTGCACCCCGCGACGTGAGCCGCTACTGCCGTTTCCACCGGGATTACGGCCACGACACCGACAACTGTTACAGCTTGAAGCGAGCCATCGAGGAGCTCATCCAGTGGGGTTACCTCGGCAAGTATGTCCAAAAGATGCAACAGCCGCTGCCGGCCATCGTGGGGCCTCCACCAGCTCAAGCCACCATCAACAACACTCCCACGGAGCGAACGATCGGGATGGTGTCCTGGGGATCAGCTTCTGCACCTAAACGGCCAAGGGGGGAGGAGTTGCCGGGTAACATACTTCCTGAGAGGGTCCCTACCGCATCACCGAAACACTCCACCGGGGGGCATACAAACTAAAGGAACTCGATGGAAGCCCATTCCACGTACCTGGTGTTGACCCAATTGAGAATTTTGATGATTAACAAAACTATTTGAGTATAACATTTGATGTTACTAATGATTTTGATTAAGTTTTTCAGATTATAAGTCTATTTAATGATCAAAATCAAGAAAGAAAATCAAGTTCTGGTTTGAATCTAATGTCAAGGTAAAACTGCAGACATTAGAGTCGACACATGGAATCGCAGAGCCGACTCCGGAAAATGGCACAGACTTAGAGTCGACTCCGGGACTGTGAGAGCCGACTCTATCAGAAACAACAGAACGTTGGATTTTTAGGCCACGACTTAGAGTCGACTCCCAGCCTGTTAGAGTCGACTCCAGAAGAATTTTGTGTCGACCCCAGAAAAGTCAGAGACGACTCCAGATCGAGCGGATTAAATTATTTCGAGTTAGAGCCGACTCCAGAAAAGCCAGAGCCGACTCCAGAATGTCAGACACGGCTCCAGAACTGTCAGAACGACTCTAAACTTTATCTTTATCTATTTTAATCCCAATGGCTATTGTTATTTATGGATCTAATCCTTTTTCACTTGCTTCTAACGGATAGTTTCACACTATTTGTGGATTAATCGGATCTATAAGAAGAGGGTCAATTGCATCCCAAAAAAAGAGAAAAGAGAAGAAAGAGGCAAAAAGAAAAGAATAGAGAAAATCCTTGAGATCCATCAGAAAAGAAAAGAGGGAAAACCTGTAAGGAAAGATCATACTCATTCCCCAAAAGAAGAGAAAGAGATTCCAAGCCTTCGCTGTTCTATTTAGAAGAAATCTCAAAAGAAGGAAGAAGCCCTAGTTTTTCCAATCTTCTGAGCCTCAAGAGCATATTCAAAGGAAGATCCATTCAAAGGAAGAGAAGGAAGAAGCCACCAAGATCTTCGAATCAGGCTTTGGTTCCTAATCTCTATTTATTGTTTCATTATTATATATTTGCTCATTGAAGGAGCAGTTTGCTTTTGTAAAATCAAAATACTGTTTGCTGGGTCAATCTGGTGATTGATTCAGTTGAGGCTGTTAGCCTTGTGCAAGCATTAGCTTGTGGTTTTAGGTTTTGTGCTGGTGAGCCTTGAAAACCAGCTGGGTTCGTTGTGCACCCGGGAAAACAACAAGTTTGAGTTGTGAGCTTGCAAAACAACTCTGCTGTAATCAGTTTGATTATAGTGTGGACCCAAGAGGTACTTGGGAGTGGACGTAGGTGTGTAGGTACACCGAACCACTATAAAATCTATTGTGTTTGCCGTGATTGTCTCTTATCTTCAACTCTCTATTTATAGTTGCTTAGTTTTAAATCTGTGAATCTAAGTTTTTATTTCCGCTGGGGGTTATCTTTCAAAAGAGTTTAATTTTTGAAAAACCCAATTCACCCCCCCTCTTGGGTTGCTATCTGGACCAACAATTGGTATCAGAGCTAGTGCTCATTTGATTTGATCTAACGATCAAGAGTCAAAGATCCACATGGCAACTCAAGCTGGTTCATCTTTTTCGAAGGTCAATCTACTAATAGACCACCCTTATTTAATGGTTCTAACTATGGTTATTGGAAGGCTAGAATGAAAATATTCATTCAAGCACTTGACTATGATCTATGGAGTATTATAGTCAATGGACCACACACACCCACTGCTAGAGTTAATGGCATGGAGATTCCTAAACCGGAAACGGAATGGGATGAACATGATAGAAAATTGGCACAACTCAATGCCAAAGCAATGAATGTCTTATACTGCTCATTAGATGCAAATGAATTCAATCGCATATCTATTTGCATTTCTGCTAAGAAATCTGGGATAGACTTGAAGTTACCCATGAGGGAACAAATCAAGTCAAGGAATCCAAGATTAACATGCTAGTTCATAAATATGAATTGTTTAAAATGGATGCATGTGAATCTATTGCTGATATGTTTACAAGATTTACTGACATAGTTAATGGTTTAAAAAGTCTTGGTAAATCTTATGATAATTCTGATCTTGTGAGAAAGGTCTTGCGTTCCTTGCCTAGGACTTGGGAAGCTAAGGTGACGGCAATACAAGAGGCAAAGGATCTAAGTACACTACCCCTAGAAGAACTGTTGGGATCCTTAATGACTCATGAGCTTCAAATCAAGCAACATGTTGATGATGATGAGTCAAAGAAGAAAGAAATATGGCTCTTAAGATTTCTGAATATATGGAAGAGCCTCATGAATCCGAGGATGAAAGTGATGATGAGGACATGGCACTCATCACAAGAAAATTTAAAAGATTCATGAAGAAGAAGAAGTTTGAAAAGAAAAAGCCCTTTGCAAGAAAAGATGAGGACAAGGGCAAAGAAAAGGAAGTTATTTGTTTTGAATGCAAGAAGCCGGGTCACTTTAAATCTGAATGCCCTCAACTAAAGAAAGGCACCCGGAGGTTCAAAAAGAAGGCAATGATGGCCACATGGAGCGATTCGGAAAGCACAAGTTCCGAAGAAGAAGAAAAGAGTGAAATGGCCAATCTATGCTTCATGGCGGACAATGATGAGGTAAGTCCGAGTTTTCTTGATGACTTCACTTTTGATGAATTACATAGTGCTTTTTATGAATTAATGGATGATTTTGCAAACCTAAGTTCAAAGAACAAAGATTTGAAAACTCAAATGCAAAAACTATCATTAGAAAATGAAAAGCATGTTGTTGATAAAGAACTTTTAATAAAAGAAAAAGAAAGTTTGAAAAATGAAGTTGATAGACTTAAGCCTATAGTTGATAAATTTACTCTAAGCTCTATCAAACTTAATATGATTTTGGAAAATCAAAAGGCTGTTTTTGATAAAGCTGGATTAGGATATAATCCACTTAAAAAGCAAAAATCATTGAAAAACATTTTTGTACATGCTGAAAAATCATTAAACATTACTTGTTTTAAATGTGGAAACAAAGGACATAAATCATATATGTGTAAATCTTCACATAAAAAGAAAAAGATGATTTGGGTTCCCAAAGGAACAATGTTTAATGCTTCTAACCATGAAGGACCCAAGAAGGCTTGGGTACCTAAAATTAAGACATAAATGTTTTGCAGGAGTGTCTTGCAGCCATCAGACTGAAAAGAAAATGGTACCTGGACAGTGGTTGCTCAAGACACATGACGGGTGACAAAGATCAATTCATCACCCTTGAATCAAAAAGAGGTGGAGTAGTTACTTTTGGTGATAATGGTCAAGGCCATATCATGGGCATTGGTAAGATTCAAATTACTCCATCTACTCATATTGATAATGTTTTATATGTTGATGGACTTAAACATAATCTAATAAGTATTAGCCAACTGTGTGACAAAGGTTTCAAGGTTTCCTTTGAAGCTTCTGTTTGCACTGTTACTAATCCCATTGATAATAGCATTATTCTTGTTGGTAAACGCTATGGCAATGTGTACTTAATTGATTTGAGTAATTTATCTCCAAGTAATCATTGCTTAGTTGCTGATAATGCTAAAATGAATGAGATTGGTTGGCTGTGGCATCGTAGATTAGGTCATGCAAGCACACACCTAATTTCCAAATTATTGAAAATGGATTTAGTTAAAGGTATTCCTAGTCTAAATTTTGAAAATAATCGAATATGTGATGCATGTCAATTTGGAAAACAAACAAGAACTTCTTTCAAATCTAAGAATGTTGTTTCAACTACTAGGCCACTAGAGCTACTACACATGGACCTTTTTGGACCTACTAGAACCACAAGTCTAGGAGGAAAGAAATATGGTCTAGTGATAGTAGATGATTACTCTAGATTCACTTGGGTAATGTTTTTGGCTCACAAAGATGAGACTTTCTCAATATTCATGAAATTTGTTAAGAAAGTCACTAATGAGAAAAACACTACCATAGTGTCTATTAGAAGTGATCATGGAACTGAATTTGAAAATCACTTATTTGAAAAATTCTGTTTTGAAAAAGGCATACATCATAACTTCTCTGCACCTAGAACACCACAACAAAATGGAGTTGTAGAAAGGAAGAATAGGACTTTAGAAGACATGGCCCGTACCATGCTATGTGAAAGCCAACTTCCAAAATATTTTTGGGCGGAAGCTATAAACACAGCTTGTTACATTCTAAATAGAGCCCTAATTAGACCTATCCTTAAGAAAACTCCCTATGAACTTTGGATCAATAGGAAACCAAATTTAAGTTATTTTCATGCATTTGGTTGTAGATGTTTTATTCATAACAATGGTAAGGATAATCTTGGGAAGTTTGACGCAAAGTCTGATGAAGGTATCTTCCTAGGATATTCTACATCTAGCAAAGCATATAGAGTATTTAATAAGAAAAGCTTAGTTGTAGAAGAATCCATTCATATAGTGTTTGATGAGTCTTTAGCATCAAGTTCAGATAAAATTGATGATGAGGAAGATACATCTTTGATTGAAAGAGATATTGAAAAATTAAATGTATCTTCAGATCAAGAACCTGAAGTTAAGGATGATGACTCACCTAAGGATGATGGTATTGATACTGTTCAAAATGATCAAGATCTACCTAGAGATTGGAGATATGCTTATGGTCATCCTAAGGACCTAATCATAGGTGATCCATCTCAAGGTGTAAGGACTAGATCATCAATGAGAGATATCAATAATCATCTTGCATTTGTATCTCATATAGAACCTAAGACTATAGAGGAAGCCGAGAAAGATAGTTATTGGATGTTAGCAATGCAGGAAGAGTTAAACCAATTCACTAGAAATCAAGTCTGGACCCTAGTTGAAAGACCTAAAAATCACCCTATAATAGGATCTAAATGGGTATTTAGAAATAAATTAGATGAAAATGGCATAGTAATTAGAAACAAAGCTAGACTAGTTGCAAAAGGATATAATCAAGAAGAAGGTATAGATTTTGATGAAACTTTTGCACCTGTTGCTAGATTAGAAGCCATTAGGCTACTACTTGCATTTGCATGTCATATGAATTTCAACTTATTTCAAATGGATGTTAAAAGTGCATTTCTAAATGGTTTTATAAATGAGGAAGTTTATGTTGAACAACCTCCTGGTTTTGAAGATCATGAATTTTCAAACCACGTCTTCAAACTACACAAAGCACTTTATGGTTTAAAGCAAGCACCTAGAGCTTGGTATGATAGATTAAGTAAATTTTTAATTGAAAATGACTTTTCTAGAGGAAATGTTGATAAAACCTTGTTTTTAAAAAGAAAAGGAAAGGATTTATTAATCGTTCAAATTTATGTTGATGACATTATATTTGGTGCTACTAACAATCTCCTTTGTCAAGAATTTGCTAAGCTAATGCAGGGAGAATTCGAGATGAGCATGATGGGAGAACTAAACTTCTTCCTTGGACTTCAAATCAAACAAGAGAAAGCGGGAATTTTCATTAACCAAACAAAGTATACAAAGGAAATACTCAAGAAATTTGGTATGGAATCTGCTAAACCTCTTGGTACGCCAATGAGTCCCTCATGCAAGCTGGACAAGGATGAAGTAGGTAAGAAAGTAGATCAGAAGCATTACAGAGGTATGATTGGATCACTTCTTTATCTAACTGCAAGTAGGCCAGATATCATGTTTTCTGTCTGCTTATGTGCAAGATATCAATCTAATCCTAAGGAATCACATTTACTTGCTGTTAAAAGAATCTTTAGATACTTAAATGGAACTAAAAATGTAGGATTATGGTATTCTAGAGACTCAACCTTAAAATTGATTGCTTATTCTGATTCTGACTATGCTGGTTGTAAATTAGATAGAAAGAGTACAAGTGGGGTATGCCAACTTTTAGGAAGTAACTTAATCTCTTGGTTTAGCAAGAAGCAAAATTCGGTTGCATTATCCACTGCTGAGGCAGAGTATGTTGCAGCTGGAAGTTGCTGTGCTCAAATCCTTTGGATTAAGCGACAACTTGAAGATTATGGTATCACACTTGATAAAATACCTATTAAATGTGATAATACTAGTGCTATCAATCTAAAAATCCAATTCAACATTCAAGAACTAAACACATTGAAATTAGACATCACTTTATTAGAGAACATGTAACTAACAAAGATGTTTGTCTTGAATATGTTAATACTAATGATCAATTAGCTGATATTTTTACCAAACCTTTGAGTGAGGAGAGATTTTGCTATCTTAGAGGAGAATTAGGAGTTTGTGATCCTTTAGAATAATTTTCTGAAACTCCTAAGGACAACAACTATCTAGACTTCTATAATTTCTTGAAAATCCTCTATGTCCAATAAGGAAATTTATCTAGAAAGTTGATTTATTGTTTCCCCAATTGTTAAGGAACACTTATCTAGAGTTTGATGATTAATTTGATCAGTTTCAGATCCTTGAAATTCAAATTTTTCACTGAAACTATTGTGGAGTCGACACCTTCAGTTTGTGGAGTCGACACCTTCTTATTTTGATGTTCTGTCTGGGCAATTAGAGCCGACTCTGGCTTCTGTAGAGCCGACTCTAATTCGGGCGCTGACAGATTCTCTGGTTCGGAGCCGACACCTCGTTTTCGGGAGTCGACTCTAAGTGGAACTAGGTCAAAATAAAAAGGGCGGAGTCGACCCCAAACGATTTCTATCGTCTCCTAAACCATTTCAAACTGTTCCAAACTGATTCCAAACCCTCCAAATCCCTCAAAACCCTTGATTACTCATTCCAATCGAATCCAATGGCTCCCAAAAGGCGTGCTATCATTGGTGGTTCGACTGTTCCGACGAAGCGCCGTTCAAATCGGAGGCAACCTTCGTCATCTTCTTCATCTGCCACTCAAGATGACTCTCCACCCTCACCATCTTCTCCTCGAGTCGACCAATTAGCTGGTAAGGCCATTACAACCGGAAGAAAGTTGATTTCAACTTCTTTATTTCGGAGGGCTTTGCTATTGGGCGATTGTTGAAAGAAATGGGATGGGAGAAGGTCTGCTCTTTGGATATCCCTACCTACCCTGCCCTAGTAAGAGAGTTTTATAATGATTTAAGTAGAGGAGAGGGAGGCTTAGTAAGTGTTGTAAGAGGAACAAAGGTAATCATCACAGCCGAATCCCTTGGTAATTTATTGGAAATGCCTACTGTTGGACTTGTTGAATATCATCATGAAGATAGAGGAGGAGCACTATCAAGGATGTTAGGAAGAGAAGTTTCTGAGTTTGAGGAAATCTTGGCAAATCAACTTAATTTGGAACTCAGATTACTTCACAATATCTGTGGAAGGATTCTATTTCCTAAAATCGGAAGGTTTGAATATGTCTCGGAGCGAGACGTTTTATTGATGGACTGCATACTCACTGGTAGACCTTTAAATCTTGCTGAAATGATGATAGGCTATATGGCGGAGGCAGCTACTAAGAAGAGATCTACATTGCCATATGGTATGGTTTTAACATTGTTTTCAGAAGCCAAGGTGTACTTATAATGGACAATGAGCCACTAAGAAAGTTAAGACATACAGATTACTATAGTGTCTCTACAATTCACCGAATGGGCTTTAGAAAAGAAAATGGAAACTGGATTAAAGAGGACATGAGGCCAGAGCTGAGGAGGTTAGAGTTGAGGAAGTCAGAGGAGAAGACATTCCTGAACCATCTGCTGGACCTTCTTCTGCTGGACCTTCTGCTGGACCACCTGCTGGACCCTCAGAAGCTGGACCTAGCTCTCAACTTCCACATCAGTCAGCAATGGCATCAGAAAGATTTTCTGAGGAGCAAATTGGTCAGCTCAGGGCTTTACTGCTGAGTATGACAGTGTAAGAACAAATGATATGTGTAAATTAAGAGAGGAGTTCAATCAATTAAAGGATGAGATTAATTCAAGATCCTTGACATGACGGTTCTTATCTTCATGCTACAAGTCAATTAGAAATTCGTCGAATCCTTTAGCAGCTTATCCTAGGTTGTATCTTAGGATTTCTTGCTTTCTTTCTTAGCATGTATCTAGGATTTACATACTTAAATCTGTCATTTTAGAATACATGTAATGGATCTTGCTTTGGAGTACAAATGGTTGAATGAATATTACACTTTTATTACAAATTTTTCTTTGATTGAATGTCAATGAATGAATTTCCTATCTTTATGACTATTCGAACCAACATCCTCGCTTTGATAACATTCTTTATTTGCCTTTAAAACTCACCTTATTGTTGATAACAAAAAAGGGGAGAGATGAGTGTATAATGCATATAAAGAAAAAGAGAATGAAGAGAAAGAAAATGAAGAACAATTCTGAGAATAGAAAGAATGAAAGAATTTTTTTGAAAAATTCAGTTTATCTACATAGGGGGAGCTATTCAATGCAGGGGGAGCTTAATAAATTTCTCCATATAAAAGTTAAATCATTTTGATTGATGTCAAGTTTTGTTTATCTTTATTCATTTTGAATATTGGCATCAAATTCTCTATTAGAAAGTCTCTAAGCTTTAACAATATCTATAATTCTCAATTCAAATAAATTTTTAATGCATATACTCAAAGTTTTTGTCATCATCAAAAAGGGGGAGATTGTTGACCCAATTGAGGATTTTGATGATTAACAAAACTATTTGAGTATAACATTTGATGTTACTAATGATTTTGATTAAGTTTTTCAGATTATAAGTCTATTTAATGATCAAAATCAAGAAGGAAAATCAAGTTCTGGTTTGAATCTAATGTCAAGGTAAGACTGCAGACATTAGAGTCGACACATGGAATCGCAGAGCCGACTCCGAAAAACGGCACAGACTTAGAGTCGACTCCGGGACTGTGAGAGCCGACTCTATCAGAAACAACAGAACGTTGGATTTTCAGGCCACGACTTAGAGTCGACTCCCAGACTGTTAGAGTCGACTCCAGAAGAATTTTGTGTCGACCCCAGAAAGGTCAAAGACGACTCCAGATCGAGCGGATTAAATTATTTCGAGTTAGAGCTGACTCCAGAAAAGCCAGAGCCGACTCCAGAATGTCAGACACGGCTCCAGAACTGTCAGAACGACTCTAAACTTTATCTTTATCTATTTTAATCCCAACGGCTATTGTTATTTATGGATCTAATCCTTTTTCACTTGCTTCTAACGGATAGTTTCACACTATTTATGGATTAATCGGATCTATAAGAAGAGGGTCGATTGCATCCCAAAAAAAGAGAGAAAAAGAGAAGAAAGAGGCAAAAAGAAAAGAATAGAGAAAATCCTTGAGATCCATCAGAAAAGAAAAGAGGGAAAACCTGTAAGGAAAGATCATACTCATTCCCCAAAAGAAGAGAAAGAGATTCCAAGCCTTCGCTGTTCTATTTAGAAGAAATCTCAAAAGAAGGAAGAAGCCCTAGTTTTTCAATCTTCTGAGCCTCAAGAGCATATTCAAAGGAAGATCCATTAAAAGGAAGAGAATGAAGAAGCCACCAAGATCTTCGAATCAGGCTTTGGTTCCTAATCTCTATTTATTGTTTCATTATTGTATATTTGCTCATTGAAGGAGCAGTTTGCTTTTGTAAAATCAAAATACTGTTTGCTGGCTCAATCTGGTGATTGATTCAGTTGAGGCTGTTAGCCTTGAGCAAGCATTAGCTTGTGGTTTTAGGTTTTGTGCTGGTGAGCCTTGAAAACCAGCTGGGTTCGTTGTGCACCCGGGAAAACAACAAGTTTGAGTTGTGAACTTGCAAAACAACTATGCTGTAATCAGTTTGATTATAGTGTGGACCCAAGAGGTACTTGGGAGTGGACATAGGTGTAGGTACACCGAACCACTATAAAATCTATTGTGTTTGCCGTGATTGTCTCTTCATCTTCAACTCTCTATTTATAGTTGCTTAGTTTTAAATCTGTGAATCTAAGTTTTTATTTCCGCTGGGGTTATCTTTCAAAAGAGTTTAATTTTTGAAAAACCCAATTCACCCCCCCTCTTGGGTTGCTATTTGGACCAACACCTGGAATGCGGACAACCTCCACTAGTATTACCAATGATGTACTTCCAGAAGCATGATAAAAAAAAGGCCTTTCTAACACCATGGCTTGTTCTCCCTTGCGCCAAGTCTCTCAAAAGGAGCTCACCAGCATTGCGGCCCATGAGACACCACTCGGCCCCAGCATGGCGGTGCCCACGAGTAGGTTAAGACCCTAAAGGCTCCGTACCCGGCTGAGTCGCCACTTGGGCGGAACACAAACCCCCAGGTTGGTTCAAAAGGAGCTCACTGGTATCGTGGCCCATGGGACACCACTCGGCCATGGCACGGCGGTGCCCCGAGTAGGTTAAGACCCTAAAGGCTCCGTACCCGGCTGAGTCGCCACTTGGGCGGCACACAAACCCCCAAGTTGGTTCAAAAGGAGCTCACCGACATCGCGGCACATGGGACACCACTCGGCCCCGTCACGGTGGTGCCCCTGAGTAGGTTAAGACCCTAAAGGCTCCGTACTCGGTTGAGTCGCCACATGGGCGGCACACAAACCCCCAGGTTGGTTCAAAATGAGTTCACTGGAATCGCGGCCCACGGGACACCACTTGGCCCCGGCACGGCGGTGCCCCCGAGTAGGTTAAGACCCTAGAGGCTCCGTACCCAGCTGAGTCGCCACTTGGGCGGAACAAAAACCCCCGAGTTGGTTCAAAAGGAGCTCACTGGCATCGCGGCCCACAGGACACCACTCGGCCCCGGCACGGCGGTGCCCTCGAGTAGGTTAAGACCCTAAAGGCTCGTACCCGACTGAGTTGCCACTTGGGCGGAACACAAACCCCCAGGTTGGTTCAAAAGGAGCTCACTGGCATCGCAGCCCATGGGACACCACTTGGCCCCGGTACGGCGGTGCCCCCGAGTAGGTTAAGACCCTAAAGGCTCTGTACCCGGCTGAGTCGCCACTTGGGCGGCACACAAACCCCCAGGATGGTTCAAAAGGAGCTCACTGGCATCGCGGCCCACGGGACACCACTCAGCCCCGCACGGCGGTGCCCTCGAGTAGTTAAGACCCTAAAGGCTTCGTACCCGGCTGAGTCGCCACTTGGGCGGAACACAAACCCCCAGGTTGGCTCAAAAGGAGCTCACTGGCATCGTGGCCCACGGGACACCATTCGGCCCTGGCACGGCGGAGCCCCCGAGTAGGTTAAGACCCTAAAGGCTCCGTACCCGGCTGAGTTGCCACATGGACAGCACACAAACTCACAGGATGGTTCAAAAGGAGCTCACTAGCATCGCGGCCCACGGGACACCACTCGGCCCTGGCACGGCGGTGCCCCTGAGTAGGTTAAGACCCTAAAGGCTTCGTACCCAGCTGAGTCACCACTTGGGCGGCACACAAACCCCCAGGTTGGTTCAAAAGGAGCTCACTGGCATCGCGGCCCACGGGACACCACTCGGCCCCGGCACGGCGGTGCCCCCAAGTAGGTTAAGACCCTAAAGGCTCCGTACCCGGCTGAGTCGCCACTTGGGCAGCACACAAACCCCCAAGATGGTTCAAAAGGAACCTGACGACTCTCAGCTCTTAGGTCACCCTCCGGGGTTCAAAAGACTTCCAGACTCCGCGTTGGAGAGGATTACTAGCTGCCCTCAGCTAGCCAAAGAAGGCATGCAGACGCCCATACAAGGCAGCGCAAGATGAAAGAGCAGATGCCAAGGTAAAGTTCTACACTCCTTTCGCTTAGCTGATGCGGGGCACGCAAGCTCAAGGAGTGTGGGGAGCATTTGATGGGGCCAGTTGACCCCATGAAAAATAAAAATTTTGGACGGCCCCAAAGGCCGACACCTCCAAAGACCGACGGCCCCAAAGGCCGATGGCTCCAAGACCGATGGCCCCAAAGGCCGACACCCATCGACCGACGGCCCCAAAGGCCGACATCTCCAAGACCGTCGGCACTAAAGGCCGACGGCTCCAAAGACCGACAGCCCCAAAGGCCGATGGCTCCAAGATCAACGGCCCCAAAGGCCGACACCCGACGACCGACGGCCCCAAAGGCCGACATCTCCAAGACCGTCGGCCCCAAAGGCCGACGGCTCCAAAGACCGACGGCCCCAAAGGCCGACGGCTCCAAGGCCGACGGCCCCAAAGGCCGACACCTCCAAAACCGACGACTCCATGACCGACGGCCCAAGACCGGCAGCTCCAAGGCCGATACCTCCAAGACCGACGGCCCCAAAGGCCGACACCTCCAAGACCGACGGCTCCAAGACCAATGGCCCCAAAGGCCGACACCTTCAAGACCGACGGCTCCAAGACCGATGGCCCGACACCTCAAAGGCCGACGGCTCCAAGACCGATGGCCCCAAAGGCCGACACCTCAAGACCTACGGCCTCCAAGGCCGACACCTCCAAGACCGATGGCTCCATGACCGGTGGCCCCGGCATTCCCAGGCGGCCCCGGCATCTTCCCAGTCGGCCTCAGCATGTCCGAGCTAGGCGGCCCCGGCACTTCCCAGCCGGCCCTGGCACTTCCAAGCTAGGCAGCCCGGCACCTCCCAGGTGGTACCAGCATCTTCCCAGCTGGCCCTACTTCTCCAAGCAAGTCGGCCCCGGCACTTCCCAGGCGGCCCCGGCATCTTCTCAGCCGGTCCCGGTTCCCAGCCGGCCCCGGCACCTTCCCAAGCGGCCCGGCAACTTCCTAGCCGGCCCCCTACGTCTCCAAGCAGGTTGGCCCCGACACTTTCTCCATGTCTCCAGTCCCGCCGAGTCGGCCAAGGCCATCCCCGGCCGGCCCGACTCAGCCCGGCGTCTCCAATCCCGTCGAGTCGGCCAAGGCCATCCCAGGCCGGCCCGACTAAGCCACGGCTCTCCAGTCCTGCCGAGTTGGCCAAGGCCATCCCAGGCCGGCCCGACTCGGCCCCAGCGTCTCTAGTCCTGCCGAGTTGGCCAAGGCCATCCTCGGTCGGCCCGACTCGGCCCCAGCGTCTCTAGTCCTGCCGAGTCGGCCGAGGCCATCCCCGGCCGGCCTGACTCGGCCCCGGCATCTTCAATCCCGCCGAGTCGGCCAAGGCCATCCTAGGCCGGCCCGACTCGGCCCCGGCGTCTCCAGACCCGCCTCCAAGTCCATCGATTCGGCCCCGCCCCGGCACTGCCCTTGCCAGCGGGATTGGCCCCAGCCATCTCGGGACGACCCGGCTCGGCCCTGATAAGACGGGATTCCCCAGTTCCGCCAGATCAGCCCTAGCGGTTCAAAAACCGCCTCTCTGACACGCGCCGCCCGACAACGCCAGACGCGCACCGCCCGATAACACCAGACGCGCGCCGCCCGATAATGCCAGACGCGCACCGCCCAATAGCCCCGCTGATGATGGGACAGGACCCACCAACCAGCACAGATTCACGCAACTAAACTCCGCAGATATCTCCTCCTCACGCAATCCCACGTGATCTTGCCAGGGTCAACCCCTATAAAAAGGTGAATCCACTCCCCATACAGGTATGCGCGATAACCCCTAAAATCGCCATCTCAGCATCCAGGAAGGAATCCCTCCTCCCTGAGAGCCCTATTTCTACACTAAAAAGGGCTCTCTCGAGCCCCTCTTGAACTGTGACCTCAGTCACTAACTTGGCCGTTGGAGGGTCCCATCGGAGACCCCCTCCGGTCCCGGGACTTCTTTGCAAGCAATCCGGCAAAGCTAGGATTCGAGAAGTACCTCCATTCCCGACGTCCAGGAGAGGTGATTGAGCGTCATCACTACCTAAAATAGATTTTAATGATGTCTTTTTTATATTATATCAGTCATAGGTATGTCTGGTCAATCATACCCTATTTACCTTGGCTTAAGTATTAGAATCACATCATCTGAATGTAATGGTTTTGTTTTGCTTTTTTTTTTTTGGTACAAACGGGCGATCACACTAGTCTAGCGCGAGTCAGTCCAGATAGATCAGAGTATAAAATTTGCTGCAAAGGAGCAGGACAGGGGTCACCCGGCGTCAAAATCCATGGACCAGAAAGCTGAGCCACTAAAGCAGCAACCCAATCCACCGCCTAGTTGGCTTCGCGATATATATGATGGGTCTGGACGCAATCAATCTCCCGCAGAATAGCCCAAATGTCCAACAAAATTGGATTAGTATGAGCAGGAGGGCAATTCTGCATCTGAATCCAAGAAATGACCGACATGGAGTCGCCCTCAATACAAAGCCTCTGAGCATGAAGAACCTGAGTAGCATAAAAAATACCAGCCCAAGCCGCATGAAGCTCAGTCATGGGGACAGAGGAGTCGAGAGTACCAAAACCTCCTGCTGCCAAAAAGTCACCATGAGGTCCTTGGATAATGAACACTGAACCAGCAATTCTTCCACGGACACTCCCGTCAAAATTGATTTTGACAAACCCTGGAGGGGGGGCTCCCAAGAGATAAAAACCGTATGCCGGTTCGCTGCCGAAGCAGCAGGGGATCCCCAGTGGCCAGAGACATCAAAACCAATACGAGCACAGTCTGCCGCCAATAATATGATCTTCTTTACAATCTTGTGAAGAGAGATAGTGTCATCAGAGAAAATAAGCTGGTTCCTAATTAGCCAAATCTGATAAGCAGTGACCGCCCAGAGACCTTTCTTATGCTGAGGGCACCTCCGAAGGTCAAGAAGGAAAGAAGAGTGCAGGGAGCCCGAGTCATTCTGTCTGAAAGGATAACCCATCATAAGCCAGACCCGTCTAGCTCTGGGGCAGATGAAGATTGCATGATCTATAGATTCCTCCTCTAAGCTGCATAACGGGCAGATCGACTTAATAGGAAGACCCCTCCGAGATAGGAGAGCACAGGTAGGAAGAGAGCCCCCACAGAAGTTTCCATATAAATAACTGAACTCTAGGGATAGTAGGAAGCTTCCAAATCCACGCTGCATCCTCCAAGCGCTGAGGCTAAGATCTGAACATCATCATCAGATCCCTGGTCGGAGCCTTAGAGAGACAGGATCTCTGCCATAGTCTAACATCAGAAGATCGACCAGGAATAAGAGGCATCGATAAAATCCACCGGGCAAGCTTAGCACCGAAAAATCTGGTCACCGAGGGGATATGCCAAGCTAGAGGGTCTAAGGAGATCAAGTCCTTGACCCTTAAACTGGAAGGGGTCTCAATACTAATAAAGGAGGGCCACCGAGAGAGAGGAAGCTCTGAAATCCAGGTATCCTGAATAACGCTAACCGAAGAACCATCTCCGATCATCCACGAGATATTGTCCAAGATAGCCTGACCATAGCGACAGACCTCCTTCCAAAAAAGGAGCATCCCCGAGGTGGAGTAATATGCATGGCAGACGACCATTCTCCATACCTTATACGCATCAGAGAGCTCCAAAGACAACGTGGCTCCAGAAGAAATCTCGAAGCATGTCTGGTAATAAGGGCTTTTCTTCTAACAATCAAAGACTGGATCCCGAGACCACCCTCAACGATAGGCATACAGACCAAATCCTAGGATAAGAGGTGAATCCCATGACCATCCTGCACAGAAGCCCATAGGAAATCACGAAAGCATCTCTCGATCCTCCTCAGGCAAGTAATCGGAATGACAGCATTCGACAGGAGATGCAGGGGAAGAGAGGAAAGAACTGATCGAATAATGATAACCCTAGCCATCATCGAAAGACCAGTCACCTGCCATCCCTCAATGCGCTGGCGCACCCGCCTCTCGATCTTGGAGAAATCAGAGCAACGGGGGCATCTCCCCGTTATAGGGATCCCCAAATACATAAATCTATCAGTCTGAGTGGTGATACCCGACAAACTGATAATGGCTTCTCTAGTGGATCTAGAAGTCTTCGGGCTAAAGCAAATAGAAGACTTCAGAAAATTGACCTTCTGACCTGAAGCCTAATAGTAGTTCTGAATAATAGAATGAAAAGAAGCCGCATTATCAATAGAAGCATGGCCTAGGAGGATACAATCATCAGCAAAGAGAATGTGAGAGACAAAAGGGCCCTCAGAACCAGCCATAACTGGGGCAATCCGCCTGTCCTGCTGAGCCTGGCGTAAAGCACGAGAAAGATCATCTGCAGCCAGGATGAACAGCAAAGGAGATAAGGGGCAACCCTGACGGAGACCAACACTAGAGTGGAAAAAATCATTCGGGTTTCCATTGATGATTAGAGAAAAAGAAGGCTTATGAATGCAAGTCATAATACATTCTATAAATAATTCATCAAACCCAAACTCCAGAAGAGAGTGGTACAAAAAAACCCATCTCAGTCTATCATAAGCACGCTACATATCGAGCTTTACAGCCATAAGACATCGTCTGACCGGAGCTCTCTAAAGAATATGCATGAACTCCTGAGTAATAAGGACGTTATCCGAAATAGACCTCCCTCTAATGAAAGCCCCCTGCTCCTCCGATATGAGACGAAGAATCACCAGACTAAGGCGGCGAGCTAAAAGGCGAGCACAAACCTTATACAAGGTAGTGCAAAGGCTAATGGGCCGAAAGTGCTGCGGAAGAGAAGCATCCACTCTCTTGGGCACCAAGGTAATTAATGTCTGATTACATTCAGAAGGAATGTGTCTAGCTCGGAAGACATCCTGAATAGCTTGGACCACCTCCTATCCAACAATGTCCCAATAGTGCCGAAAGAAAAAAGGCGGAAACCCGTCAGGCCCAGGGGCCTTATTCGGACCAAGCTCCCACAGGGCTGCCCTAATCTCGTCCGCAGAGATCGACCTGACAAGCATATCATTATCCAGGGAGGAAACCTTCCTAGTAGCCGGAACTTGAACAACCGGGTCCCCATCACCAGTAGACTCAGCCCATCTAGCCCGAAAAAAATGGAGAAGAAGGTCACTGATAGAGTGGAAATCCTCCCGAATATGCCCCCCTTCATCCACTAACCTCCGAATCCGATTAGCAGCTCTCCACTTCAGAGTGGCCTGATGAAAGAATCTGGTGTTTCGATCCCCATCACAAATCCACTGAGTCCTAGATCTCTACCACCAATACACCTCCTACTGCCGCAAAAGAGAGTGGTGCTGAGCCAGCAACTCCCTAAGGAAAGAGAGGTCCGAGTCCACCAAAAATCCTTCCTGATACTCCTTAGCCTGTAGAATATTGATATCAGCTTCAACCTGCTCAACTTGTCTGACCAGATCCCCCACCTCATTCCTATTCCATCTGAATAGTCTGTGTCTGGCCATCTTAAGACGATGAGATAACCGATAGACAGCATTGCCCCTAACAGGAATATGCCAGATCTGAGAAATAATAGAACGAGCAGCTGAAAGGCCTGTCCAAAACTGCTCAAATCTAAACTGCTTCCGCATATGCTGATCAGCCTCCGTAGAAATCAAAATAGGGCAATGGTCAGAAGCAATCTTAGGAAGATGAGTGACAGTAACCATAGGGTATCTTTGGAGCCACTGGGGTGTAGCCATGGCTCTATTAAGTCTCTCCCAGACTCGAGCAGACCCCTGACGATTATTGCACCAAGTGAATTGGGATCCCGAATACCCCAAATCCAAAAGCCCTGAAGAACCAATGAAGGTTTTGAATTCATTGATATCAGCTGAGCCAGAAACCCGTCTGCCTCCACGTTTTTCATTAGCCTCAGTGATACAATTGAAATCCCCCGCAATAATAGACGGAATACCTTGAGCAAGGAGGGAAAGCAGTTCAGATCAAAGAACCCTTCTCTCCCGATAGTCTGTGCTGGCATAAACAGCCGAAAGAAGCCAGGGGTCAGAAGACCCCTCAGATATCATGAGACCAATTTGCTGATTGCACTGATGGAAAGCATCTATCCTGACTGCAGAGGTGCGTCATATAGCCAAAATATCCCCCGACAGACCTTCAGCCTCCATAGCATAAGATGACCAAGTACGGGCAATCTGTCTACGAAAACGGACAAGACTATCCCCCGAAAGCCTGGTCTCCAAGAGGACACATATATCAAAGTGGTGTAATTGCAATAATCTACTGAAGAAGGATCGAAAAGAAGGCTTTCAAGCTCCTCTAACATTCTACAGTAAGATCTTCATTTACAGACTGGAGGAAGATGGGACCCCTCCTTGATCCTCTATCATATCACTATCAACAAGAGCCCCATTCAACTGAGAGCCTTCGTCAGGCATCAGTAATGGATTGATCAGCAGTCCATCCGAAACAAGATCAGACACAACTGAACAGGAAGACTATGCCTGAGATAAGGAACCTGGGCCCAATCCCATAGGTTCGCCAATAGTATCAGCCAATGGAAGACCAGCCCCCCAACTGATTGGACCCTCACCGCCTCCTGGGCACCAACCTAAAAACATGGGACCTGATCCAACTGGCTTGGAGAAAAGCCACTCACCTCACCCTTCTTGGAGAAAGGAACCTTCCCTTTTCCCTTCCTCTTATCTGTTTTGGATAAAATCCTAGGAGCCAGAGAAACCTCCGGTCTAGCTCGCTTAAGGGGACCTGGACTAGCTTCCCTGCTACCCAATTGACCATCATCACTAACAACTGACGCAAGAGAGGAAAAGGGGTTATGGATCACAATCGGGTGGTTCAGATCAGGTTTCAGGGAACCCAGCTGCTCAACAGGATTTAAGTTCAGAGCTGATGCCTTAGAAACGGCACGCTCATCCTGAACCGGCACGGGACCCTTCACGTTGACAATCAAGTCCTTTTCCTTCCTAGGGAGCGATACCACAGCTACAGGGCTGAACAGCATTCTCGATGACGAGGAGGACCTCCGGCGAGTAACCTTCACCGGAGCTGCCCACCCTTCAGACAATTCACCAGAGCCCGATGAAAGCCCATTCTTCACTACCTGGGATGCTGAACCAGAGCCAAGGATTGAAGACGAAGCCAGCAACAGAGCCTTCCCCTTCTCCACCATCTGAGGATTAGAAGCAACCTTCCGCTTCCGGATTGCAACAAGCCACGGCCCAAACACAGAATTGGAACCGAAGCCAACCCCATCAGGACATCCCGACTGAGAACAGGGGCCATCCAAATGCAGAGAGGCACAACTCATACATACTCCCTCCAGGTTTTCATAGACAAAATTCTGCCAGAAAGGTTGGAAGCTCCCTTGAATCCAGGTACCTGGCCGGAGAGGGCGACGAAGGTCAACCCGAAGACAGACCCTCGCATAACCCCCCCTAGATTTCGCCAAGGTAGCTGCATCAACACAGACGAAATCACCAGCTGGCTCCAGAATGGCTCTGAGGAACTCCTCCTTCCAGAACTCGAGAGGCAGATGCAGCAATCTCACCCATATCAGTGCAGTTGAGACGGAGTCCTCCACCAGAGTAAACTCTGGCCTTCACGCCTCAGTGCCAACCACCTGGCCATTGACCACCCAAGGTCGCTGCAGAACCAGGTTACAATCTTCTTTGGAATCAAATCGGAACACATGGCATCTGAATGCCAGGCTAATAGGAACGATGGCACCTAAAATTCCAGCTCGCCTGAATTCCTTATGAAGGCATCAGCCGGAATCCATCTGTGGAACGAGCGGATAAGCATGGCCTTCTGCTGCCAGCCCGTCACCTCCGCTTCAAGCTCTGCCACCAGGACCTTAATCACCTCCGGGAACAAAGCCTGCAACCTCTCCACTTCTGCTGGCGAAGGAGACTGGGTAACCCATTGAAACCCGTTCGTCGACGTCCTCCTCCCAGGAATCCGGCTACCATCAGCTGAACCAAAGGCCATAGGAAAGGAGGGAATGACGAAGGGATAAACCAGAGAAACGACGAAGCAACATAGACGAAGATCGCTCAAAGATCAGGAAAGAAGAAATCGGATGCACGAATCTTAAGGCACGAAACAGAAGGAGAACCAGAGCACTAGTAAACACGATTCTCAAAGCATAGGCCAGAACAATAAGTCTTCACTCCTTTTGTTTTGCTTTAATAGTCAACATTGTTTTTGCCTTTATTTTTATAATTATATCCTCAAAAACATCCGAAACAGAGAAATTCACTCTCCTCCAAACATTTGCCACCCTCATCTTATACACACGTATATATGTACACACAAACAAGGTTTTAAATATAAACAAAGGTGCCTAAATTTTTTTCTGAAAAGCAACGCTCCATGTCCCATCATATATCAATTTAGTTTGCTACTTGCTTGAGATGCCTTATATATATATATATATATATATATATATATATATATATATATATATATATATATATATATATATATATAGTTTTAATATATTTATTAAATTTTTAAATATATTTTATTTTAAAAATTATATTTTTATAATAAAGTAAATTAATTTAAATTTAACACTATAATATATTATGATCTCAACGAAATGAGAAAGAACTAAGGTTAATCCTGAATTTCTTTGAAACAAAACATCTTGATGTCTTAGGAACTAAGGTTAATCCTGAATTTCTTTGAAACAAAACATCTTGATGTCTTAGTTTCTATCTCACTGATACTTAAATCATTGATTATAAGTATGGAGACAACCTTAATAGGTTAATAAAAGTTTTCATCAATAGGTATTGCAGCCACAGCACTACCACAAAGAGACCTAAAGTCCCCCAGTTTTCCTCTATGCTCTGAATACGTAACACAGCTCTCTCTCTCTCTCTCTCTCTCACACATGCACACGGTTAAGGAATAACGCAAGAGACCTATACCTTCCGGATAATTTAATCTTCTACTTTAATTGTTTACTAGCCTAATCTCTTAAAACACTTGACATAGTCTCAATGGTAAAGATTTATTTAATATAGAAACTAATTACTACTTAAAGATATATAAATCTCTCCAATACAAAACTCTTTATGTAATAGTTAGACTAACATTACAGTGAATCGGTTAGTTGTTGCTCTCCCTTATCCTCTCCTAGCCCCCTGTATGAAATTTAACATGAGCTGAACTTCTAAGTTTTATGGTGCTATTTATAGCTATTTAACTTGCACAATCCTCCCAATGACTTGGAAGGACTATTCTTTGTTCCTCAAAATCATGGTTCTGGTTTAACAACGTCCTCCGATACCACATCAATTTTGAAAACATCAAGAACTCTTTAGCTACATTTAGTCCACTAGATTCAAAGAATAAATTTATGAAATACAAAAAAAAGTTACATTAGTAATATAGATTTAGTAGATATGCAAAGGCCCTTTTATAGCATCACTACAACAATTTTTTAATTAGACTACGTCTAAAAAATGTAGTATTTTATATATGACTACATTTTCTAAACCGTAGTCTAGGTGAGTGTAGTTAAAAGTGTAACTGTAGTTAAATGTCCCTCTTTTAGACTACGTTTTTAGACGTAGTTAAAAGTCAAAAAAAACGTAGTCTTTAAATACATTTAGACTACGTTTTTATTGAAAAATGTAGTCTAAAGTCGAAAAAACGTAGTCTTTAAATATATTTAGACTACGTTTTTATCAGAAAACGTAGTCTAAAGTCAATAAAACGTAGTCTTTAAATACATTTAGACTACGTTTTTATCAGAAAACGTAGTCTAAAGTCGAAAAAAACGTAGTCCTTAAATACATTTAGACTACATTTTAATCAGAAAATGTAGTCTAAAGTCAATAAAACGTAGTCCTTAAATACATTTAGACTACATTTTTATCAAAAAATGTAGTCTAAAATCAAAAAAACGTAGTCTTTAAATACATTTAGACTACGTTTTTATCAGAAAATGTAGTCTAAAGTCGAAAAAACGTAGTCTTTAAATACATTTAGACTACGTTTTTATAAGAAAATGTAGTCTAAAGTCGAAAAAACGTAGTCTTTAAATACATTTAGACTACGTTTTTATAAGAAAATGTAGTCTAAAGTCAATAAAACGTAGTCTTTAAATACATTTAGACTATGTTTTTATCAGAAATGTAGTCTATTATGAACATTTAGACTACATTTTTATATTAAAATGTAGTCTAATATCAAATCCTGTCATACAAACATATAATTTCAATTCTAAAAAAATCCTAAAAATATTGAATTCTTCGTGCAAACTGTCATACAAACATTTACTGTCATACAAACATATAGTTTCAATTCCAAAAAACCTCAAATACATTGTCCAATACTATCATACAAACATCTTTCCACATAACATTTCTTCAAATGCAACCTTGTAAGTACTCGACCCATTCTCCACGCATAATGTCGATCTCTTCTTGTTTATAAGTTTTCTTCTCGCCAAACTGCATATATACATAAGTTAATCAGAAAAGAGCACTAAATAACACATGATACAAAAATCTAAAATCATAAAAGTACTACTTATATGAATCATGTACGCAATAATAACAAACCTTTTCATATAAGTTACTCATAAAAAGAGCACTAAATAATACATGACATAAAAACCTAAAATCATAAAAAGTAGAACTTATGTGAATCATCTACGCAATAATAACCTACGTACCTTTTCATCGGTTGAAATGATATAATTCTCGATGATCTCCTTCATATACATGATGACATAATAGCCACATTCAACACCAGATGGTTGCTTTGGACACTTGAAAAATGAATTTAAAAGTTTTTATAAGATTAAAACAAATAAGATCTAATTTTATGAATTATTAAAAAGAATATGCAACTCAATATACCTTAATTGACTCCCAAGTAAGTGTTTTTCTTGCAACTCGGTCAGCTTTAGCATTGTATTTTGAGTGCACTAATTTAACAAAGTATAGTAATAGTGTGAGACTCAAATGATATAATTTAGACAAATTACTGCAAAATTAAAAAGAAATAAATACTTACGTATTAATAACACCTTTCAATTCTTTTCCCACTGAACGTCCAATAGAATCACAAAAATACACTTTGTCCCCATGAGGGTCAATAACCACCAAGGACCAGTGATCCCTTCATAAACATAATAACAATAATCAACAACTTAATATCAAAAGTATCAAATTTCATTAAAAAACAACTTACCCAGAGTTATAAGGAGCTAGAAACAATTGATCCACATAACAACGCTCTAATCTTTTAGCAATCAAATCTGATCGTACTCCAGCCGATCCAGAGTGTACAGAGATCTGTCCAGGGTCTATGAAGCCATACATGTTGAGCAGTTTTGATTTCTTGATTTGATTGTACAAATAGCTACATAAATCAAATTATTCAATCCCACAGTTTTTATTAGAAACTTGTAACATATAGTAATTGCATATGAAATGCAAAAAATATAAAAATATCTTAATTATTACCTCATATATAGCACAATACAACTAGAAGTAATCCTGTCCATTGAGCAAAAGTTATCAATATCTTCTCGAATAATATAACAAACCCGTTCATGACCAAAGACACCAACATCCAATACCACCATTATTGTATTTGTATCTCCCAAACTTTTTGCAATGTGATTCTTTAAATATGATAAACTCCATGGACCCTTTTCTTTGTTTTCTATCTGTAATTTTTGGGGGACAATCTTAGCCTGTTCATAATAATGAAATTCAATTCACATATATTACATAACAAATAGTTTATCAATATAAATTAATCACAAATTTAAATATAAGTTAAAAGGTTTTAGATACCTTTCTTTGATCATCAATAACTAATGATCGAGGCCATGCAACGTGAGAACCAACAAAATCTTTAACTTTTACAGGATCATCACCAATTGTTATTGGAAGGAGAGCATCATTGTCAAAACAAACATCAATAGATACACGATAATTATGAATACCCAAAGGAACTCCATGTACAACAGAGTTTGGTTCTACATTCTCAATCACTGTACCATATCCAATTATATTATTAATAGATTCTACTGCCAATTTGCATGGTTTTCCCTTCAAAGCAATAACATTAGAAAATATAAGTACTATGAATTTAAATAAATTGCTACAAATATAAGTAAATATTAACATACCTTTTGCATGTTTCTTTGTCCAATAGCAATAAATTCTATATTTTCATCATTTTGTGTATCAGAATCAGCAACATTTTTATTTGGATGCAGTTTTTTAATTGAGCAGCAGCTAGCTTTGTCTGAAACATATTGAGCACTTGCAGCAATTTTTGAAATATCTCTCAACTTTTTGTTTTCTTCATGAAGTTTACGTAGCTCATCAAGTAATGATTTTCTTTCCTCTGCATCTTCTCTTTGTTGTTGGTTCAATATTTTTTGTTCTTCTAACAAATGTTGTAAGAGTTCGCTTGTTTTTGTTCTTTTTGGAAGATTGAAATAGGTTTTAGGGGTAACCATGCCTCCAACACCCCTTACTCGACCACCATGTTCGGGATTTCCCAATGCCATTCCTAGTATGTCTTTTTGTCCCGATTCTTGTATTGATCCATCTTTCACCTTCATTGTATATTCATCCTGATATGTAGACAAAACGAACCATACATTAGGAAGTTATAAAAGAATCTATAATTAGCTATTAAATGAATAATAACAGATTTACTACTTACAATCTTCTGTATGACTTCTTGGATGACTTCACTATCAGAACCATCACCTTTTGAATAAACAGCTTTCCATACAACACTTCGTCCAATGTCTTCATCAGTGCCTATCTCTTTTTTCTATAATTATTAGACAACAAATATATAATAAAAAATAAGCTAATAATTACTCAACAATGCAAAACTAAATATTCAACACTTACTATCTTTTCTTCCACATTAACAAATCCACGCCTAGATGAATGATGTCGATACTCATGCTTTTTGCTCTTTCACTTTGCAACCTACTCCATTCCTTAAATTCTGGAGAACTATACCTGCTGACAAAGGCATTCCAAGCATCTTTTTTTATGAATGGATAGTTCTTAGGAGGGTTGTCAAATAAGGGTCGCATATCTTCCAATGGATTCAAGAATTTTGTCCTCAACTTGAACTTAAATTGTCTCCATTTTGTACAAGCAGATGACAAAATATGATTCTTTCCTTCTGCTGGCACATTATAAGCTTTCTACAAAAACATAAATACATAAGAGCATACTAATGAAATCAAAATTTAATTAAAAAATTAAGAAAAAACTTACCTTTATTTGAATCCAAATTTGTTTTTCAGTTCTTCAGGAACTGAAAGCCAATTTTCAAAATTAATAGGCACAGTGGTTCTGGCAATAACACCTAGATAACTTTGCATTCCGTATTAACCTCCCCTAAAGATTAGATAACTTTACATATATATATATATATACATATATACATACATATATATATATATAGATATATATATATATATATATATATATATATACATATATATATATAGATATATATATATATATATATACATATATACATATATATATATATATATATATATATATATATATATATATATATATATATATATATATATATATATATATATATATATATATATAATTTTAATATTTTATTTAATTTTTTAAATAGATATATGGTAAAACTTTTAAAAATAGAATTAGAAATAAACATATAAAAAAATGATAAAATAGTCCTAATTTAAAATAAATAAAAGAAAATTGATTACTATGGTTTAGACATACAATAATATATTTAGATGCTTCAGTTAGAAAGAGTGATCTTTTAACAATCCATGATAAGGATACATATAGAGATAAATCTAAGTTAATATGAACAGAAATAATTAAAAAATATATAACCATTTATAATTTGAATATCGTCTTAGTCCTAAATAGAGTAAAGTGAGAAAAACAGATTCATGTAGTCGATCCGATGTAATTGAAAAAAAATATAATACATACAAAATTAAAAAACATCTAGCTTTTCCATCAGCCGTGAAACAGGCTACAAATTTGCCACTAAGCACCTTGGTTAGAGCATATCTTTGCTGCTTTAAAGCATAATATAAACTAAATGACATGACAAAGAGATCACCGATTGCAATAACAATATGCTTTCGAAATTTAAGACAGGCAGGAAGCCTTTGAGGAAAAAGTTTAAGAAAATCTTCAAAAGATTGTTATCCTTCATCTGGATGCAAGAAGCCATGAAGAAAGAAGACAATGACACGTGCAGAATTTAAAACAAATCAGAAAAAAGAAACTTATAAAAAAAGCCTACTTCATCAAGAAACTCACGATCCGCAAAAGACGTTCCAGCTTGCACATTGAGTGATCCTTTTTTCATTAAATCTTCTAGACTTGATATGAGTATCCCTTTGGAAGGATTCCATTCCAAGCAAGCATGCAATCAAGAAATGATCACCTTCATGCTGCAAAGCACAACTAGCTCCAATGAGCATATTCCAAACATATATCTCATTATGTCCGCTACCAGTAGTGCCTGCGCTCAAAAGGCCATGACTGTGATCAAAACACACAAGCCATTGCCAGTTGACGATTATTATGATTTAATTACATATGTCTAGAACATCTATTCTTGAAATTAAATTTAAGCCAATCCAATTGGACTAAATAATGAAAGCCTACTTCTACAAAAATTTATTACATATTATCTTCATAAGAACAAAGCCCCATCTAGTTGGGAAAAGGCTTAGATGAGTTAGGGTTGAGTTGAGTATCTTCATAAGAACAAAGGAGAAAATACAAAATAAAGAATATTTGAATGAAGAGTGCTCATTGCATAACAAAGGGTAAAAACAAATACCAAGTATATGAATAAAGAGTGTTCAACACAAACATTGATTCAGATTGTGATCGATCGGATCAAGCACCAGGTTCCTAACTTTTCTATTGAAAGAGACCCCATAGATTAAAATCAGAAAGCAGCCAAAACAAAGGAATAGTGCAATCCCCGGTAATTAATGTGGGATTACCTGGATCGCGGACGACTGGATTCCCGAGTCTAATCGTGACGTTTGAGTTTCCAATCTCCTTGAGCCGAGGCATCGCGAGGCTTCTTCGTCGGCTTTAAAGGAGAGCATGGGCAACTCTTTCGTTCATCCTCGCGAAAGTCTTCAGCTGGTAAGCCTCTGCCCATGCCTGAGAGAAAGGGTGAGATCTGAGCAAGAAAGAGAGAGAGAGAGAGAGACAAAGAGAGAGAGCGCATGCCACGGATGAACAGGGGCCATAGCGGTCCCCTGTGATGATTTGGTTCAGGCCCAGCGATGTACCCATCGCCTCGTCGGGTCTGAGCTGTGGTCGGCGGCCCCACCGGCACCGAAGGCGGCGTCCGATGGAAGATCGGACGTGGGAGAGAGGGAGGAAAGGGCCATGGCGGCCCTTCTCTTGGGTGGGAGCCGGTGGAACCGGCTCCCGCGTTGGTTTGGGCCCGGCAGTGTGCTTGCCGCCTCACCAAGCCTAGGGGGTGACCGGTGACCCCCACTAGCGTCGGCGAGTGTCCGATGAGGGTCCAGTCGGCCGGTGGTGGTCGGTCGTGCCATTGGCACAGTAAGGAACCACGGATAAGAAAGGGGAAGAAAGAGAGAAAGAGGGAGAAAGAGAGAGAGGGGGAGGCACAGCCACGGCAGCGGCCGACTCTAGACCGATCGCCGATGGCCGGTCTGCCCGAGGATTGGCCGGCGGCGGCCTTAGCCGTCGGCACGGGTCTCCCTGGTTCGTGTAAACCATGGGGAGAGGGAGAAATCAAAAATGAATAGGGGAAGCCCTGTTTTGGGCTTTGGGCGATTTTGGACTGGCCTAGTGAGCCCCTTTTGAGCGAAATTTTGGGCCCTGTAATGGGCCGAGGACAGGGAAATGAGCATATGGCATGGATCAATTTTGATCCTAGTTTCTGAAAGAATTTTTATTTCCCCATTTGGACTGTTATTCTTAAAGATATTTAAGCCCAAAGTTAGGCCCAGGATTAGATTGGATAGAATTTAGGGGACACTTTATCATTCCAATTTTAGAGATTTAATTATGTAAAATAATTGTAGGTACCCATATGTCCAAATAACTAGTTTACATGTTGGGATTAGCGTGTTGAGGTAAGTAAGCCAATTATCATGATTTCATAAATTATTTAATATATAGATCTTTGGATTTATAGCTGTATTAATTTATGAAATGAGAAAATTAAAATTTTGATATTTGATTTGGTTATTTCAAAATTAGTAAATAGTACCATGAGTATGCATTTGAGTATTTGCTATGGTTATATGCAACCGCTAATATTTTGCAAAGTAATGATTTATAAATATGCAAAAGATGAAGGATATGATTATTTTGGCCTTGCAAAATATATTGGTACTATTGATATATTTATATGCAATTGCTAATAATGTCCAAACCACTGTATATGTGAGAAGCTTATGCTTGTATTAATACATGATATGTTACATGCAAAATATGATGATGATAATTGAGAATATTCATATGTGTCGCCGCGGTTCTCATATGATGTGAAATGATGTGATATGCCAAGAAATACGAGACCCACCTCCACATAAAGAATTATGGAGGATACACATCTATAGGGTGTGTTATGATTGATTATGATATATGGCATAACGCTGGTACCAGGACCCTTTCTCTTAGGGGACATTTAAGAGCGATACACCAAATGGGTGTTGTAGGGCCATAAGGCACATAAGAATTGGTAATTATATAGATACAATGGATTTATTTACATTGCATATTTTAGCATTTATTGTATGACTAAGCTTCCAAAATTACTTTGAGTAGATGATATGCATGTTCTGATACCATGGTAAATGTATTTGAAATTGAAGCTTTTTACATATATTTTACATGAAAATCTGATTTGATAATGTCTTGAAATGATTATATTATATTATAGTAGGCTTACTTATTGAGTGTGAGCTCATTTAAATCTCACATGTTTTTCAAAGCCACAAGACTAAAGAAGAAATTATGGGGTCGATGAAGCTTCTTTTAAAATAAATTAGATCCAACATTTAATGTAACCCCAGTAATTTATGTTTGTAGGGCATGTAGCCCAAAACTTATATTTATGGCTTGTATTAAAGTTATTGACTTTGAATGACATATAGTTATTGCCTCTTCTTGAATTAAGTGTTATGATTCATGATGCCTTGCATGCCTGGCATGTGGCGGGTTGTCACCCTGGATCCAATATTGGGTCTGGGCATGACAGCTTTAGTGGTATCAGACTAGGTTATGACCTTAGGGACACATACATGATGACACTCTAGGCAAAATACTTGGATGACATTGAGACGATTATAACTTTAAAGGAATTTCAAGTACTATGCTTTGAAAGCCTAAAATTTAAAGTTTATCATGATATTAATAAAAAATAATTTATCAGGAGATTGGAATGGCTCATCGCACTAGAAGCCAACAAAACGATGAGGGCTCCCAGGTTGGTAATGCTGGTCAGCAGGGAGGCCAAGAAGCTACCGGAGGTGCTGGCCCTATCAATCAAGTCAGGACTGATCACCAGTGACTCTAGACCGAGATGCTTTAAGTTCTCTTGGGTATGGCACAGTCTATGCGGGACATGCAACAACAGATCCTACATGCTTTGTCCACTCAGCCTGCCCCTATCATTTCGCGGACTCAGCCTGCTCCTACTATTCCATAGACTCAGCCCGCCCCTACCATTCTGTAGACTCAACCTGCCCCTACCGTTCTGCAGACTCAGCCTGCTCCTACTATTCCACAGAATCAGCCTGCTCCTACATTCAGACCCAGCCTGCCCCTTCTGCTCCATAAACTCAGCCAACCTTACATACTCAATCCGCACCATTGACCCAACCTACTCCACCTCAACCCTGGGTAGGTTGGTCACAGCTTTGCTAACTTCAAAAGTTTTGCCCCCGCCCCTTTCACTGGATCCATCAACCCTGTTGATGCTGAGCGGTGGATGCGAGATATGGAGAAGGCTTTCACAGCCCATGGTAGCCAAGAGAAGGAGCGGATCAGATTTGCCACCTATCTTCCAGGGGGAGGCTTATGATTGATGGTTAGTTGAGGAGCAGCGATGGGGTGGACGGGCTATTACTTGGGAAGAGTTTAGGGAGACCTTTTTCGACAAATACTTCCCTAGTAGTGTGCAGAGATAGATGAAATCAGAATTTATCAAATTGAAGCAAAGGAATCTTTTCGTGGCCCAGTATGAAGCTGAGTTCACTAGGCTGGCCCGGTTTTCTCCAAATATAGTGACCAATGAGATTGCCAAAATCACCAGATTCACTGAGGGACTACGACCTAGACTGAGGGTCAATGCATTTGAGCTTCCACTTACAGTGCTGTGGTGAATAAGGCCTTGGTGATTGAGAGGAATATGAATGTAGTTCAGAGAGATTGGGAGCAGCAGAGGAAGAGGAAAGGGCCTATTTTGGCCAATCCCCAGTTCAGGCTAGGAAGAAATGTGCACATCAGGCCCCAGCAGGACAATGAAATAGGGAGACTCATTGCCTTCACTGTGGAAACTTTCACCCAGGAAGGCCTTGCCGTAGATTGCCCGGTTCCTGCTTCCTATGTGGGAAAACATATCATAAGATGGCCATCTATCCCCTTTAGAAGGATCAACATCCCTCTTCAGATTAAGGGATAAGCCAGTAGCATTAGCAGTAGCCGCCTAGGACCCAGGGAAAGGTCTTCACCCTCACTTAGCAGGATGCTGCCACCTCTAATTCTGTGGTGATAAGTATACCATTTAATTTTATGTCTAGTATTACATTCATATCTAGTACAATACATTGATAGTTGATTAAAAAATTAGGTTAGACTTTGATGTTAAAACGAATTAAACTTATATCCAGGAATGATTAAAGTATGCACTGCTTATGCTCAAATTTTAATTGACCCAGGTGCCATTTATTCTATCATATTTGACACCTATCTTGACAAGAATGCATTATTGACACCCATTCCTCTAGAGCAAGAGTTGCATATTGCATTTCCTAATGGAGATATTATGAAGGTTGACACAGTATGCAAATCTGCTCAATTGACATGGAGGATAGGAGGTTAAAAGAAGATCTATTCATCCTTCCACTGAAGTTCTTTGATGTTATCCTTGGAATGGATTGGTTGGCCTCCTATCATGCTTCAATAGACTGCTTCAGAAAAATTATGAACTTCAAAATTCTAAGTTAACCTGAATTCAGTTTTACTGGTAGTCAGAAACACCTAGCCTCGGTGTTCGTATCAATGCTGCAGGCCGGAAAGTATCTGATGAATGATGGTCAAGGATTTCTTGCTGTAGTCAAAGACCTTTAGAAGGAAGAGGCCAAGTTGGAGGATATTCCAGTAGCTTAGGAATTCCTTGATGTCTTTCTTGATAAATTGACTGATTTGCTCCCAGACTGAGAAGTCGAATTCTCCATTGATCTAGTTCCTGGAACTGGACCAATATCCAAGGCCTCTTACCGCATGGCCCGGCTGAGCTAAAGGAACAGAAGGATCAGTTGCAGGAGCTCCTAGATCGAAGATTTATCAGACCAAGTGTTTCTTCTTGGGGTGCTCCGGTCCTATTTGTTAAGAAGAAATATGGCAGTCTTTGGCTCTGCATTGACTATCAGGAAATTAATAAGGTAACAGTGTGAAATAAGTACCCTATATCGAGGATTGATGACTTGTTTGATCAACTCCAAGGAGCCCGAATATTCTCAAAGATTGATCTCAGGTCAGGATACCATCAACTCAAAGTCAAGGAGGGGGATGTGCTAAGACAGCATTCAGAACCAGGTATGGCCACTATGAGTTCTTGGTGATGATATTTGGGTTAAGTAATGCCCCAACGGCATTCATAGATTTGATGAACAGAATTTTTAAGCCATACTTAGATCAGTTTATGGTGGTTTTCATTGATGATATCTTGATATATTCCAAGAGCCAAAAGGAGTATGAGGACCACCTGAGAATCATGCTACATATTCTTCGGGAGAAGAAACTTTATGCAAAGCTGCAGAAGTATGATTTTTGGTTGGATCAAGTATCTTTCTTGGGTCATATAATATCCAAAGATGGTATATCTATAGATCTGAAAAAGATTGAAGCTATCATTAGCTAGAGTCGGCCTTCCAATGTGGCAGAAGTCAGAAGCTTCTTGGGGCTAGTCGGGTACTATCATAAATTTGTGAAGGACTTCTCTCACCTTGCCCTACCCCTAACTCGCTTAACCCAAAAGCAAGTGAAGTTTGACTGGATAAAGGAGTGTGAGAAAAGTTTTTAGGAGTTAAAGCAGCGCCTGGTGTCAGCTCCATTCTTGTTCTTCCAACAGGATATGAAGGATTTACTCTATTTACTGATGCCTCTCGGAAAGGATTGGGATGCATTCTAATGCAGAACGGGAAGGTGATAGCCTATGTCTTCAGACAAATGAAACCTTATGAGCAGAATTACCCTACTCATGATCTTGAATTGGCTGCTGTGGTTTTTACCCAGAAGATTTGGCGACATTACCTATATGGGGTTGTATGATGTGTATACAGACCATAAGAGTCTAAAATACATCTTCACATAGAAGGAGCTAAACTTGAGGCAGAGGAGGTGACCTGAGCCTTATGAGCTACTGAAGGATTATGACCTGAGCCTATACTATCATCCTGGGAAGGCCAATGTAGTAGCTGATGCTTTGAGCAAAAAATTCTCTTCAGAGTTAGCTGCTATGATTACTTCCTAGCCTCACATTCTGAGGGACCTTGAGAGGTGGAAGGTTGGATTGAGAGTACAACAGTCTGATGGGCTTGTAGCAGCACTTGTACTCCAGCCAACCCTAGTAGACAAAATCAAGTCCTCCCAGAAAGAAGATCCGGATTTATAAAGGATTAAAGAAGCTATGCAAGTAGGAGTTCAGAATGAATTTTGTGTAATGAAGGATGGATCTCTGAGATTTGAAGGTAGACTTTGTGTGCCAAACATAGAGGAGCTAAAAGCCAAAATTTTGAAGGAGGCTCACTACTCTCCCTATACTGTGCATCCAGGTGGCACTAAGATGTATAGAGACTTAAAGAAAATTTTTTGATGAAAAGGTATGAAAAGAGAGATTGCTCAATATGTGGCCAAGTGCTTGGTGTGTCAGCGAGTGAAGGCCGAGCATCAAAGGCCTGCATGACCTCTTCAATCTCTAATGATTTCACAGTGAAAATGGAAAAAGGTTACGATGGACTTTGTGACTGGTCTGCCCAAAACTCTCAGGAATAATGATGCAGTTTGGGTTATTATGGATATATACTGACAAAATTAGCTCATTTTGTACCTTTCAGAGTTGGGGTCTCTAGTGAAAGATTGGCCAATTTGTATATTAAGCAGATCGTGAGACTCCATGGTGTTTCCGTATCTATTGTATCAGATCGGGATACTAAGTTTGTGTCCCAGTTCTGGAAAAGTCTTCATAGAGCCATGGGAACCAAATTAAACTTCAACACAACCTATCATCCCCATTCAGACGGACAATCAGAGAGGACCATATAGATTTGGAAGACATGCTGCGAGCCTGTGTGATGGATTTGGGTGGAGCATGGGATAACCATTTACCTTTAGTGGAGTTTTCATATAATAATAGTTACCAGGCCAGTATCCAGATGACTCCATTTGAAGCTATGTATGGTAGGAGGTGCAAATCTCCTTTATATTAGCATGATGTGGGAGAAAAAATTTGCTAGGCCCTGAGCTGATTCAGCAGACAGTAGAGAAGGTGCAATTGATTAGGGAGCATCTTCGTATAGCTCAGAGCAGGCAGAAGAGCTATGCTGATGTCAGGAGGAGGAAATTAAAATTTCAGGTTGGGGACCATGTCTTCTTAAAGGTATCATCAACCAAATATGTAATGAGATTTGGGATTAGAGGGAAGCTGAGTCCACATTATATTGGACCATTTGAGATCTTAAGCAGAGTAGGAGAAGTAGCTTATAGCCTAGCATTGCCTCTGATACTATCTGAGGTACACAATGTATTTCATGTTTCTATGTTAAGGAAGTATATTCCTGACCCTAGCCATGTAATAGAGTTTGAACCTATACAGTTGAAGAAAGATTTATCATATGAAGAGCATCCTATGTATATCATAGACTGCAAGGATCAAGTTCTAAGACGGCGTACCATTCCCTATATTAAGGTTCAGTGGAGTAATCATTCTGAGAGGGAGGCTACTTGAAAGCTTGAGGAGGAAATAAAAAATAAATATTCCTAATTATTTGTATCCTAATATAGATAAATGATGTATCGATAATTGTTGATCTTTGAATAAATTTAGTTGATTATGTAACAGAATATTTGAATTCTAAATTTTATAGAAGAGTATCAATTTCGAGGCTGAAATTTTTATAAGAAGGGAAGAATGTAATCCCCGGTAATTAATGTGGGATTACCTGGATCGCGGATGACTGGATTCCCGAGTCTATGTGTGACGTTTGAGTTTCCAATCTCCTTGAGCCGAGGCATCGCAAAGCTTCTTCATCAGCTTTAAAGGAGAGCGTAGGCAACTATTTCGTTCATCCTTGCACAAGTCTTCAGCTGGTAAGCCTCTGCCCATGCCTGAGAGAAAGGGTGAGATCTGAGCGAGAAGAGAGAGAGAAGAGAGAGAGCGTGCGCCACAAATGAACAAGGGCCATGGCGGTCCCTTGTGACGATTTGGATCAGGTCCGGCGGTGTACCCGTCACCTCGTCGATCCTGAGCTATGGCTGGCGGCCCCATCGGCATCGGAGGCGATGTCCGATGGGGGACCCGACGTGGGGAGAGGGAGGAGAGGGCCATGGTGGCCCTTCTCCTGGGTGAGAGCTGAACCAGCTCCCGTATTGGTTCGGGCTCGGCGGTGTGCTTGCTGCCTCACCGGGCCTAGGGGGCGACCGATGACCCCCACCGGTGCTAGGCAAGCATTCGATGAGGGTCCGGCCGGCCGTGCCACCGGCACAGTAAGGAGCCGCGGATGAGAAAGAGGAAGAAAGAGAGAAAGAGGGAGAAAGAGAGAGAGGGAGAGGCACGGCCGCGGTGACGGTTGGCTCTGGACCGATCGCCGATGGCCGATTTGCCTGGGGATTGGTTGGTAGCGGCCCTGGCCGCCGGCACGGGTCTCCTCTGGTTCGAGTGAACCAGGGGAGAGGGAGAAATAAAAAATGAACATGGAAGCCATGTTTTGGGCTTTGGGCGGTGTTGGGCCAGCCCAGTGAGCCCCTTTTGAGCGAAATTTTGGGCCCTGTAGTGGGCTGGGGACAGGGAAATGAGCATATGGCCTGAAGCAGTTTTGATCCTAGTTTCTAAGGGGATTTTTATTTTTTCACTTGGACTGTTATTCTTGAAGATATTTAAGCCCAATGTTAGGCTGAGGATTAGATTGGGTAAAATTTAGGGGACACTTTGTCATCCCAATTTTAGAGATTTAATTATGTAAAATAATATTGTAGATACCCAAATGTCCAAATAGCTGGTTTCATAAATTATTTAATATATAGATCTTTGGATTTATAGATGTATTAATTTATGAAATGAGAAAAATGAAATTTTGATATTTGATTTGGCTATTTTGAAATTATTAAATAGTATCATGAGTATGCAATTCATTATTTTTATGATTATTTGCAACTGCTAATATTTTACAAAGTAATGGCCTTATATATATATATGTGTGTGTGTGTGAGAGAGAGAATAATGAAGGATATGATTACTTTGACTTTGCAAAATATATCGGTACTATTTGATATTTTATATGCAATTGCTAATGTTCAAACCATTGTATATGTGAGAAGCTTATACTTGTATTAATGCATGATATGTTACATGCAAAATATGATAATGATAATTGAGAATATACTTATATGTGTTGTCGTGGTTCTCATATGATGTGAAATGATATGATATGTCAAGAAATACGGGACCCACCTTCACAGAAGAATATGTGGAGGATACGCATCTGTAGGTTGTGTTGTGATTGATTATGATATATGGCATAACACTAGTACCAGGACCCTTCCTCTTAGGAGACATTTAAGAGCGATACACCAGTTGGGTGTTGTAGGGCCGTGGAACACATAAGAATTGGTAATTATATAGATACAGTGGGTTTTTACATTGCATATTTTGGCATTTATTGTATGACTAAGCTTCCAAAATTACTTTGAGTGGATGATATGCATGTTCTGATAACATGGCAAATGTATTTGAAATTTGAAAGCTTTTTACATATATTTTACATGAAAATATGATTTGATAATATCTTGAAATTATTATATTATATTATAGTAGGCTTACTTATTGAGTGTGAGCTCATTTAAATCTTACAATGTTTTTCAGAGCCATAAGACTGAAGAAGGAATTATGGGGTTGATGGAGCTTCTTTTAAAATAAATTAGATCTAACATTTTGATGTAACCCTAGTAATTTATGTTTGTAGGGCATGTAGCCCAAAATTATATTTATGGTTTATATTAAAGTTATTGACTTTGAATGACATATAGTTATTGCCTCTTCTTGAATTAAATGTTTTGATTTAGAACGCCTTGCTGCCTGGCATGCGGCGGGTTGTCATCCTGGATCCAATATTAGGTCTGGGGCATGACAAATAGATTAAAGCAATTAAAAAGAGATTCAAGCAATGGAGCAAAAATGCTCACAAGACAATACAAATTCCCTCTTCCCTAAATCAGTCAGGAAAGCATCACCTAATACAGCATTTGTCTTAATTCTTTCCTTTTTGCATCATCTCATGAATGCACTTTAATTTGAAAGGTCCTACCATCAATTAACTTTCATATAACATGCTTTTGCTTGCTTGCATTGCCTTAATGACCTCCATATATCATTTACCTCTAGGCTTGCATACAGTAGTGCAATGTTATTAGTTAGACGATGTTATTAGTTAAACTACATAGTTAAGCCTCCTTCCTGTCAAAAGAACATTGAAGTCCACTAAGAAAAATGAGAAAAATGGAACAAAATAAGAAGCCCGGCATGAAACATGAATTCCTAATAATCTAGAAAATAGAGGTGCAAGGTATGAGGTACGCAAGAATCTTATTCAGGCCGGTGAGAGCATTCAGAGGAACAGACTGGCTAAGAAATTCAGCCAACAGCAAGTAAAATGTGTAAGTACAGTGGTAGGTAAGGTCGCTAGGAAATAACAAGAATCTGTAGGTTGTAGTCAAGATTGTTGGGAAATGACACAGCAGCATAAGTCAACCATGGAAGAATGGTAAGTAGATCTTGCAGACATTATCTGAAGACATGGTGTAAGAAGCTTATTTGCATCAACTGGAAGTAGGCAATCTTAAAAGATATATGGGACTCATAACAGGAAAGAAAAAGGATTCGCTAGGCAAATGGGAATTCAATTCTTCATCAATTCATGTAACTAGGGCTCAAAAATTCTTTTCCTAAAGAGTACTCCGTTTATTTTCAAAGAAACTAATAGGAAAATTTATGGAGAGAAAAGGTTTTATATTCTCATAGCCCTTTATTTTCTTCTCTAGTAAGAAGCAAATTTGACACTATGTAACAGAAGACTAGTGAATCAGGATTGCCAACACATATCAGCACAACTTTTTCCTCAGTTTTCCTGGTCCATCCAAAGAAGAGGAGATTCTTGAGTTTAATCTTTTCTTGTTGATTGACAATTCCTTTTATTTTGCCAACATTCAGACGGAACTAAATAACTAACTGTTTTCACCATTTATTTCAATTAGCAAGTATTTTTCAAGTTTATTTCTTTGAAGTAGTCCCCTTTCATCTATATTTCAGCACACAAGCTGCCACGATGTGACTTTAACATCAAACAAAAGAAGTTTCAGAAAAAATCTGAAGAGAATTTCCATCTGAGAAGTAACAATAGAGAAAACATAACTGCATGTGAAACTCCTCAATGTTTCCTTGCTAAGAAAGCTTATAAGCATAAAGCAAATATTCAGTAACACTAGCCCCATGAAAAGAGACCAACAACAGCTAATTGTAGAACTTTTTGAATGAGAAAAACATTGAAGTGTAAAAGTAAGCAAGTTCAATTATGCACACTGAATTTGTCTTTACTGAATCATCATTATATCAGAGGAAAAATATGAATCAATTACCATAAACACAGAAAATAAAAGCATATTTTGTGTAACATCTCTCCCCAGTATCACTGAAACCAATAATAAGCCACATTAATCCATGCATTTTAAAATATTGTTCAGTAAAAGAGAACTTAACTGACCAAAACAAGTCCATAGAAACAGTAAAACTAGGGGAAGATATAATATTTGTAGTCAGGAAAACCCAAAACCAAGCCACGCAACAAGGCCTTCTAGGACTGCAGCAAGTTAAAGGTTACTCTCCATTGAACCTAAAGTTACATCCACAGGAGACAAAAAAGAAGCTGTGTCAATTTCATTTAGCTTCAACTCATCGAAGTTATGGAGTCTCCATGGCACCTACAGCAGAACTTCACACATTAAGCAAAGTAAAGCAAAACCATCACCATATATGATTTAAAGAAAGAGAAAAAGACTTGCCTATGGAGAAGGTAAAAATATCAAAACGTAAGAATATTTATGAGAATTCAAAATAAGATGGAAAATGATCATTTGTATAAATTGAATAATTTATATTTGGAGTGTCAAAGTAAGTGTGGTTTTACAACACAGAATTGTTTTAAAGCATCAGCCAGGAAAAACTCATAACATGAGTAGATCAAAAGAAGAATCTCTCAAATAGCATGTGAAGATTAAAAACGAATGAGCATGTCAAAACAATGAAAATTGAGGACTAAGCATCATTCAACACCAATCATGCAATGGATAAAAACTAAAGTTCCAGGACTAGCAAATTCCAAGACATAAATTTTCTTTAAGGGATTGTTGCCCCACACATCTACTTGACCTTCACAAAATTCAAGCTAACATGGAACAATTTTGATGGGAAGAAGAAACCTCTCAGTACTTCAAACCATATACTGCATAGTTGGTAAAGAAGAAGACCAACAGCACGATTTGGGCCATTATAGGCAGAAGGTATAACCAAGAATCAAAGTACCAAGGCAGGCTAAACCTTGTCTTAATATTTTTACCATAAGCAGTCTCACTGGCACATTGTGTTGGAAACTAAACTTGATTGTTGGAAATTGCTGCATAGGAAGTTGTTGTTATTTAATTGCTTCATATGAAGTTGATGTTATTTAATTACTGCATAGGAAGTTGCTGTTATTTAATTGCTGCATAGAAGTTGCTGTTATTGCATAGGAAGTTGCTAATCTGAATTAAATATTATGGAAGACCAAGAGTCTTTTTGTAATTATAAAAGGTCATGTATCCTTTCACGTTTCAGCATGAAAAAATAGAAAGAAACCATAAATTTTTTCAAAAGAAAATATCTTCTCCTCTTCCAACAAATTTGGTATCAGAGCCACAAAAGATCCATGGCCTCCATGAACTTTGTTCAATCCCAAATACCCAAACTCACCAAAGACAACTATGACAACTGGAGTATCCAAATGAAGGCTTTGCTTGGATCCTTGATGTTTGGGATCTTGTAGAAGACGGCTACATGGAGCCGACCGAAGGTGAAGCAATACTCACACAAGAGCAAAGAAAGCAACATAAGGAGTCAAAAAAGAAAGACAAGAAGGCTCTCTACACACTATACCAAAGTGTAGATGAAGGCACATTCGAGATTATCGCTGGAGCTGCAACATCAAAGGAGGCATGGGACTTATTGCATAAGGCACATAAAGGAGCAGAAAAGTGAAAAAGATTCGGCTACAATCTTTGAGGTCTGAATTTGAATCTTTCAAAATGATAACTGGGGAGTCAATTTCTAATTATTTTTCAAGATTGATGTCTATAGTCAATCAATTGAAAAGAAATGGAGAAGAAATTACTAATGTTCGAATCATGGAGAAAATTTTGCGCTCTTTAGATGCAAAATTTGACTTCATTGTTGTAGCCATTGAAGAATCAAAGGAATTAGAAGAGATGACTATAGAGCAACTCATGGGCTCTTTACAAGCACATGAGCAAAAGCTGTCTAAAAGGATGGAGGAGAAACCCATCGAGCAAGTACTTCAAACAAATCTTACACTACAAGAAAAAGGTGATCTTAAAGGTCAAACAAGTTTCCATGGTCGAGGCCGTGGAAGAAGAGGAAGAGGTGGAAGATTTCATCAAGATCAACCTCAAAGAAGTCAAGGAGACATAAGAGACCACCATGCCCGAGGTCGTGGTAGAGGAAGATTTTTTAATCCAAGAGGAAGAGGAAGGTATGGACAACAAGCACTACAATGTTTTAATTGCAAAAAATATGGGCACTATGCTAAAGATTGTTGGTACAAAGATAATGTTAATTATGTTGATGAGAAAATTCATTTTACAAAAGAACAAGAAGAAGAAGTAACTCTACTTTTGGCCTATAATAACATTACTGGTGCTATCAAAAGAAGTACTTGGTATCTAGACACAGGTGCTAGCAATCATATGTGTGGGATAAAGGACATATTTTTTAAGATGGATGAAAGCTTCAAAGGCTCTGTGACTTTTGGAGACTTCTCTAAAAGGCCAGTTGAAGGGAAAGGTAAAATCCTTATCAAGCTTCAAAATGGCACTCAAAATTTTATTTCAGATGTCTATTATGTTCCAGACATTAAAAATAACATTCTTAGTTTGGGCCAATTGCTTGAAAAAGGCTATGACATTCACATGAAAGAATTGGGTCTTTCTATCAGAGACAACAACAATACTCTTATTGCACATGTTCCTATGTCAAAAAATAGAATGTTTGAGCTAAGTTTGCATGTTGATGGCTCCTCTTGTATGTTAACACAAAGTCTTGATGACTCTACTCTATGGCATCTTAGATATGGACATTTAAACTTTGATGGATTAAAACTTTTGTCTAGCAAGAATATGGTGACAGGAATGCCTTGGCTGAAAATGTCTAAGGAAAAATGTGAAACTTGCATAGTTGGAAAGCAACAAAGGAGAACCTTCATTTCAGGAAGATCAAGAAGAGCAACAAAACCATTGGAATTGATACATTCAGATGTTTGTGGCCCAATCAAACCAACAACTATGGGAGGTAATGAATATTATCTTTCCTTCACTGATGATTATTCTGGAAAGATATGGATTTATTTATTAAAAAAAAAGAGTGAAGTGTTTCAGAAATTTAAGGAATTTAAGTTGCTTGTTGAAAAACAAAGTGGTTTTCAAATTAAAGCTTTTGAGATCGGATCGTGGTGGTGAGTATTTATCCAAAGAGTTTTCAAATTTTTTCAAAGCACAAGGAATTTTTCATCAAGTTACTATGCCTTATTCACCTCAGCAAAATGGGGTTTCAGAAAGAAAAAATTGAACTATTTTAAATATGGTTCGATGTATGTTGAAAGATAAAAATATGCCTAAACAATTTTAGGGAGAAGCAGTTGCTTGTGCAGTTTATTTGTTGAACATATTTCCATCAAAAATGCTTCACAATATGACACCTGAGCAAGCATGGAGTTCATACAAGCCTAAGGTTGATCATCTTTGCATTTTTGGAAGTGTTGCTTATGTCAAAGTGCCTGATGAGAAAAGGATCAAACTTGATGATAAAGGAGAAAAGTGTATTCTTTTAGGATATGCTGAAAATTCAAGTGGCTATAAGTTGTATAATCCTATTACAAAGAGAGTGATTTTTTCAAGAGATGTTGAATTTGATGAAAAGCAAATGTGGAGCTGGCAAGATAACAATAAAATACAAGAAAATAATGAAGAAGAAGAGTCACAACATCAAGAAAAAATTCCATCAACTCCACAACAAAGTCCAAGACATTCATCTCCACAAGAAAGTTTCAGTGGCTCATCCTCAAATAGAGCACACAAAACTCGGAGTGTGCAAGAATTGCTTGACGTCACAAGGCATCTTGATGCTAATGATTATACTATGTTTTGTCTTTTTGCAGGTTATGATCCAATTGAGTTTTATGAAGCAAATAAAGAAGAAAAATGGAGAAATGCCATGCATGAAGAAATTTCATCAATAGAGAAAAATGACACTTGGGAACTCACAAATCTTCCCCAAGGTCATCAAGCCATTGGAGTCAAATGGGTGTATAAAACAAAAACAAATGCAAGTGGAGAAATAGAAAAACACAAAGCCCGCTTGGTAGTAAAAGGCTACAAACAACAATATGGCATTGACTATGATGAAGTTTTCTCTCCTGTTGCTCGAATGGAAATGGTACGCCTTCTCATTTTCTTAGCAGCACAAATGAAATGGAAAATTTTTCAAATGGATGTGAAATCAGCTTTTTTGAATGGATATTTGAATGAAGAAGTCTATGTAGAACAACCTTTGGGTTTCATTCAAAAAGGACAAGAAGACAAAGTCTACAAACTCAAACGAGCTCTTTATGGATTGAAACAGGCTCCACGAGCTTGGAATACAAGGATTGATAAGTATTTTGCTGAAAATGGTTTTCAAAAATGCCTTCTTGAACATTCTCTTTATATGAAGTCTAATCATGTTGGTGATGTTCTATTTGTTTGTCTATATGTGGATGATTTGATATTCACAGGAAATAATCTTGCAATGATTGAAGTTTTCAAGACTTCAATGATCAAAGAATTTGAAATGACAGATTTTGGCTTAATGTTTTATTTTCTGGGTATTGAAGTAAATCAATCAGATGAAGGCATATTTATTTCACAAAGCAAATATGCAAAGGAAATTTTGGAGAAATTCAAGATGAAGAATTACAATTCAAGCACCACCCCAATTGAATACAATACTAAATTAAGTAAAGATGGAGAAGGAGATCTTGTCAATCCAACATATTATAAAAGTTTGGTTGGAAGCTTAAGATATCTTACAAATACAAGGCCGGATATTGCTTATAGTGTTGGAATTATAAGTCGTTACATGGAGAAGCCAAGAATGGATCATTTAATTGTTGCAAAAAGAATCCTTCGATATATCAAAGGTACGCAAGATCATGGTATTTTCTATTCATCTACTAATCCAATAAAATTAGTTGGTTTTTGTGATAGCAATTGGGTAGGAGATATTGACGATAGAAAAAGTATGAGTGGATTTGCCTTTTATATTAGAAGTGCAGCATTTACATGGTCTTCAAAGAAACAACAAATTGTTACACTTTCATCATGTGAAGCAGAGTATGTTGTTGCAGCAAATTGTGTTTGTCATGCACTTTGGCTTTAAAGACTACTACAAGAAATGAAGATTTCACATGAAGAGCCAACCAACATTTTTGTTGATAACAAATCTGCTATACAACTTGCAAAAAATCCAGTCTTTCATGATCGAAGTAAGCATATTGATACAAGATTTCACTTCATTCGAGATTGTATCAAAAATCATGAAGTACAACTTCTCCACATTTCAACAAAAGATCAGGTAGCTGATATCTTCACAAAAGCCCTCAAGGAAGAAGAGTTCAAGAAGTTGAGAAGCATGCTTGAAGTCATGAAGAATCAAGTTTAAAGGGGGATGTTGGAAACTAAACTTGATTGTTGGAAATTGCTGCATAGGAAGTTGTTATTTAATTGCTTCATAGGAAGTTGATGTTATTTAATTACTGCATAGGAAGTTGCTGTTATTTAATTGCTGCATAGGAAGTTGTTGTTATTGCATAGAAAGTTGCTAATCTGAATTAAGTATTATGGAAGACCAAGAGTCATTTTGTAATTATAAAAGGCCATGTATCCTTTCACGTTTCAGCATGAAAAAATAGAAAGAAACCATAAATTTTTTCAAAAGAAAATATCTTCTCCTCTTCCAACACATTGTACTTTATGTATTGTTGGAGGATACATATGAAACTCCTATTATTTGTAGGCATTGCAACATAAAAAAGGGCATCCAAGAAATACTGACACTAAGTGATGTGCATAACAATGAACTTGACCACTTACCTATACTTTTGAATATCAACCTCATGTATAAATATGCAAGTTATATTTCCATAGTATAATATAGTGCACAATGCATGACTTTTAAAACCCAACCACCAATAATGTGTCGCAAACCTAAAATGTTTATTTAAGGCAAAACAAATTCAATAGCAAGACAGTGCAATTATACTACATATTTCAGGAATGCAGTAACATATATATATTATCTTTGGCAGAAGCATAAAGAGCATTCAGTGTCCGTGGATTTGCCCCACCAAAATCAAGCTAAATGACAAGCATGTTTTGCTAATTCACACAAGTAAAATTGACTGTGTTGGATATTAAATTATAACCCCATAAATAACATAAAATTAGAACAAAACTGTCCAAGTTGAACTAACAAAACACCAGCACATGAAATTAAAATGAGCATGCTGTTAGTATATGCCCTAGATCCAATTGGATTAGATGCTATATACATTCTATGAATACAAATCAAATAAAAATGGTTTTTTTATCTATCCAAATATTTTTTTATTATATATTTGATATATTTATCTGTGAAATAAATCCAAAAGAATGTAAACCGTGCATATGGAATTTGTAATAGAGATTACAAATTGTGAGATCTAAATTGCACGTTACGGTTCGATTCTTTAAATTTTTCTAATCGATGTGTAGATGGGATGGACACCATCGAACACCATGAGACTGGTACACATTCCATATCCTCACCCTTAGGGTGAGCAACTAATTTCATAAGATGAAGTATGAAGATATTTGGATAGGTGTGTGGATGCTCATTATTGTCACGATGCATTGGATGATCCATACAGAGATCCCATATGGATATTCTATATAGTATCGATGGTTGATCTCTAATGACGGTGGTGTGAGTGATCCTTTGACTTGAGATCTTCATTGCATCTCATGTATGGAATATCATGCTTTGACGATATCCAAATGTCGCTCTAGCTATGGATGGCAAATATGGTGTCAGTTGGGTATGACAAGAAGTACATGAAGGTAGTGTTTAATTAAAATATGATTCATCTTTCTTGATAGAAAGGGTTATATCCCACAGCCACTTGATGAATTAAATTGACTGTTAAATCCTTGCAAGGTTAAGTTGGAATTCGAAATGGTTTCGAAGTTCTAATTTATATGAGTCAATTTTTTTGAGATTAAGTAAACAAAGATCAATTATAGGGTTGACATAATCCATACCACTGATTGATCTGGAATATGTGGCGAAGGGATTAAATCATACGGTAACCGTTCATGAACGGGTGTTGTTGATGGTCACGTCAACAAAACCCTTAGCACTTGGGTGGTCATGATGCTTTGCTAGAGAATTCTCATGATCTATAATCATGTTGTTGACTTGGACAAAGAGTTGTCCAATCATTCCTAGGGTCAGTGATTAGGACATGATTATTGCCAACATATTAAAGGGCCTAATGGGTCACATGCATTAAGGAGAATTTTGGATGAATTAAAATAAAAATTAAATTAGATTTAATTCAGATAAGATGATCAATTAGATAATTGGGTAAGACCCAATTTAAAGAAGATAAAATAATAATGGATATGATCAATCATAGAGAAAGAAATTTTAGGGAGAGATAATTTGCATATGATGAACAAATAATTGGCTTGTTCTATGTGATGGACGGCTATGATTATTTGAGTATAGATGGCAAATCTCAACCATGTGGAGATGGATTCACGCCCATGGGATGAGGCATGATGAATCTCTATGGTTCGATGATGAAAACGTACATATTGGGAAAAATAGTTATGAGACAACTAATTCCTAATTTCAAGGGATGAGATTTTGACACATGAATGATGGATGGAGTCTCTTCCTCTTCCTTAGATTAAGGTGACCATGAGAAAAGGGGTCTCTTCCTCTTCCTTGGATTAACGTTGCCGTAGAAAGGGAGTCTCTTCCTCTTCCTTGGATTAAGGTTGCCACAAGGAAAGGGGTCTCTTTCTCTCCGAAACGTCTCTTTCTCTCCCTCTCTCTCGATAAATATGTTTCCTTCTCTTTCTCCTCTCGCATGGTAGAAAAAGATTAGATATTTAAACCTGTGGGAAGATCTTCTGGTTTAAAATTCAATAAAGGGATTCAAGAGGCGCTAGCACTCTTCTCTTCCTAAGTGTCATCTTCATACCTTGAAGGTCTTCATCTGCTTTTCTCCACATGGATCACCGTTAGAGGCCGAACACATGGACAGCTAGTGACATAGGATTCATCGGCTTTATCTATTTCTACATCGATAAAGGACTCAGGTATTAATAAATCTAATGTTTTAGATTTTATTTTTAATTTAATGAATCCCTTCCTAAGGATCCTAGGCATCTAGAAATTTTGTAATTTATCTTACACTGCATTTTTATGAATTTGATTCATATCTTGCATACATAATTCCCAACAAGTGGTATCAGAGCCTCCTTAGGCTACAGATTCATTAATCTGATAAAATACTTAAGTCAATCTGATTGATAATATGAGTTTTTATCATACCTCTTATGAAGATTAAAATCTTGAATTGTTTTCATATGTTGATAATAAATCTAAAATAAAATAAAACATTTATTATTTGATGATAAACAATATTATTTAGATTTATGAATGTTCATTATAATGTTAAAATAAAGTACTTTGATATGTGATATCAGAGATAAAGATTTATTATATGATAATAAATAATAATTAATCTAGATTTAATCATATCTATGTCATGTTAAATAGCAATTATTATTTATGCATGATATATACTATGGCTGAAATCCTAGAAATCATGTTTAGGATTTAATTTTAACATGATTATTGATATGATTAAGATTTGATATTCATATGATAATGAACAGTAAATGTAGAAAACTTATTTTGGATATTTAAATTATGATAAGATTATGATTAAATATAATCATATGAATTTAAAATTTTAATCCAAAATCTTATCATGACAAGAATCTGTTAGGGTTTGTTAGAGACATTAGGATTTACATGAGATGTGAAGCCAACATGTCATGACATGTAATTAAATGATAAGAAAATTTAAAATTTAAAATTTAAATGTTTATAATTTGAATTAAGAATTCTTATCATAATTCTCCAATATGATCACTATCTTTACTTATCATAAAATGTAATAGATGATAAAGATTTAGGAAACTTAGATTTAACCACATCATTGATTGATCCTATGATCCCAAAATTGATCTAATCAATTAGGCTTACCTACATTGGTGTCTAAGAAAAGTGTGATCATGGTTTTTAATTGATCTGTTTGCTGCCTGGAAAAATCCATTCAATATGATCGAAGGCTATGCTAAATAGGACCCCATTGATCAGCTTATCTGGCCATTGTTTAGGAAAGTTCTTAATTGATTAGATCAATAAGATTAATCAAGATAGGAGCAATTAATTTGGTCGCATGTTTAGGGTTCCTAAATTAGATAGTGGCCAGGGATCCTAATTTGATTAGGAATCCCAATCATAAGATTTGATCTTATGATATTTGTTTTAGGTTAATAAAGATTGATCTAAAATCTACATATAGGATATGTAACCTAGCATAGTACAATGGGACCTATATGCGCTAAATTCCTCCACGAATATTAAGCCATTAGGCTTCCATTGTTCACATGATACAAAATCATTAGGTCATGAGATTTATCGTGCCAAAGCCGAGGTCGAGTGTACTTATGAGGAGTTGATTATGGAATAATGGGTTGACTTAACTAGATTAGCTGGCATAATTGGCCAAAGTTAGGGTCAGTCTAATCTAGAGGCAAACTTTAGGGTGATCACATATAGATATTATTGACAAGGCAATGTCCCCTAAATGATCTAGGAGTCACATTAGATGTGATTGATGATAATCTATCAAATTTGGCTTACCGAGATTTACTGTGCCAAAGCCAAGGTCAAGGTAATTCGAATGAGGATCCTAGCACACTAAGGAAATTGAATGCCAATTTCTCAAGATTAATAGAGAGGGCTATTAACCTTGATAAAATAGTGGAAGAAACCAACTTAATTAAAAATCTTAAAATTACCATATTAAGTCAATGATTAATATTCATAGCAATTGACTCGTTCTAATTTTATGTAGGTTATCATAGAAACCATGAGTGTAAACATCAACCTTAGGAATATTTTAGAATCCAACAAATTGACTAGACTCAACTTTCCTGATTGGCTAAGGAATGTAAGGATCGTTCTTCGATCCAAAAAATTTTTTTGTCCTTGATGAGGTTGCACCGAAGGTCCCATCAGCGGATGTTTCGACTGAGGTTTATGTGGCATACAACTGATATAAAGATGTTGAAGAAATGGCCATATATTTGATGTTGGCCTCGATATCACCTGATCTTCAGAAACAGCATGAGCATATGAATGCTCAGAAGATTTTGATGCACCTGCAAGAGTTGTTTGGTGCACAGTCTCGTTATGAGAGGTTTCAGACCTCTAGAGAGTTGTTTTGGTGCAAAATGACTGAGGGTTCATCAGTGGGTGCCTAAGTGCTGAAAATGATCAATCTAATTGAGAAGTTGGCACAATTGGGTTTTGTGATGAATCATAAACTGAGTATTGACTTAGTTCTACAGTCACTATATCCCAGCTATTCATAATTGTAGGGAGAAACAAACTCCGATGCATGCATATTTTAATAATTTGATAACAATTATCAATGCGGAAACTTAAAGATTAAATATTAATCTATCTAACATGCATCAAGACCATATCTTTGCCTTATACTATAGGATCATTTGATCTAAATTATGCATATAAATAAAATTATCAAGATCATATCTTGATCTTCAAAAAAAAGTCATACTACCTATCCTGAAGCCTGCCTTAAGATCTAGGGATCATATCACTTACCTTAAGAACAGTAGGTAAATCATTTATGCTCTGCAGTCGTTCAATCGTCCGGCCTCTATTATCATCCATGCGAAGTGCCCGAATGATCGGATTTCCGGGAGTGCTAGCTCGCGGAAAAATAACTTTGCTGATCTTGAATCCTCCCACTTGAATCTTCCTCCATGATCCATCAAACTTTTGCTAACACCAGAATCACACCAGGATTTCTGTTCTAACTCTTTAGAATTTCAATCCATAACATATCATTGTTGTTGTGATCTGGTGAAGAATGTCCTCTGATATATAGGCTCGATTCAGCCTTTAGCCTATTGAATTCTAACACTTAGAATTCTGCCGTTCGGTAAAAACCAAAGAGACGCAACGTTTGGTTAATTCCGACGTTCGGTGAAAATGAAAGAGATGTGAATTCTAACACTTAGAATTCCATCGTCTTGTTAATTCAAAAAGGCACATTAATTCCACATGAACTCTAACACTTAGAATTCCAACGGAAACTATTTGGAGAAGATTAAGTTAATATATTAAATTCTACATGAGAATTTAATCAAGTTATCTCATCATGTGAGATCCTTATGCGAGGGGTTTGGGTTCGGGTTTTGGTTTAAGATGAATTGAATTTATTGGACTAAACCTACATAGATCACGGTCCTAGACCAAATCAAATTTGTCTAGTCCTGAATCTTTTAAATCGAAATCAAGTCTAATTTCAAATTAATATTTGAAATTGATTAGTCCTTCTAATAGACTTAAACCAAATTGAATCTTATTCAATTGTACTTAACCCAATTGAGATAATTCAATCAATCAATTTGAGTAATTAAATCATATATGATTCTCAATTGTTGATCAGCAAATAGATCATCCTAAGAAACTTCTATGCGTGTGACTCTCTAGGTTCGAACCTAAGCCGGTAGCATAGAAATAACTTTTTATACTAATCGATATGCCCATCTAGTAATGGAACCCGATGTCCGGATAGGTCAAAGAGTTGCCGAGCAAACTCGAAGAACCCTAGGAAATAGTTACTGTATAATTCATCCTTTTGACCATAAATGCTAAGGATGGCCTAAGAGCCTGTCAACTCTAAACAGCAAATCCATAAAGTGATTTCAACTTTATAATCATGTGACCTTCACATGAAGTGCCTTGGCCAAGGTCTTGCTAAATTGAAACACAAGTATTTCTCCTTTTAACGGGATAGGTCAAATTCCATCTTGATCAATAACTGACTACCATAAGTACTTGACTGCACCCAGTAACCTTTGTAGCTGAATTAAAAATTCAGATGGTCCGGCATCTAAGTACAATGAGTTGCTTGCAAGTCACCGGTTGTGATCTTCAAGTCTGAAGGATACTTATACCCATATCTTCTCGGATTAACTCTTGATAGCAGAGTATCCAAAAATGAGTCACGTTCGGTGAAATGTACTCCTACACTTTCACCTGTATGTCATACTAGTGTCTCTACACTCCTTGGTTAAGAGGACAACCAACAAATATGATATACAACGTCCTATAGCCCTGTCATAGTATATCATTTGGTCACGAACTCTTTTGAGGACCTTCAAAGATAAATCGTCCTTTATCGTGAAGGAAGATCCTGAGGGCTTCATTACTATTAGGAGTTTTAAGAAGATGTTCTTGTAATGAATTAATTGCCAAATAACTTTTATTAATATATCAATTTATATGTAATTTACATTAGTACAATCATCAAATGATTGGCTTTAGGATACGATTCCCAACAAACTCCCACTTAGCCTAAAACCACTCATTACAGTATCTAATACACATCTTCAACTTATAGTCATCAAACTTCTTGATGCTGAGTGTTTTAGTAAATGGGTCACCTAAGTTTTTCTTTCCGTCAATCTTCTTAAGATTTATGTCACCTCGTTCTACTATCTCTCGAATGAGATGAAACCGGCGCAGTATGTGCTTGGTGCGCTGATATGCTTGTGGTTCCTTTGCTTGAGCTATGGCACCAGTGCTGTCACTGTACAGCATGACTGGTCCATCTATGGAAGGTGCCACTCCAAGCTCGGAGATGACTTTCGCAGCCACACAGCTTCTTTTGCGGCATCTGATGCAGCGATGGACTCTGCCTCATACACTGAATCTGCCACTGTATGTTGCTTGGAACTTTTCCAGCAAACAGCTTCACCATTTAGGATAAACACGAAACCCCACACACTTTTGCTATCATCATGATTTGATTAAAAACTAGAATCAGTATATACAACAAGCTTCAAATCAGACTCTCCATAGACTAACCACTGGTCCTTAGTATTTCTCAAATACTTAAGGATTGTCTTAACAATTTGCCAGTGTTTTTCTCCTGGATCAGATTGGTATCTACTCACTACTCCTAGTGAGTATGCCACGTCTGATCTTGTACATGTCATGGTGTACATAAACGATCCCACTACCGAAGCATATGAAATTTGACTCATACATTCTCTTTCATTAGGAGTTGTCGGACAATCCTTCTTAGAAAGATGAATTTCATAGCCTATCGGAAGATAGCCTTTCTTGGAATTCTCCATGCTAAACCTCTTTAGCACGGTGTCAATGTATGTAAATTGGGATAAACCAAGCATCCTCTTAGATCTATCTCTATAGATCTTCATCCCTAGGATGTAGGATGCTTCTCCTAGATCTTTCATGAAGAATTGTGATGATAACCATGTCTTTATTCCTTGTAATGCAGGGATATCATTCCCGATTAAGAGAATGTGATCTACATATAATACAAGAAATATAATAACAGAACCGTTAGCCCATTTATAAATGCAAGGTTCTTCTTTATTCCTAACAAAGCCATAAGATTTGATCACTTTATCAAATCGTATGTTCCAACTCCTAGATGCTTGCTTAAGTCCATAAATGGACTTCTGTAGCCTGCACACTTTAGATTCGTCTCAGATATAAAACCTTCAGGCTGTATCATATACACCTGTTCTTCTAAATTACCATTTAGAAAAGTGGTTTTAACATCCATCTGCCAAATCTCATAATCTAAGTGTGCTGCTATAGCTAGCATAATCCGAATGGATTTCAGCATTGCCACAGAAGAAAATCTCATCATAGTCAATACCATAACGTTGACGATGCCTTTTGGCAACCAGACGTGCTTTGTAGGTCTCTACCTTTTCGTCTGCGCCTTTTTTCCTCTTGAAAAAACTCACTTACACCCTATGGGTTTTATCCCTTCGGGTGGGTCAACTAATATCCATACATTATTTTCCTTCATGGAATCAAGTTCAGATTTCATAGAATCAAGCCATTTATCAGAGTCAGTCCTTTGCATAGCATCCATATAGGTGATCAGATCCTCGTTGTTCTCATCGAGTTCAATAGAATCCTTGTTCTAGACCAAGAAACCTAAGTATCTGTTTGGTTGATGTGGTACTTTACTAGATCGCCTTAATGGTGCATCTAAAATGGGTTTTGAGTTTGATCTAATCAACTCAGATTCTAAGGGTTCACTGGTTTGTGTTGTTCCTTCTACTTGATGAACTTCCTCAAGTTCAACATTAGAGTCATTTGATCCTTCCTTAAGGAACTTCTTTTCAAGAAAAACTGCTCTATTACTAATGAACAACTTTTGTTCTTCAGTATTGTAGAAGTAATATCCTTTAGTTTCTTTTGGATAGCTGATAAAAAAATATTTATCAGATTTGGGTTCAAGTTTGTCTGATTTTGCACGTTTCACATTAGCGAACACCCCCAGACTCTCATATAGGTGATAACCAGTTTATGTCCATACCACATCTTATGTGGAGTTTTAGAAACAGACTTACTTAGAACCTTATTGAGAATATGACAAGCTAATTCTAATGCGTATCCCCAAAATGATATAGGCAAGCTTGCAAAACCCATCATGGACTGAACCATGTCTAACAGGGTTCGATTCCTTCTTTCCGACACACCGTTATGCTGCTGTGTTCATGGATGAATCCATTAGGAGAGAATCACATTCTCCCTTAGATATGTTACAAAGTCATTTGAAATGTATTCGCCTCCTCGATCTGATCGAAGAGTCTTAATATATTTTCCTATTTGTTTTTCTACTTCTTTATGATATAGTTTGAACATTTTAAACGACTCAGATTTATATCTCATAAGATAGACATAACCGAACCTTGAAAGATCATCGGTAAAAGTAATGAAGTAGTAATATCCACCTTTGGCACAAGTGCTTATTGGTTCACATACATCAGTATGTACTAGACCCAATAGCTCTTTGGCTTATCACCTTTTTCAGTAAAAGATGACTTGGTCATTTTACTAAGAAGACAGGATTCACAGGTAGTTAATAATTCACAATCATCAACTCGAAGGATGCCCTCCTGGGTTAACCTGTTTAATCTGTTCTTGTTGATATGACCCAGCCGATGGTGCCAAAGATATGTGACATCAGTTATTATAGGGCGCTTACTTGATTTGTATACTACATTTACAGGCTGTGATAATATATAAATGCTATTAGATAAATGCCCAGTCATTACAGTAACTCCATTCATAATGACATTCAAAGTAACATTCTTTATTGAAATTTCATAATGACTTTTGGCCAAAAGGCCTACAGAAATTACGTTCAATAAGAACATTGGGCAAAAATGACAATCATTTAGTACAATGACATTTCTATTGAAAACTATTTCAAGAACTCCTAATACCAGAACTGGAACTAATCTTCCATTGCCGACATTAAGGAATCTTTTATTGTCTTCAAATCTTCTAGTGACCTGTAGTCCCTGCAATGAATTGCAAATGTTAAAAGGACTCCCGGTATCCAATACCCATGTCTGATTATCATATACAGAAAAATTATAAGGTGTTATAATATAAATACCTTGTTGAGCAACATCTTGCCCCTTTTTCTTCTTTGGCATGTTTGGATCAAGTGTGGCAATGTAAAGAGGACAGTTCCTCTTCCAGTGCCCTTGCATCTTGCAATGAAAGCATTCAGCCTAACTTTTATCAACTTTCTTCTTCTGTATCTGACCCCTTATAGATGTCCTAGCTTGTTGTACCTTATTCTTATTCTTTTTCTTCTTCCCTTTTCCAAAGGGTTGATGCCCTACCTTAGATCCTTCAACCACATTAACCAAACCCTTAGAGAGCTGGTTATCCTTCTCAAAGTTCTATAACAACCCCAACAAACTGTGGTAATTGACTGCGGGCTTTGTCATTCAGGATCGTATCTTTTCCCAACTGCTTATGTACGGGAAAGCCGAGCTTGCTTAGGAGTTCTATCTTCTCAATCATGTACAATACATGATCAGTGATAGGAGATCCATCCCTCATTCGAGCATTAAAAATAGCACAACTAGTCTTGTGTCTTTCAACGTTGTCGGGTGTGCCGAAAGATTCATTCAATGCTTGAATGATTTCTTCCGGCTGAGCTTCTCGAACCGGCGACCGAATTCATCGTTCATTGCTGCTAGCATGATGCAATGCATACTAGTTCTATCACTGAGCCACTTCTGATAAGTGTCTCTCTTAGAACTTTGGGTGTTTTTGCATTAGGTATCTCAGGTGCAGGATTATTCAGAATATATAGAATCCTCTAATTCTCAAGGACGATCTTAAGTTTTCTAAACTAGCTATTGAAATTTAAACCATTCAACTTGTCACTATCCAATAGGGACCTTAATGATAAATTAGTGGCCATTTTCTACATAATGAAAAATTAAAGTTTAGTAGTATATAAATTGATTTAGTCTAAAGACTTGGACTTTAGTCTAAAGATTCTTCCATTATTTTGTTCAAATTGGCAGCCTATACACCCCAATTCGAAGAATTATTCTTAATTCTTTAGTGGGCACTAAGATCTACATAGACTACATACAGGCACAAGTGAAGCTTGGCCAACCCATATGCATCTAAGAGTAGGTTCAAAACCAATTATTTCCTAAAACAATTCTTAGTGTTCGGTTTTGCCCCATGTTCCTCTTCAGCAGGCATGGAGTGCCTCCACTGAAAGTTCTGGTTAGGTCCAACTATTAAATAATATAATCAGTGTAACCTATCAATAGACAACCAAGCCCAAGTAAAGCTCGACCCACCTGACTGTCTACTTAATAGTTACGCTGACTTATCATATAATAAATGATAATTTCGATGGTTGACAAGCACCAGGCATGGAGTACCTCCAATGATTATCAAGACATCGGACTCATTATCACTCACCTTAATGGGAGGCTATGATATAGTTATCATATAACTATTTCATGTTAAGGACCTAATAATTTTAGAGGATTTAATAATCTAAAAATAAATTGACTGATCAAGTTCTTCCACTGAATCTATAAAGTCAGTAAAATGAGACAAGATTAAGTCAGGTTAAGTGAAACCTAAATCAGTCAGACTGATTTCCTTATAGGCATGGGTCAACTCGAATTAGGTAAATGATCTTAATTATAAATGGTTCACCATGATGACCATGTAAGTGAGACCGATGGAAGGGATATGTCATTAACTCGTTAAAGATGCATCAGTACGCGTAGCTCCAATTAAAAACCATTCGATCGTTGATCCTAGAGCAACTTGCCAACTTACCTTGATATCATATGGTTAACCAATTTTGATTTGATCATCTAAGAGATTCATGCTCAACCACGGAGCCTAATCTACTTTCATTTGGTTTAATCAAAGACATGGACATAATCAACTACAACTATTATTTGATTTAGAGCATCCTTAACCTAATTTGATTAATTTAGATTTGATCAAATACTCTTATAGTCCATTTGATTTAAACCTTAGAGTCTAACCCTTTATGGACCTGATTTAGCTAACCCAAAAGATTAAATATATTTCATGTTTACATGTCATATATTTCCAATCAAGCATCACTTGCATTATATTACTACTCATAATTCCTATATTTAGATCATATCTAAAATATTATGAATAAATATTTGGCATTCAAATAAAACTCTCATAAATATTTGTATGTTTTATAACATAGACAACAAGCCATCATATCTCGTATCTATGTTTGTATACTAAACATGCAAAATCATGCTTTTATACAACATCAATATGTATCAAATATAAAACATCTTTTGAGAGTGTGTGTAATCTGTGTTTTGATGCCAAATATCAATTTAAATTATATGTTGACTTTGCATCAATAATAAAAGAACCATAACGTTATGACAATATATCACAAAATACCTTGTTGAATGGGTAATTGGATTTTTAATCCATCTGTGATCGAATAGCCTGGTGATCCGTTTTGGCTTTGATTATAAAATTAATAGGAGCATCAATTTACATGCAATAAATTAGATCAAGACGAAACCATGCTCTGATACCATTTATAGGGAGAAACAAACTCTGAGGCATGCATATTTTAATAATTTGATAACAATTATTAATGCGAAAACTTAAAGATTAAATATTAATCTATCTAACATGCATCAAGATCATATCTTTACCTTATACTATAGGATCGTTTGATCTAAATTATGCATATAAATAAAATTATCAAGATCATATCTTGATCTTCAAGATAAGAAGTCATACTACCTATCCTGAAGCCTGCCTTAAGATCTAGGGATCATATCACTTACCTTAAGAATAGTAGGTAAATCCTTTATGCTCTGCAGCCGTTCAATCATCCGGCCTCTAGTATCGTCCATACGAAGTGCCCGAATGATCAGATTTCCGGGAGTGCTAGCTCACGGAAAAACAACTTTACTGATCTTGAATCCTCCCACTTGAATATTCCTCCAGGATCCACCAAACTTTTGCTAACATCAGAATCACACCAGGATTTCTGTTCTAACTCTTTAGAATTTCAATCCATAACATATCGTTGTTGTTGTGATCTGATGAAGAATGTCCTCTGATTTATAGGCTCAATTTAGCCTTTAGCCTATTGAATTCTAACACTTAGAATTCTGCCGTTCGGTGAAAACCAAAGAGACGTAATGTTTGATTAATTCTGACGTTCGGTAAAAACCTATGAATTCTAACACTTAGAATTCCAATGTTTTGTTAAACCCGACATTCGGTGAAAATGAAAGAGATGTGAATTCTAATACTTAGAATTCCATCGTCTGGTTAATTCAAAGAGGCACATTAATTCCACATGAATTCTAACACTTAGAATTCCAATGGAAACCGTTTGAAAAAGATTAAGTTAATATATTAAATTCTATATGAGAATTTAATCAAGTTATCTCATCATTTGAGATTCTTATGCGAGGAGTTTGGGTTCGGGTTTTGGTTTAAGCTGATTTGAATTTATTGGACTGAACCTACATAGATCATGGTCCTAGCCCAAATCAAATTTGTCTAGTCCTGAATCTTTTAAATCCAAATCAAGTCTAATTTCAAATTAATATTTGAAATTGATTAGTCCTTCTAATAGACTTAAACCAAATTGAATCTTATTCAATTGTACTTAACCCAATTGAGATAATTCAATCAATCAAATTGATTAATTAAATCATATATGATTCTAAATCATTGATCAGTAAATAGATCATCCTAGGAAACTTCTATGCGTGTGACTCTCTAGATTTGAACCTAAGCCGGTAGCATAGAAACAACTTTCCATACTAATCGATGTGCCCATCTAGCAATGGAACCCGACGTCCGGATAGGTTGAAGAGTTGCCGAGCAAACTTGAAGAACCCTAAGAAATAGTTGATGTATAATTCATCCTTTTGACCACAAATGCTAAGGATAGCTTAAGAGCCTGTCAACTCTAAACAGCAAATCCATAAAGTGATTTCAACTTTAATAATCATGTGACCTTAACATGAAGTGCCTTGGCCAAGGTCTTGCTAAATTGAAACACAAGCATTTCTCCTTTTAACGGGATAGGTCAAACTCTATCTTGATCAACAACTGACTACCACAAGTACTTGACTGCACCCAGTAACCTTTCGTAGCTAGATTAAAAATTTAGGTGGTCCAGCACCTAAGTACAATGAGTTGCTTGCATGTCATCGGTTGTGATCTTCAGGTCTGAAGGATACTTATACCCATATCTTCTCGGATTAACTCTTGATAGCAGAGTATTCGAAAATGAGTCACGTTCGGTAAAATATATTCCTATACTTTCATTTGTATGTCATACCAGTATCTCTACACTCCTTGGTTAAGAGGACAACCAACAAATATGATATACAACATCCTATAATTGATAGTACTATGGCCCTGTCATAGTATATCATTTGGTCGCGAACACTTTTGAGGACCTTCAAAGATAAATCCTCCTTTATTATGAAGGAAGATCCTGAGGGCTTCATTACTAATAGGAGTTTTAAGAAGATGTTCTTTTAATGAATTAACTGCCAAATAACTTTTATTAATATATCAATTTATATGTAATTTACATTAGCACAATCATCAAATGATTGGCTTTAGGATATGATTCCTAACAACAATTTGTTCTTAATTTCAACATGAACAAGCTAGAGGCATCTCTACCTGAGCCCGTGAATATGCTGACGAATGTCGAGCCCAACATTAAGAAAGAAAAGGGAAAGGTTATGATCGTGGAGTCCTCTGGCACTCGTAAGAAGCGGCGAAAGAAGAATAAGGTCCAAAAGGCCAAGGCGACTAAACCAAATAAGGGCATTAAGAAAAATAAATTAGCCAAAGGGAAGTGTCACTTCTGTGGCAAGGACGGGCACTAAAAGAGAAACTGTAGGGCTTATCTAGCTAGTTTGAAAGAAAAGAAACATGCGATGCTTCTACATCTTGTATATTTATGATTGAGATGTTTTCTTCGATTACCTTTTATTTCATTTGGTATTGGATGCCGGTTGTGGAATTCATATTTGTATTAATATGCAAATGATAAGAAGCAGTAGAAAGCTGAAGAAAGATGAAGTGATCCTGCACATGGGAAATAGAGTAATGGTTGCTGCTTTAGCCGTAGGATTTTATTCTTTATCTTTGCCAACTGTGCTTGTAATGGAGCTTAATAATTGTTACTATGTTCCAAACATAACAAAGAATATTATTTCCATTTCATGCCTTGTAAATGATGGATATACATTTAAAATTGAAAATAAAAAAAAATTTAATTTTAAAAATAAAATGTTCTTTGGTTTTGTTGAAATATTCAACGAGATTTATGTTTTGAATTTACAATGCCCTGTTCTCAATATAGAAACTAAGAAATTAAAATTAAATAATTCTAAGAACTTATACCTATGGCACTATCATTTAGGCCATGTAAATGAAATGCGTTTAACCAAGTTACATAAGGATGGCTACTTAGGCTCATTCGATTGTGAATCGTTTGAGTAATGTTAGTCGTGCTTACATGGCAAAATGATTAAGTCACCTTTTATTAAAAAGGGTGAGAAAGCAGCTGAATGTTTAGGACTAGTACATTCTGATGTATGTGGTCCTATTATTCAGGCAATAGAAGGTTTTTCTTACTTCATCACATTCATAGATGACCATAGCAGGTATGGTTACGTATATCTGATGAAGCACAAATCTGAAGCCTTTGAAAAGTCCAAAGAATTCAGATTCGATGTAGAAAAATAAAGTGGTAAAAGTATTAAGATACTTCAATTAGATCGAGGTATGGAATACTTAAGCCATATGTTCTTAGAATATTTGAAGGAGAATGGGATTCTCTCTCAGTGGACTCCTCCTGATATGCTACAACATAATGGTGTATGAGAAAGGAGAAATCGTATATTATTAGATATGGTACGATCTATGATGAGCCTTGCAAATCTCTCAAAAATATTTTGGGGTTATGCGCTACACAGCCGAATACACTCTAAACCGAGTTCAATCTAAGTTGGTCAGTTCCACTCCTTATGAGATATGGTGTCGAAAAAAACCATCGTTTAGTCATCAAGGATTTGGGGTTGCTAAGCCTATGTAAAGCATAATGAGTCAGACAAGCTTGAAGCTAAATCTGACAAGTGTAATTTTGTAGGGTATCCTAAAGAAACAAAAAGATACTACTTCTACCACCTAATCGAGCAAAAGGTTTTTGTATCAAGGCATGCCATATTCCTAGAGAATGAAATTTTTCTAAGAAAGAGCAGTGGGAGAAATATTGAGCTTAGTGAAACTCAAGAATCATAAATTCACATAGATCGATTAGATGACATGGAGCAAATATCAAATGCAGTGGGAGTTGAGCAGGAGCTCAACTCACATTCAGGCAACATTTGCGTGAGCCTCTATCAGAAATGATGGAGCAACAGGTAGCTCTAAGTACACATCAGCTACGTAGGTCTAATAGAACACATCATATTTCTGAGAGATATGGATTTCTTATAGAAGATGATGAGTCTACTAACTACAAGGAAGCAATATGTGACATTGACTCCAAGAGATGGCTTGAAGCATGAAGTTTGAAATGGGCTCCATGTTTGACAACCAGGTATGGACCTTGGTTGATCCACCTGAAAGGGTAAAACCCATTGGGTGCAAATGGGTCTTCAAGAAGAAGACCGACATGGATAGTAATGTGATTACCTATAAGGCGAGGCTAGTTACAAAAGGTTATAAGCAAAGGAAAGGTGTTGACTTTGATGAAATCTTTTTTCTTGTAGTCATGCTTAAGTCCATAAGGATTTTGCTTGCGATTGCAGCCTATTACAATTATAAGATATGGCAAATGGATGTCAAGATCGCCTTCCTAAATGGTGATTTAGTGGAGGATGTGTATATGACACAACTTGAGGGTTTTGAGTCCATTGATTTTCAAAAATTATGCAAGCTGCAAAGGTCCATTTATGGACTTAAGCAAGCCTCTAAAAGTTGGAACATCCATTTTGATGAAACAATCAAAGAATTTGATTTTATCAAAAATGAGGATGATCCATGTGTGTACAAGAAGATTAGTGGGAGTATTATTATTTTCTTGATATTATATGTAGATGACATATTATTGATAGGAAACAATGTATCTTTGCTACAAGAAGTGAAGGATTGGTTATCCAGCAAGTTCTACGTAAAAAATTTGGGAGAAGCAGTTTACATACTGGGTATTAAGATCTATAGAAATAGATTTAGGAGGTTGCTTGGATTGTCCCAATCAGCGTACATAGATAAAGTGCTAAAACAATTTAGCATGGAGGAATCCAAGAAGGGATTCCTGCCGGTATCGCATGGGGTGCATCTCTCTAAGGACATGAGTCCTATGACCTAAGAGGAAAGAGAGCACATGAATAGGATTCCATATGCCTCAGCAATCAGATCCATCATGTATGCGATGCTATGTACGAAACCTGATGTTTCTTAGCTTTAAGTATCACTAGTAGATACTAGGCAAACCCTGGTGAGAAACATTGGATGGCCATCAAGAATATCCTTAAGCACTTACGAAGGACTAAGGATATGTTCTTGGTTTATGAAGGATTCGAACTCATAGTTCAGGGTTATACGGATTCTAGTTTTCAGTCTAATAAAGATGATTATAAATCTCAATCAGGCTATATCTTTACACTCAATGGCGGTGCAGTCAGATGGAAGAGTTCCAAGCAGGAAATGACTATCGACTCTACGACAGAAGCCGAGTACATTGCAGCATCAAATGCAGCCAAAGAAGCGGTTTGGATGAAGAAGTTCATCACTGAACTTGATGTGGTTTCGAGCATTGCTGATCCAATACACTTGTATTGCGACAACAATGGAGCTATTGCGAAAGCTAAGGAGCCAAGGTCTCATCAGAGGCCCAAACATATACTCATTAGATACCATGTAATTAGAGAAATTATTAGTAGAAATGATGTAAAATTAGAACGAGTCCCCATTGAGGATAATGCAGCTAATCCACTCACTAAAGCCCTACCGCAGCAGAAGTATGATAATCATGTTAAGTCACTCTGTATTAAATACATGGGTGATTGGCTCTAGTGCAAGTGGAAGAATGTTAGTGTATGCCCTAAATCCAATCGAATTGGATGCTATATACATTCTATGAATACAAATCAAATAAAAATGGTTTCTTTATCTATCCATATTTTTTTTATTATATATTTGATATGTTTGTCTGTGAGATAAAGTCCAAAAAATGTAAACCGTGCATATAAAATTTGTAATAGAGATTACAAATTGTGAGATCCAAATTGCATGTTATGGTTACATTCTTTAAATTTTTCTAATCGATATGTAGATGGGACTAGACACTATCGAACACCGTGAGACTGACATACATTGAATATCCTTACCCTTGGGGTGAGCAGCTGATTTCATAAGCTGAAGTATGAAGATACTTGGATATGTGTATGGATGCTCGTTATTGTAACGATGCATTGAATGACCTGTACAAAGATCCATATGGATATTCTATATAGTTTCGATGGTTGATCTCTAATAACGGTGGTGTGAGTGATCCTTTGACTTAAGATCTTCATTGCATTTTATGTATGGAATATCATGCTTTGACGATATCCAAATGTCGCTCTAGCCATGGGTGGCAATTATGGTATCAGTTGGGTATAACATGAAGCACATGAAGGTGGTGTTTGATCAAAACAGATTATATCCATCATTGAGAAAGAAATTTTAGGAAGAGATAATTTACATATGATGAACAAATAATTGGCTTGTTCCATGTAATAAACGGCTTTGATTATTCGGATATAGATGGCAAATCTTAGCCATGTGGAGATGGATTCATGCCCATGGGATGGGGCATGATAAATCTTTACGGTTCGATGATGAACACATACAGATTAAGGCAAATAGTTATAAAACAACTAATTTCTAATTTTAAGGGCTGAGATTTTGACACATGAATAATGGATTGAGCCTCTTTCTCTTTATTGGATTAAGGTTGGTTACCATGAAAAAGGTCTTTTCCTTTTCCCTTGGATTAATGTTGTCATAGAAAGGAGAGTCTCTTCTTCGGATTAAGATTATCATGAGGAAAAAGGTCTCTTTCTCCTCTAGTTTAAAATTCAAGAGGATTCAAGAGACACTAGCATCCTTCTCTTTCTCTGTATGGCTCATCGTTAGAGACCGAACATATAAACGGTTAGTGACAGAGGATTTACCAATTCTTTTCTACATCAATAAAAAAACTTAGATATTAATAAATCTATATTTTAAATTTTATTTTTAATTTAATAAATCTATTTTTAAGAATTTAAAATTTTATATTTTATCTTTCGTTGCCATTTTATAAATTTGATTCATGTTTTACGTACATAATTTTCAACACATCACATTAATCAAAATAAAATCTCGCATGCAACCCCTATAGGAAAAGGCACATTGATGGAAAAGATACAAATGATCAACCTGCCTTGCCTCTCCAAAGCACATGAGAACCCCAGGTTTCCCTGCAAATCCTTGACAAGATACCGCTCCCCTCTCATTTCTCTTAGCTTCTTATCAACTTTTTGTAGGACTTACAACCACAGGCAACCAGACCTGAGAATGCACAGATGACTTAAAGGAATTCACAATTCTGACAGTCAGCACCGTCAGCCCAGCCTGCCCGCACCATTGTAACAGATCACAAAACCCAACTCCATTTCACAAATTAGGCAACGTGGAAGACAACCAAAGGCACTTGAAACAGTCTCTTTCTCTTTTAGGAAGAAAGTAACATCACGGTTTTGTCCTATCTGGTCCACGCAAATTGACAAAGATGAGGGAGAAAAAAGTTTAGCGTTCAAAATCTTTATTGGATACATAAAAAAAATGTGCACCATAAAACAGACACTTTATATCAATGTCATAGGAGATTCAAGACAATAAACTTTGGCTTTCAGCTTCAACCAACACCTACAAAGTATAGAAACATCATTCCATTAAACCAAACCACAAACTCAAACGCCATCCAACAAACAATATGATTAAAACTAAAAACAACTAGAATATCAAATTTTGAACCAAAAAGACCAAAACAAACAAATAAATAAATTATTGATTTGGATAAACCAAATGCCAAAAACAGACAAATGTGAACTGTTTGTTTTATTTTTATTGTATAAAGCAAAGGATATCATTTGATTCGATAACAAAAGTAATACACTATTCAACCCAATTCATACATCATATATCACTCCCACCGACATATAACCCCCACCAAGAAAATTTCCCCACACCGTCCAGAATAATTTTGGCATTATCAGAAATCTAGAACTCCTGTGATGCAGACCCAACCTCACCCTTGCCCTCCCCCTTGCCCTCCCCCTTGCCCTTGCCAACCTTCTTAGGAAGAAGATTCTGGTGAATATTAGGCAAAACACCACCATTAGCAATCGTCACGGACCCCAGAAGCTTGCTCAGCTCCTCGTCATTCCTCACCGCAAGCTGTATGTGCCTTGGAACAATCCTACTCTTCTTATTGTCCCTTGCCGCATTCCCAGCCAATTCCAGAACCTGGACAAAATCGTTTTTTTTTTTTTTTTCAAAAGATCACATATTGAATCCAAAAAGTCACAAGAATAGAACAAAAACCCATAAAATCAAATCTTGATAAACGAGCAAACTCTAAAACAAGAAAAAGATCAAACCTAGCACAAAAACAAGAAAAATCGAACCCTAAATCAAAGTGGAACAGAAATAGGAGAAAAACAAAGCCCTGTGATTAAAGTTTCGACCACCAACCTCAGCGGCGAGATACTCGAGGACGGCAGAGAGGTAGACAGGAGCGCCGGCACCGACGCGCTGGGCGTACCTGCCGGTCTTGAGGAAGCGGGCAATCCGGCCAACGGGGAATTGTAGGCCAGCCTTCGAGGACCGGGACACCGACTTGGAGGACTTGGGCTTGCCCCTCCCGCCCTTGGTCGAAGCCGTGGAGCTCATCTTCTTCTCCGAACGGGGTGAAGAATGCCCTAACCCTAGGTGGACGCCGAGAGAATCGGAACGACGGCCCGCGGGATTTCCCTGTTGCAGAAAGGAAGATAGAGAAGATGCTTGCAATGGGAGAGAGAGGAGAGGGCGTTTATATAGGTGAGAGTTGGAGGCGGGGTATGATGGTTGCTTCGCTGCTATTGGTAGGATGGGGTAGCCGCGGATCGTCTGCGTGGAGGGTCTGGATTCCTCCGGGCTGGTCTGATTGTAAGGTGGATTCCAGGGATGCGGCGAAGTGGGAAACGAGCCCGGCCCCTCTCCGGATCCGGCTTTGAACTTCGGTTTCCAAAATCTCCCGCTCTTTTTACCCTCCTATTTATTCGTGGAAATCCACGGTCTCCACCAGCTAAGCTGCCGCTAGCACGGGTGCAACGCACGGAACGTCTAGTATTTGTAATATATATATATATATATATATATATATTAAATTATGATTTAAGATTTTGATTAAAATTATACATATAATATTATTTATATTATACGAATTCATCCTCTCCCATCTGCCTAATGCTAAGCTGAGACATACAAAAAAGGGCAGTACCATCTTTCCTTGTCTCCCAGTCAAACATATTTCTACTAATTTTTTTCAGTTCAACTTGATTGGGCGTGAGTATCAGACTAAATTATCATAACTCAAATATGTTATTAGTAGCTTAATCGGGACTTATTATTATCAAAACATATATTGTTGAACATTAAAATTCAACGATCTTGACAAACCATTGATTTAAAATTTAAAACATAGCATGAAATGAGCTATAAAACTTTTGCTTGATGCTACTAATAAGTGAAATAATATTAGTCCATGTGTCAAGTGCTAAAATTTCTATACTTAGCTCCTTCTTAAACCTCGCTCTCTCCCTATGTAGGTGTTTTCAACTAAAATAAAGCTTCTAATTGAAAGATGAGACATATCGAAATAACATATTAAAAGCTCATTATAAAACAATATGAATAACATATAGTATCGAATGAGATAGTCATAACATCTTAAGATACCATAATACAAGAGTTATAAATCAAGCCCTATTTGAAGTTATAAAAATAAGATCATACAACAAAACTAGTCATCCAAAATGTCACCGGAGACAATGCCAAACAAACATCAAAGAACATGTCATCAAATAAGAACTCAAGGATGTTGCCGCCAAAGAGGATCCATGATAGTGTTGAGGTGGGCAGCTATATCAACACATCTTAGTGCATGACTATTATGTTCTCGCACAAAGACTAGACATCCTAATGAATTGATCAAACGTTCTATCATAGCACGAAATAATCATCTAAGGTCAGCATAGTAAATGCTAGTACTGATTGATCGCTATCGTTGGTGGTCAAAAATAAAAACTACTCATTACTATAGCTAGTGGTGAATCGAGATAGTATCCTCGAAGATTAAAAATAATTATTTCACAAAAAGAAAAAGAAAATTTATCTGTAGAGGATTATATTAAGAATAGCGGTTATAAAAAATAACAACTAATTAATTAACAAAATTAAAACAGAAGGAGAAGCAACCGAGGAATTCGAATCCACGATGCAAACAGGTTTTATCTTCTTTTCTTTATGTTGCAATAACAATAATATTTGCAAATATAAGATTAGAATAATTTATCTCTTGTCAGGCACGAACCGTATCAGAAGATCATGGCACGTCTACTTAGAGTATAAACTATCTAATAATTGTAAGGTTAAGAGTCTAATCTATCATACTACGATCTGTCTCTTTTAGGCATGTACTGTATCCTGAGATCATGGTACGTCGATAGAGGGTACAAGCCATATATGCCAGATCAAAACCTCGATCAGAAAAATAACTCAAAAGATATAATAGAAAAGAGCATAATTTTTATTGCATAGAAATTAAGAATAAAAAGAAAGATAAAACATGATTCAGACTTCATCATCATCCCAAATTGAAGGAATCTAGCCACGTATTGCTACCACAAGCATTCCCTCCATAATTTTCCTCTTTCAGGCCTAAATACAATAATCTAAATAAAAGAAGAATAAAAAGAGCTTTTAGAAACTCCTCTGCCCAATTACTGCCTGAGGTCCTTTTATAAAGCTTATCTAGGGCTTCCTCCTAATCAAAGTTGGAGTTAATCGGATGCTCAAGATCGTTCAGATATCATAAGAAAATTTTTCAGCCATTCGTTCAACATTACCTACCTTAGTTTGCATCAAAAATCATGTGAAATCATCTCTTTCTTCCTTTTGGACAAACCGAGTCCTGATTTGAGTGTCATCTGCACGTTGAACTCCAAAAATTGAACTCTTTCTATCTATAAACTTCTTTTATGCAAACATCCATAAAAAGTATCAATTCTTAATAAATTCAAAGTAATTAATATTTATTTTAATAGTTAAATTAGGATAATAAATAAACTTGTCATACCCCCAACTTAATCATTGCTAGTCCCTTAGCAATGTAATTAAAATAAAACCATGTGTCACTATAATTCTCTTTTGTAAAATTAAATTTAGACTTAAGGTTGAAAGAAGCTAGCCAGTATCACTAACTAAGTATTGAGTTTCTGAAGTAAATTTTGTAGTCAAAACTATCAGAAACTTTCTTAGAGTTCATCTATAGATCTACGACACTTATGTTTGTGATGACTAACTTAACATTTCAGTACTAGCTTGTAAGAAACAATGGTATCTTCGCTTATCACTTACTTTGGTTAATTTTTTATACACTCTTAAATTAAGCACATGACTTGAGATAGCTTTCATACTGCCTGATATATTATTTATTTAATTAATTTTTTTAGCGATATCTTCACATTGCCCAATTTGTTATGCGAACAACAATGCTTACTTAAGCAAAGATATCCGGTTACTCGATAAAAAATTAATGTTTAGACTTATTATATATATATATATATTATTTTTTTATCAGGCAGATAGCTCTTTTCTTAAATTTAAGTTTCTCTTATTAGGGTGTATATCAATTACCAATTTTTAGTAATAATTGGATCTTCAATTGACCTTACAACTAATACCTAATTTACCTCATCAGTGTGCATGTGCAATGAAAGTGCTAATAGCTTTTAAATGACCTAAGTAGGTTAATAAAAGTCTGATCATCTAGTCTACTCTTTGGCTCTCTACATTAATTAGCTAATACTTTTCAGCTCTATTACCTTTTCATAGTCAATTTTGCTCAAGAATTTCTTTCATAGCACATGATTTATAAAAACTTTAAAATTTTTAAAAAATTACCGAGGTATTTTCAAAATATTTTTTAAAAAGGTTTCTCTTATCCCCTAGCTTAATTCCCATTGTCCTCAATGAAGTAAGGAAGAATAAAATAAGGAGAAACACCAATTGGACGAGATATGCTTCGTGTAATGTTAGAGTGACCGTACAGAGTAGTCTCTTATTCCTAAAAATAAGAATCACTAAAATAAAGGTCAAAAAATAAAATTTTGGGTTACCTCCAAAAAGCACTAAGTTTAACGTCTTCAGCCAGACGTTATGGCTTACTCTGGTTCATATAAGATCATAACCTTCCCAGCTTCTTCAATGGATAATTCTAAGAATGGTTTCAAGCATTGTTCATTAACTTTGAATATAGCATTATTACTTGGATTTTCAATTTCTATCGCTCCATGTGGGAAGACTTCTTTTACTATGTATGGGCCAGTCCATCTAGATCTTAATTTTTCTAGAAATAGTTGAAGCCTTGAATTGTATAAGAGAACTTTTTGCCCACGAGTAAACGATTTTCTAAAGATAGCTTCGTCGTGGAAGGTTTTAGTTCTCTCTTTATAAATTTTTGCATTCTCATATGCTTCGTTTCTATTTTCCTCAAGTTCATCCACTTGTAATTTTCTCTGATCTTCAGCTGCATCTAAATCCATGTTTAATTATTTTATGGCCCACATTTCCCTATGTTCTAATTCTACTGGAAAGTGACATGCTTTACCAAATACAAGCCTATAAGAAGACATTCCTAAATTTTTTTTGAAGGCAGTGCGATACGCCCAAAGTGCATCCACTAGCTTCACTGACCAATCTTTTCTATTAGAACTCGCGGTCTTCTCTAAAATTTGTTCAATTTGTTGATTAAAAACTTCTACTTACCCACTCGTTTGTTGATGATAAGGTGTGGCCATCTTATGGATAATGTTATACTTTCTCATTAGTGATGCAAATGGTTTGTTGCAGAAGTGTGTTCCACTGTCACTGATGATAGCCCTTGGAATACCAAAGCGGGAGAGGATATGCTCTTTGAGAAATTTTATAACAATTTTGCTGTCATTAGTTCTGCAAGGTATTGCCTCTATCCACTTAGATACGTAATCTACAACTATCAAAATATATTATTTTCAAAAGATTTTAAAAATGGTCCCATAAAGTTAATTCTTCATACATCAAAAATTTCTACAATTAATATTGAATTCATAGGCATCATATCTCTTTTTGTGATCCGATCTATTTTTTGGCACCTAACACAACTTTTACAATATTCATAAGCATCTTTGAATAGGTTAGGCCAGTAGAATCCACATTGGAGCACCTTTACCACTGTCTTTTTAGCTCCAAAATGACCATCACAAGCTTGGTCATGGCAAAAGAACAAAATGCTCCTAACTTCTTGATCTAGAATGCATCTCTTAATAATCAAATCAAGACATTATTTAAATAAATATGGGTCATCCCAAATAAAGTATTTTACTTGAGAGAGAAATCAATTTTTGTTTTGAGCATTCTAGTGCATTAGAATCTGACTAGTGGCTAAGTAGTTGACTATGTCAGCGTACCATGGTTCTATGGTGGGAGACATAAGTTGTTCATCAAGAAAGGACTCGTTGACAGGTAGTTCTTCAATAGGTGTGATCGCTAACCTAAATAAATGATCAGCTACTATATTTTTAGTACCCTTTTTATCTATGATCTCTAGGTCAAATTTTGTAAGAATAAGATTCATCTAATTAAGCGTGCCTTGGTATCCTTTTTTGAAAGAATATGCCTAATGGCAGAGTGATCAGTATAGATGACTACATGAGACCCTACTGAGTAAGACCTAAATTTTTCTAGTGTAAATATCATAGCTAATTTTTTTTTCAGTGGTAGAATAGTTGAGCTGTGCATCATTTAAGATCTTACTAACCTAGTAGATCACTCAAGGTAGCTCATCAATTCTTTGCCCTAGGACCGCTCCTATGGCATGATCAGATGTGTCACACATCAACTCAAAAGGTTGAGTCCATACAAGTGGGTGAACGATTGATGCTGAAGTTAATTATCTCTTTAAATATTCAAAGGATTCAAGACATTCAGATGTGAAGTCAAATTTGACTTCTTTGGCTAATAGGTTAGTTAATGATCGAGCCACTTTGCTAAAATTCTTGATAAATCATCTATAAAATCCAACATATTCAAGGAATGATCTTATTTCTTTAACTGATTTAGGTGAAAAAAGATTTGCAATCAAATCTACTTTGACCTTGTCTACTTCTATACCTCTATTTGAAATTACATGGCCAAGAACAATACCTTCCTTCACCATAAATTGACACCTCTTCCAATTTAGTACTAGATGCTTTTTTTGCATCTTTTTAAAATCAGTCTAAGATGATATAGGTATTCAAAAAAAGTAGAACCAAAAATGAAAAAGTCATCAATAAAAATCTCAAGGAACCGTTCTACCATATCAGAGAAAATACTAATCATGCACCTTTGAAAGATAGATGATGCATTACACAAGCCAAAGGGCATACGTCTATACGCGAAGGTTCCATATAGACAAGTAAATGTTGTCTTCTCTTGATCCTCTGGGGTTATTGCAATTTGATTGTAATCAGAGTATCCATTCAGAAAATAGTAAAAGTCATGCCTTGCTAATCATTCTAACATTTGGTCTATAAAGGGCAAAGGAAAGTGGTCCTTCTTAGTGGTAGCATTTAATTTTCTATAATCGATGCACACCCTTTATCCTGTTTGAATTCTTGTAGGGACCAACTCATTGTTGTCATTTTGTATCACAGTGACTCCTGACTTCTTGGTCACCACTTGCACAGGACTTACCCAAGAACTATCTGAAATAGGATAAATTATACCATTGTCAAGGAGTTTGATGATCTCTTTTCTTACTACTTCTTCATGGCTGGGTTAAGTCTCCTTTGGGATTCTGTTGTAGGCTTGGCTTCTTCTTCTAAGTGAATCCTATGTTGAACGATCAAGGGGCTAATCCCTTTTATGTCAGCCATGGTCCATCCTAATGCTTCTTTATTTTCTCTTAAGGCATTCAATAGTTTCGTTCTTGTGATGAGTCTAGGTCGGCTGAAATAATTACAGGTAGGGTTTTTGATGGACCTAGGTATGCATATTTGAGGTGCTTGGAAAGTGGTTTCAGTTCTAATTTGGGTGCTTCCTATATTGATGGTTTGGGTAATAGTTCAGGTACTTTCTCTAGTGGTTCAATTGGAGGTTCTCATCTTGATTTTTCATCAATTGTAGCAATCCTATTAATTTGTTCTACATCTTGGTTCATACAGATTTCTAGGTCAAGCTTTTCGTCACTAAGGTCAATTGGATCATAAATAGTATACTGAACATAATTTAAGTCACTCATTTGATGTGTAACGGTAAGATTGAAAATATTAAGATCAATTGACATATTTCTAAAGGAAAGTTTTATTAATCCATTTCGATAATTAATTAGGGCATTGCTGTAGTTAAAATGGTCTACCTAAAATCATTGGGATCTAGCTCTTTGGGTTTGTCACTGGCTTAGTTTCTAAAATCACAAAGTCCACTAGATAAATAAAGTCACCAACTTTGATCAACACATCCTTTACTATTCCCTTGGGTACTTTCAAAGAGTGATCTGCTAGTTGGAGGATCATTTCCATAGGCTTTAATTCTCCCAACCTTAGTTGCTCATATACAGAAAATGACAATATATTAACACTCGCCCCTAAGTCTAATAAAGCCCTATTTATGAGGGAGTTTCCCATAATGCATGAAATAGTAGGTGACCCTGGATCTTTGTATTTTACTGGCATGTGGTTTGATCGATAAGAGCTCACACGGGCTGCTAGAAAGGCTCTCATGGGCACATTTATGGTCTTTTTGGTACATAAATCCTTAAGAAAATTGGCATAGGTTGGGACCTGTTGGATCATGTCCAGTAGAGGTATGTTCACTTTAACTTGCTTAAAGACCTCCAAAATTTTATCTAATTGGGCTAAATTTTGATTGGGCTTAAGTCTACTTGAGAATGTGCTACAATCCTAATTTTTGGTTCATCTCCTTCTGGCATGGGGTCAGTTAGTGGGTTGGGCATTATATTAGACTCTAATGCCTCAAGTGCTTCTGGCTGACCTAGCTCAATAAGTTGTTCAAGTGGCGGGGCTTCTAATTCTTTTCTTCATATGTACCCTCTTGGTTATCTATTTATTTTCTAGATCTTAATATATGAATGATACTTAGTTGGTTAATCTGGGCTCCTTGATTTGATCCTTGGATGTTTATGTTCCTAAGGTTAGCTTTGGGTTAACTCGATAGCTTATCACATTCTCTTTCACTTACGATTGTGGCTAACTGACTTACCAGCATCTCTAAACAAGTTATGGCTTAAGAATTAGTGGATAGCTATTGTCTTGTGTTTTGCATAAAGTTATTCAGGATGGTGTTGGTACTATTTATCATGACATAAGTGTCAGCTTAGGATTTAACTAGGGTTTTCAGGGTCTTGTCTAGGGAACTATACCTCTTTTCATTCTCATTGACTGATGGGTTATTTTCTGTAAAATTAGACCTTGGGTTAGGTTGGTTGAAGTTGGGACAACCTGCACTAGGACCTTGTGACCAGGCAAAGTTTGGATGGTTCCTCCATCCTGTATTATAGGTTGGTGCATAAGGATTATTGGTTGTTCTTTGATAGGTTGCATTCACCTGTGTACAACTATTTTCAGTTTGGGTCATAAAATAGGGGTACTCTTCTACTATATGTCATGGCTTATTACATCAAATGCAGATAGGTGCAGCCACTTGGTTTACATGATTTATCGAGGCCTATCCCTTAAGTTCCAAGGCTTCTATCCTACAAATCAAAGATGACATTTTAGCTTCTTCAGCTATAGATGGAGAACATTGGTGCATACCACCTCTTGATGGTGTGGGTTCAGATTCCTTAGTTTTCTTCCATTGTAAGCACTTTTCTACTAAATCTTCTAGAAACTGTCAGGCTTCATTGGGTGATTTTACATAAGTCGCCATGACATATTGACTTGAGCATAGTTCTGGAGTTTAGGTTTAGACCTTCATAGAAGGTTTGACATAACCTCCAAGTCTCTATCCCATGGTATGAACATTGGCTTAATAGATTCTTAAATCGGTCTAGACACTTCCAGAAAGGCTCTCTCCCTAATTGATGAAATTAGGCAATTTCATTTCTCAACTTGGTTGTTTTATGATGTAGAAAGAAATTTTTCAAGAATGATTTAACAAAACCTTCCTAGGTTAAGATTGACTGAGTAGGTAAACTATACAACTATTTTTGGCAATTTTCTTAAGAGCAAAGTTAATTAGCCGAAGTTTTATAGCATCTTCTGAAAGTTCATGCATTCTCATAGTATCACATACTTCCTCAAATTCTTTAATAAAAATGTAAGCATCCTTAATTCTTGTGAATTTAGGGAGCATGTTGATAATCTAAGGCTTAATCTCAAAACTAGCCGCATTTGTTTGGGGTAGTTGAATGCATGATGGTTGGGCATATCCAATTGAGTAGTAGTATTCTCTTAGGCTAAGAGGATGTCCTAGTTCCTACATAGTTACTTTTTCTTCGTCAAGGGTAGGGTCTAGATCTATTCTTACTAATCGACCAGACTCCTTTTTTCAAGTTGTAATTTTAAGTTTTTTTTTTATGTTATATAGAGAGAGAGAAAAGAAGAAGATTCTAAAAGAAGTATCCTAACAACTTCCTAGAACTAAAAGCGATGAAGAATAATTTAATTAGGGTTTAATAATTATTAGCAATCAAGTTAACAAAGATTAGACTCTCTACTTTAGGTTTAACCTAGATCTAGATAGCTCCTAACTTTCAAGATCGCCTTGGAGCCCTCAAAGTCAAAAATTAGCTGATCGACTAGCCAGTTAAGAGTAAGGTCAGTGAGGGTCCCCCGTTGCTTAGGTAAGCGAATGGAACCAATTAAGCAACCACTTTTCTTCCTTTTCTAGGCACCAGTTAATCAGTCAATCCTGACCTGGTCCAACTCTTTAGGTGCCTTGTCCTATTGAGCTCGAGTTTTTTATGGGCTAACATTTAGTTAATTTTAGAGTTAAAGGCTTGGGTTTATGCAGTATGTAGGATGATAATTTGTGGGCTAAAAAAGGGTAATGAAATCCCTATCTTATGTTATTAGGGGTTGTGCCCTTAAAGTATTTTATAGAAATGTTAGGAAGTTTTTAAAGTTTATTATTTGTTTCCTTATATTAATTATATTTTATAGAAAGTAACTTAAGGTTTTCTTTGAGGTTTTTTAAGGTAAGTTAATTAAAAGAAAAGGTTAATTAGGTTAAAAGTTGATTTGTGATAAGAAAGAAAGTACTTTTTTTAATGTTAAAAAGAAAATAAGAAATCTAATAATTAAGGTAACTCAAAAAAGACAATAAGCTAAAGAGAGCAATAATTATCCAATAAAAGAAATTTTTTTATTCCTTTTTTTACATAGAAGCATGAATAATAATGAAACAATAAGAGAGAATAAAAAAAAAATTAAAAAATCATGGTAATTAATTTTTTTTAAAAAAAATTTCTAAACTAATCATGCCTGAATCCTCGGTAACGATGCCAAAATTTGATCGCTGTCATTGGCGGTCAAAAATAAAACCTACTCACTACTATAGCTAGTGGTGAATTGAGATCGTATCCTCAGGGATCAATAGCAATTATTTTATGAAAAAGAAAAAAAATTATCTATAGAGGATTATATTAAGAATAGCGGTTATTAAAGATAACAACTAATTAATTAACAAAATTAAAATAGTAAGAAAAGCAACTAAGGAATCTGAATCCACCATGCAAACATGTTTTATCTTCTTTTCTTTATGTTGCAATAACAATAATTTTTGCAAATATAAGATTAGAATAATTTATCTCTTGTCAGGCACGAACCGTATCAGGAGATCACGGCATATCCGCTTAGAGTATAAACTATCTAATAATTGTAAGGTTAAGGGTCTAATCGATCATACTACGATCTATCTCTTTTAGGCATGTACCGTATCCTAAGATCACGATACATCGATAGAGGGTGCAGACTGTGTATGCCAGATCAAAACCTCGATCAGAAAAATAACTCAAAAGATATAATAAGAAGAGCATAATTTTTATTAGATAAAAATTAAGAATAAAAAGAAAGATAAAACCCGATTACATGATCCATCATTATCCCAAGTTGAAGGAATCTAACCATGTATTGCTCCTCCATAATTTTTCTCTCTCCCAAGCCTAAATACAATAATCTAAATAAAAGAAGAATAAAAGAGCTTTGTAGAAACTCCTCCCAACTACTACTTGAGGTCCTCCTTTTATAGAGCTTATCTAGGGCTTCCTTCTAGTCAAAGTTGGAGTCAATCGAGCGCTCTAGATCGTTCAGATATCGTGAAAAAATTTCTCAATTATCCGTTCAACATCACCTACCTTAGTTTGCAACGGAAATCATGCGAAATCATCTTTTTCTTTCTTTTTGGGCAAACTAGTCCTGATTTGAGTGCCATCTGCATCGTTGGACTTCAAAAATCGAGCTCTTTCCAATTATTAATAAATTTAAAGTAATTAATATTTATTTTAATAATTAAATTAGGATAATAAATAGACTTATCACTGATGATAAGCTAAGTACCAAAGAAGTAACTTACTAAGGTGTTAGAACATGTTGATAATCATCATCTCCATCTAAGTCGTACTCCCTGAGTCTTCTTTAGTCCCATCATCCGATCTATCTTCTATGTTTAGGATATCCGAGCTAAAGACAAGAGTCCTGATTCTTAAACTTTTTTATTTTAAAAAATTACTAAAAATATTTAAAATTTTAAAAGCATTAAAAAAAACACACGATGAAGGTTTGATCCCTAATTTAGGTTCAGTTCACTTAAAAGACTTAGACAATATTGGTATATAGGATATGATAGAATAAAGAAAAGAACATAATATAATAAAAATATTCTATCTCATATTTTGTAAAGAACATAATAACAAATTAGACAGAATAATTATACTCTTAGAAAAAATAACAATTATTGTAGAAAATAAGAATTAAAAAAATAAAATAGCAGCCCAATAGGATAAAAAAATTATTTTTTGATAAGATAAATTATTTTTTAATAGAATTAGTTATTCCATAAAACAAAATTTTATTTTTAAAAAAACTAAATATAAAGAAGAATTTTTTATTTTCCTAATTCGATAGGCCAAACACATCCAACTTAAAAGAACTTTAGATTGGATCGAGCTCATGATGAACATTAATGCTTGCCTTGAATCCATCCCGCTATAATTTAGCTTTGAAAAACTCCTTATGCACCACGCATGGTGCAAGAACGTGCACAACGCACACGTTGATTGATCCGCATGCATATGTAACCATGTGTGCAGTGCAAAAATGATAAAAATGTTCTCGCTGCACGTGCATACAAACCAATAATCGCGTGCGATATGCGCATCTTCTACCTCGCATGGTGCATAAAGCCTTTTCCTTCAGCTTTTATGCATAACTTTTCCAAGTGGTTTGTAATGCTTGTTTCCTTCAAACAATCACTACAGTTGAAACATTCCCTATCAAGGTCCTTTCCTTACCCATCAAACTGACCCAATTAGCACTGCAAGGCACCATGTAAGCCCCTGACAAAAAAGAAGGGGTGAATAGCATGCTGTTCATGCAAGCACGCGCCTGCATAAGCCTGGCCATGCAAGCATGCACTTGCTCATGGCATCACACATGCACGTGTTGCATGAGGTTGAACGCGGCGGGGGAGGGCCGAGCCCTCCCCTCACTGCGATAACAAGGGGGGAGGAGCCCCCTTCCACCCTTGTCGCTACCGTGCCACCACCGCCGATAAGCCCCCACCTCCGCTACCCCAACCAGAAAGAGAGAGAGATAGAGGAAGGCGGAGAGAGGCATGACTGTGCCTTGACCATGCCATGGTTGTGCCAAGGGTAGGTCGGCAGCCTCCCAGATAGGCGGCTTCGGTGACGGGAACGGAGATGCCATCGGGTGATGAAGGAGTGAAGAAAGAGGGTTGGTAGGTGGCCCTCCTCTGCAGTGAGAGCCGAATTGACTCCTTCTTTGGTTCACACCTGGCGGCATGCATGCTGCCTCGTCGGGCCCGAGCCGTGAGCAATAGCCCCATCGGCACCAGGGCGGCATCCAGCCAACCTTCCCTAGCTGGCCATGTCGCCACCACAGTGAGGATGGTGGGAGAAGAAATAGATGAGAAGGAAGAAAGAAAAGAGAAGAAGAAAGAAATAAAAAGAAAAGAAAAGGGAGGTGGTCACCGTCGGCGATCAGTGCTAGGCTGATTGTCGGCGACCAGCGAACCTTGGGAGGGGCTAGTGGTGGCCCTAGGCTGCCAACCACCCCCTGGTTCGGGTGAACTAAGGAAGAGAGAGATGAGGAAGAAAGGTGAGGACTGGCCAAACCTGGGCAGCCTGGTTCGGCCCAGCCCAATAAGCCCTTTGGGCTGATTTTTTGGCCCCAAATAGGGTCAGGCTCAATAAAAAGAAGATGGGGTTTGGATCAGTGTTGATCCTCATTTCTTGAAAAATTTTATTTTTTCATTTGGGCTTATATATTTGGAGATATTCAAGCTCCAAGTTAGGCCCAGGATTAGACTAAGTAGAGTTTAGAACTTATTTTGATATGCTGATTTTGGTGATTAAATATTTAAAAAATGATGTTATAGGTACCCAGATGCCCAAACAGCTGATTTACACTTTTGAATTAGTGCTAGAAGGTAAGTAAGCTAATTATCATAATTTTTATGAATTATTAAATTATGGATTTAATGCTATATTGATATATGTATAGTATTATTTGAAAAATAAAAAAATGGAATTTATGGTACCTTGTACATGCAAATGATTATTTAACTTGATCATTTTAAAATTGTTAAATATTTGGTATCATATATATGCAATTGATTATTTGATATGAATATTTGAAGTTGCTGACCCAATTATTGATTTTGTGAATAACAAAAATTATATGAGTATATCTCTTATGCTACTAATGATTTTGATTAAGTGTTTCAAAAATTTAAAATATTTAATTATTCAAAATCCAAGAAAAATTGAGTTTGAATTCAATTTTAGTGTCAAGTGTCAAGTTTCAGACATTAGAGCCGACTCTAGAAGGATTAAAGTCGACTCCGGAGCATATCGAACAGTTTGGCACTTTCGGTATGGATTAAAGCGGACTCCTGCAGAGATTAGAGCTGATTCTAATATGAAAACAAAGAACCTTATTTTTGCATCAAATTAGAGTCGACTCTTGCAGGAAATTAGAGACGACTTTAATTGACAAACAGAGACTATGTTTTTTGAGGCATAATTAGAGTTGACTCCCGCATTTGCTAGAGCCGACCCCAGCACACGATGTATCGATCCTACAAAAAGTTAGAGCCGACTCCATGACGGATAGATATTATTATTTTAAGCATCCTGACTTAGAGCTAACCCCGAGCCAGATTAGAGTCAACTCTAATCTATCAGAGGCAAATTCTAGATGTATCAAAAACAACTCCAATAGCTATCTTTTCTCCAACATATCTTAACGAACCTTTCCTCTTTCATGCTAAACTCATCCACAAGTACAATTAACGGTTAGTTTCCATCAAAATATGGATTAAGAGGAATTATAAAAGGGAGCTTCCGACCATTTGAAAAGTGCAAAAAAATAAAGAATAGAAGAGAGAAAAATCAAAGAGAAAAAGCTCAGATTTGAAATCCCAAGTGTTCGAAAAAGAGTTTAGAGAAATCCAAAGCATTCAAAAGCCAACTTTGAAGGATTTCCATCAAATCAAAAAGGGAGAAGCAAAGAGCCCTAGTTCTTCAATATCCTCTATATCAACGAATCTTCCAAAGCTTCAGTCCTATCTTGAGAAAGATCATCCAAGAGAACAAGAGGAAAAAAGAAAAGAAGAAAAAAAAGAAAAACTCGACTTCAAAAATCTTCTAAATTAGGCTCTTCTATTTCTATCTCATTTATATTGTTTATTTGCTTATTTAAGGAGATGATTCTTTGTTGTAACTTTACTACTATTATATTTTTTATTGATTCAATCAGGTGATTGAATCAGGGGAGGCAGATTAGCCTTAGGTAAGCTAGGTTAGCTTGTGATATGTTGTATGCTGGTGAGTCTGTAAAAATTGGCTAGGTTCATTATAATCCCGTTATTAAAATAATAAGTTTGGGTTGTGAGCTTGTAAAATAACTCGATTATAATCAGGGTGATTATGGTGTGAACCCAAGAGTTGCTTGGGAGTGGATGTAGGTGTAGCTAACACCGAACCACTATAAACCTTTATGTTTGTCGTGCTTGTCTCTTCTTCTCTCTACTCTATCTTTACATTCTGCTTTGCATTCTTAGCATCACACTCATTGCATATTTTCTTGTGCACTATTAATTGAGAAATTGCTTTTAAGTGCCAAAATTTTTAAGAACCAAATTCATCCCCCTCTCTTGGGTTGCCATTTGGGCCAACAGAAGTTGTTAGTTTTGCAAAGTAATTGGCATTTATACATGTAACTGATTATGGATATGATTATTTTGGAATTGCCAACTCTGCAAATATTTGGTACATCAAAATTGTTATACAGGCGTACATATGTATGTTGACATGTTTAAACGACTATATAGGTGACAAACATATTTTGCAAATAATACATGTTATGTTGCATATATGATATGAAAGTGGTATTTTGCGAATATGCTAATATATTCCACCACGGTCCACTATATTGACATGATATGACATGATTTATTACATGACTCTTAAATCTATCCTCCATAGAAAAATATGTGAAGGACACATATTCATGGGATGTGGGGACCCACCTTCACATGGGGAATATATGGAGGACACATCCTTGAGATATGCTGTGATAGTATACAACATGATATGCTACTTGACTCTGACACCTACCTCCACAGGGGTATATATGGAGAACACATACTCCTAGGATGTGCTGTGATAGGATATTAAATATAACATGGCGTTGATTCCAGGACTTTGCCTTCTAGGGAATGTTTATGGCAATTACACCTTTGGGGTATTTTATTTACGTGGACATAGTGTATGATCAAGAGACATTGGTATAAAATGGATTTTATATGGTGATTATAGTGGTACAATAGTTTTGATCTAAAATAGTATATTCTTGAAATGCTACATATCATCTGCTTTCAAAATTATTTTGAGCATATAGCATTCAGTTTTGATAGTCAACTCAACTCATCTAAGCCTTTTTTCAACTACATAGGGTTGGCTACATGAATTTGCTTCCTCCACTCTGCTCTATTCAGGACCAAGTCGATATTTAAATTATAAATAGTTATATCTTTTTTTAATTAATTATGTCCATATTAGTTTAGGTCTACCTCTACCTCTATCCTTACCATGATTTATTAAAGATCACTCTTTCTAACTGGAGCATCTAAAGGTCTACATTGTATATGTCCAAACCACCGTAATCGATTTTCTCTTATTTTAACTTCAATTGGGGCTACTCCTATCATTTCTCTTATATATTTATTTTTAATTCTATCTTTTAAAGTTTTACCATATATCCATCTTAACATACGCATTTCTGTTACACTTAATTTATTTACATATTGTTTCAATTTTTCCCAACACTCTGTTCCATTTAGCATAGCTGGCCTAGTAGCAGTTTTATAGAATTTTTTTTTAATTTTAATGCGATACGTTGATCATACAATATTTTTGAAGCACTCATCTACTTAATCCATCTTGCTTTAACTCTATAATTCACAACTTCACCTATTTCACCTTCTTGTTGGATAATTGATCTCAAATACCTAAATTTTTTCCTCCTTGATATCTCTTAACTTGCAATATTTACTGTTTCTTTATTTATATTTCTACTCCTACTAAAATTATTTTATGTATTCAGTTTTAGTTCTTCTAATCTTAAAACTTGTAATTCTAAAGCCTCTCTCCAAATCTCTAGCTTAGCATATTTTCCAGATTTAGTTTTATCAATCAACACTATATCATTTGTAAATAATATACACCATGAAATATCATTTTGAATATATTTGGTTAATTCATCCATAACTAATAAAAAGATACGGACTTAAGACAGATCATTGATGTAAACCTACAGTAATTAAAAACCCACTAGTTTCTTCTATTATTGTTTTAACAATAGTTTTTGCTCTGTCATATATATTTTTATCAATTTTATGTACCTTTTGGTAACTCATTTTTTCCTCTAATGTAAAACCCATCATATTATTTCTTTAGGTAATTTATCATATGCTTTCTCTAAATCAATAAAGATCATATTAAGGTCTTTTTTTTCTCTATATCTCTCTATATCAATCTTCTTAATAAATAAATAGCATTCATGTTTTGATAACATGATAAAATATATTTAAAATTGGAAGCTTTACATATGCAAATTTGATTTGCTAAAATCTTGAAATGATTATATTATATTATAGTAAGCTTACTTACTGAGGTGAGCTCATTAAAATCTCATAATGTTTTTCAGAGCTACAAAACCGAAAAAGGGAATATGGGATAGTTGGAGCTTCTATCATAGTAACTTAGATTCAACATTTTGATGTAGCCCTATTGATCTATGTATTTTGGCATATAACCAAAAACTTATGATTATGGCTTGTATTAAGGTTATTGACTTTAAATGACAAGTAGTTATTATCCCTTTGTCTTATTTGTTATGTTATTGGATGCCTTGCATGCTAGGCATGCAGCGAGTTATCATCCTGGACCACCACCATTGAGTCTAGGGTGTGACAGCTTAAGTGGTATCAAAGCCTAGGTTTGGCCTTAGGGATAAACACTTGAAGGACTCTAAGCAAAATACTAAGATAACACTGGAAAGATAACTCTAAGAAGATTTTAAATAAACATGTTTTGAAAGCCTAAAATTTAGAGGTTTATAAAGATGTTGATTGGAACTTAGCTCTGGCAGGAATTAATAATGCCCCGTCGCGCCAGAGTCTGCGACATGATAAGGGCTTGTGGTTTGGTGACCTTGGCCAGCCGGGAGGCCCAGAGGCTCCTGGAGGTTCTGGCTACATGGGCCTGGTTGGGAATAGCTAGTAGCAGTTTCAGACCCTTGGAGAATATGGATAGATGAGACTTTAATTGGGTATGCAATACATGATATATGAATATATGGAATATAATACAACAGTTGAAAGTTGCAATTGATAACAAATATGACTAAGACTACATCAGCATTTTCATATTTTAATTGAGTAGACATCTGAATTTTGAGTTATTAAATCTGAATTTGAGTGTGGATGTATATAATGAATTTTTATTAGTAGAACTTACATTGTTGATATTGTAAGTTTAAAATTATGGGCTAATTTGTTGATTATAAAGATGATTGATACTAATATTAATGAAATGATTGAGTACATATTTTTGATCTATTACAATTGAGTAGTTATTAAAATTGAATTTGACTATGGATATATATATATATATATATATATATATAGTGAATTTTATTAGAGAACTTGCATTATTAAAATTGCATGATTCAAAACTGATAGTTAATTTGCTAGTTACAAAAATGATTGATACTGATGTTAATAAAATGGTTGACTATATATTGTGTCATGATGGATTATTTAGGAAGAATGTAAGATTTTAAATTCTGAAATAATTAGTGTTCATGTTTTTGAGAGGAATAGACCCACTAATCATTGGGACTGATTTTGGCTATGAATATTCAAATGTTTTGAAGATAAAAGGTGGAAGACTCTTGCGGTGATAAGAATAATTAAGAAGATAAATTCCATTGATAAAGAATTTCATAAGAATTCTCATCTATTAATAGATTCTTGAATCAAGATGGTAGTATACTAATCTATCATGCCTACTTACCATACCATCCTTCGTGGTTCCTAAATAGTTATCTTTCTACAGAATAAATAAATTGTTAATCAGCCATAAGTGGCTTAAATCTTTACAAGAAAAAGGAGGGAGATGGTTTTATTTTTGATTATTATCAATTATGGATTATGGCTGAGGATACATTTAATATTACTTTCAATTTAAAGAGAGATTACTATATAATTTTTTAAATATATCTTTTAGGTGGTAAGTGCATCTTCAATCTCTATAGACCTTATAAGCCATGTATCCCGTCTGAGCTAAATCAGGGAGGTCACTTTGAGATATTTAAGGGGTTTAAATTGGTTGGATATGCTATAGCAGAATACATTGCATGATCTATAAAAATAACATAATTTTTAGGTGATTTTGGTAGTCATTGGTGATAAAATAATCGATTCAAGGATTTGAATCAATTAAGTTGTAATATTTATTAAGGATATCCTGACTTAGTCAAGAGAAATTGATTAGTTTTGGTGATAATTACTGATAAATATAAAGGAGATAAATTAATTATGTTGGTGATTAACGATGACACTATTATTTAAAGGAATTGAATTCGTTAATTATAATAATTATAGAAGATGCCCTGAGTTATTACCATGATGTTCATTGATGTTAGCTTGAAGTATTTAAGCGTGGAACCAAGATGTTATGATGATTTAATCAAAAATTAAAAATAAGTGTGGTAATGATTAATGACACATTCAACTATTCAAGAGTTGATAGAGCACTTGAAAAAAGCTATCTTATATTTGGTTCAAAAGAATTTAAAATTGTCTTATCGAGGAATCAAGAGTAATTGATATGTTATTAACCTTAAGAATGGAAGACATAATATATGTGATGGACTCTATGATATTTATGATGATTGTAATAAGTTTAAGGTATATTTTCATAAAAAAAGAAAGAGAAACGCTTCTTAAGAAATTCTATTTTATTTGGTAGAAGGATCAAATTGATTCTTAAAATTGGATGTTATTTGGGTACTCAAGGATGAAATAAAAGTTGATATGGAGTATCTATAATTATGCAAAAACCCATGGGCATTAATTTCGAGGATGAAATTTTAGCAAAATAAAATTTTTAATATTTATTTTTGGTTCAATAGTAAACTGAGTAAATTGAGTCTGAACCCATTTGACCCACTCTTCTTATAAGAAGAAGTCTTCATAGGGTTTAGTGGATTATGCTAAATTTTAGCACATCCTTTCATCCTTAGACAAAAAGGGTATTCCAAAGGAACCAATTAGATTTTTAAACGATATACTGGGAGCCTATGTGATGAATTTAGGAGGTGCTTGGAATAGCCTCTTACCCTTAATGAAAATGCTTATTATAATGGTTACTAAGACAATATTCAAATGATCCATTTAAGCTTTTATGATATGAGGTGTAGATCTCCTTTGTGTTGGAATGAAACTAGAGAGAGAAAATTGTTGGATCCTAAGCTAGTTTAGCAATTGTGAAAAATACAATAATTAAAAAGTGGCCTCATGTAGCTCAAAGTTAACAAAAAGTTATATTGATTTTAGAAGAAGAGATTTGAAATTTTAAGTTAGAGATCAATTAAAAATTTAACCAACCAAAGATGTGATGAGATTTGAGCTTAGAGGTAAATTGAGTCCACGATACATTGAGTCATTTAAGATTTTGATTAGAGTTGCGCAGCAGAAGCGTGGTGGGCCCATAACCCATAGGACCAAGTCCTATGATGGCGTAGCATTTCTTATGTCAAGGTTTAGTGGAGTAACCATCCTGAGAGGAAGGCTATTTGGGAGCTTGAGGATGAAATGAAACAAAAATATCCTCAATTGTTTGTGACTTAGAAATGAAAAGATTGATGACTATTGTATTTTAAATGAAAAGATATATAGTAAATATATGGTCTTAATTTTTAGATCTCAAATATTATTTGAGGTGCATCAATTTTGAGGCCAAAATTTCTATAAGAAAGGAAGGATGTAAGCCCATGACAAAAAAAAGGAGTGAATGGCATGCCATGCATGCAAGCGTGCACCTGCGCATGCTTGGCCATGCAGGCATATGCTTGCCCATGGCAGCATGCATTCGCATGCTGCACGAGGACGGATGCGGAAGGGAGGGCCGACCCTCTCCTTGCCATGATAAAAAGGGGGAGGAGCCCCCCCTCCACCCTTGTCACCACCATCGGTAAGCTCCCACCTCCGCTACCCCAACTAGACAGAGAGAGAGAGAGGAAGGGGGAGAGAGGCACGGCCGTGCCTTGACCGTGCAGCTGCCGTGTCAAGGGCAGGCCGGCAGCCTCCTAGACCGACAACTCCATTGAGGGGAACGAAGCCGCTGTTGGGCGGCGAAGGAGGGCAAAAAGAGGGCCGCTGGGCGGCCCTCCCCTCATGAGCTAAATTGGCTCCCGTCTTGGCTCAGGCTTGGCGGCATGCCCGCCGCCTTGCCGGGCTCGAGCCATGGGTGGCGGCCCCCACAGCACCGGGGCAACATTCGGTGGGGTCTGGTCGGCTTCCCCTAGCCGGCCACACCATCGCCACAGTAAGGATGGCAGGAGAAGAAACAAAGGAGAAGGAAGAAAGAAAAGAGAAGAAGAAAGAAAGAAAAAGAAAAAGGAAAGAAAGGAAGGTGGCCGCCGTCTATGGTCGGTGCAGGGCCAGTCAACGCCACCCCCCTGATTCGGGTGAACCAGGGAAGAGAGAGAAGAGGAAGAAAGGTGAGGGCTAGGCCCAGGTTCGGCCAGCTTAGTAAGCCATTTGGGTCGATTTTTTGGCCCCAAATCAGGTTAGGCCCAATAAAAGGAAAATGGAATTTTGATTAGTGTTGATCCTAATTTTTAAGAAAATTTTTATTTTCCCATTTGAGCTTATAAATTTGGAGATATTCAAGCTTCAAGTTAGGCCTAGGATTAAATTGGGCAGAGTTTAGAAATTATTTTGATATGCTGATTTTGGAAAATGATGTTGTAGGTACCCAGGTGCCCAAATAGCTGATTTATACTTTTAGATTAGCGCTAGGAGGTAAGTAAGCCAATTATCATGATTTTCAAGAATTATTAGATTATGAATTTAATGCTATATCAATTTATGTATAGTATTATTTGAAAAATAAAAAAAATGGAATTTGTGATACCTTGCACATGCAAATGATTATTTGACTCAATCATTTTGAAATTGTTAAATATTTGGCACCATACGTATGCAATTAATTATTTGATATGGTTATTTGAAGTTGCTAGTTTTATAAAGTAATTGGCATTTATACATGTAACTAATTATGGATATGATTATTTTGGAATTACCAACTCTACAAATATTTGGTACATTTAAATTATTATACAGGCGTACATGTGTATATTGACATATTCAAACCACTGTATAGGTGACAAACATATTTTGCAAATAATACATGTTATGTTGCATATATGACATAAAAGTGGTATTTTACGAATATACTAATATGTCCCACCATGGTCCACTATACTGACATAATATGACATGATTTGTTACATGACTCTGGGACCTACTCTTTATAAGGGAAATAAGTAGAGGACACACATTCATGGGATGTACTATGATAGGATACAGTATGATATGTCACATGACTTTGGTATATTGGGACCCATCTCTATAGAAAAAAATATGTGAAGGACACACATCCATGAGATGTGCTATGACAGAACATGATATACTACTTGACTCCGGCACCCACCTTCGTAGGGGTATATGTAGAGAACACACACTCCTAGGTAGAGATGAAATTTTTTTTCCATTTGGCCATTTACCTGACCGATATCGTTTCTAATGGGTCAGAAATCCTCGATCTAAACGACTTAACGGATAAATGGCCGTTAATAGCTAAATGAGTAAATAGCCGGGGACAGTATCCTATGCCCCTTCCCCGTTTACATATCCCCATCCCCCGTTAGCTTTAATATAGTATATTTAAATTATATATATTAATATATTAAAAATTTAAAATAAATAAACTATATACTAAAAAATCTAGTAAAATATGTTTGAATCTTTCGTTCTATTCTTTCATGCAACCACTAAACATCAAAGCCAAAACTTTTTATTAGTATTTTTAAAAAAATTAAATAAAATAATTTTATTTTTATATAAATGGCCAAATAGGTACCCAATGGGTACCCATTTACCCGATCGGATATTCTCGTTCCTGCCCAGTTAACTATAACGACATAATGAGATGGGGAACGGGGAGGTTTTTGCTAATGGGAACCGAAGAGGCCACCTCGGGCCATTGCCATCCCTACTCCTAAGGTGTATTATGACAAAATATTATATGTAACATGACACTGGTTCTAGGAACCTGCCTCCTAGTGGACGTTTATGGAAGTTACACCTTTGGGATATTCTGTTTACGTGGACATAGTGTATGATCGAAGGACATTGGTATAAAATGAATTTTATATGGTGATTATAGTTGTACAGTGGTTTTGATCTGAAATTATATATCTTAAATGCTACATAGCATATGCTTCCAAAATTATTTTGAGCATATAACATGTATGTTTTGATAACACGATAAAATATATTTGAAATTGAAAGCTTTATGTATGCAAATTTGATTTGTTAAAATTTTGAAATGATTATATTATATTATAGTAGGCTTACTTACTGAGTATGAGCTCATTAAAATCTCATAATGTTTTTTAGAGCCACAAAACCAAAGAAGGGGATATGGGGTAGAGTAACTTAGTTCTAATATTTTGTTGTAGCCCTATTGATCTGTGTATTTTGGCATATAGCCCAAAACTTATAATTATGGCTTGTATTAAAGCTATTGATTTTGAATGACAAGTAGTTATTATCCCTCCTTATCTTATTTGTTATGTTACTAGACACCTTACATACCAAGCATGCGGCAGGTTGTTTGGGTCTTGGGCATGATACCCCAAGTTTGACAAAACCAAACACTGTGGCACTAAATAATACTACAGCTTCAACAAACTGGCCCTTGGAATAAAACTGGGCCGTTATTAAACCAAGTCAAGCCTAGCAGCAAATTCTACAAGTGGGCTCTAAATTTCAATGGGAAATTTATGTTGTCTTTTGCAACAGCCACGGGAAAGTACGACGTTCTTCTCTCCAGACTAGTGAGCCAAACTGATCGAAAAAACTCACCCAATTCCAATATATCTCATGCCATGCGGAGGAGGTCCAGAGGAAGCAGGTGGTAATTGATGTTTAAAGATTATCTACGAAGTATTTGACCTTATTGTCCATGGAAGCTTTTGTTGGAAACTAAACTTGATTGTTGGAAATTGCTGCATAGGAAATTGCTGCGTAGGAAGTTGATGTTATTTAATTGCTGCATAGAAGTTGATGTTATTTAATTGCTGCATAGGAAGTTGCTATTTTGAATTAAGTATTGTGGAAGACCAAGAGTCATTTTGTAATTATAAAAGGCCATGTATCCCTTCACGTTTCAGCATGAAAAAAATAGAAAGAATCCAAAATTTACCCAAAAGAAAATATCTTCTCCTCTTCCAACAAATTTGGTATCAGAGCCACAAAAGATCCATGGCCTCCATGAACTTTGTTCAATCCTAAATACCCAAACTCACCAAAGATAACTATGACAACTAGAGTATCCAAATGAAGGCTTTGCTTGGATCCCTTGATGTTTGGGATCTTGTAGAAGACGACTACATGGAGCCGACCGAAGGTGAAACAATGCTCACATAAGAGCAAAGAAAGCAACATAAGGAGTCAAAAAAGAAAGACAAGAAGGCTCTCTACACACTATACCAAAGTGTAGATGAAGGCACATTCGAGATTATCGCTGGAGCTGCAACATCAAAGGAGGCATGGGACTTATTGCATAAGGCACATAAAGGAGCAGAAAAGGTGAAAAAGATTCGGCTACAATCTTTGAGGTCTGAATTTGAATCTTTCAAAATGATAACTGGGGAGTCAATTTCTAATTATTTTTCAAGATTGATGTCTATAGTCAATCAATTGAAAAGAAATGGAGAAGAAATTACTAATGTTCGAATCATGGAAAAAATTTTGCGCTCTTTAGATGCAAAATTTGACTTCATTGTTGTAGCCATTGAAGAATCAAAGGAATTAGAAGAGATGACTATAGAGCAACTCATGGGCTCTTTACAAGCACATGAGCAAAAGCTGTCTAAAAGGATGGAGGAGAAACCCATCGAGCAAGTACTTCAAACAAATCTTACACTACAAGAAAAAGGTGATCTTAAAGATCGAACAAGTTTCCATGGTCGAGGCCGTGGAAGAAGAGGAAGAGGTGGAAGATTTCATCAAGATCAACCTCAAAGAAGTCAAGGAGACATAAGAGACCACCATGCCCGAGGTCGTGGTAGAGAAAGATTTTTTAATCCTAGAGGAAGAGGAAGGTATGGACAACAAGCACTACAATGTTTTAATTGCAAAAAATATGGGCACTATGCTAAAGATTGTTGATACAAAGATAATGTTAATTATGTTGATGAGAAAATTCATTTTACAAAAGAACAAGAAGAAGAAGTAACTCTACTTTTGGCCTATAATAACATTACTGGTGCTATCAAAAGAAGTACTTGGTATCTAGACACAGGTGCTAGCAATCATATGTGTGGGATAAAGGACATTTTTTAAGATGAATGAAAGCTTCAAAGGCTCTGTGACTTTTGGAGACTTCTCTAAAAGGCCAGTTGAAGGGAAAGGTAAAATCCTTATCAAGCTTCAAAATGGCACTCAAAATTTTATTTCAGATGTCTATTATATTCCAGACATTAAAAATAACATTCTTAGTTTGGGCCAATTGCTTGAAAAAGGCTATGACATTCACATGAAAGAATTGGGTCTTTCTATCAGAGACAACAACAATACTCTTATTGCACATGTTCCTATGTCAAAAAATAGAATGTTTGAGCTAAGTTTGCATGTTGATGGCTCCTCTTGTATGTTAACACAAAGTCTTGATGACTCTACTCTATGGCATCTTAGATATGGACATTTAAACTTTGATGGATTAAAACTTTTGTCTAGCAAGAATATGGTGACAGGAATGCCTTGGCTGAAAATGTCTAAGGAAAAATGTGAAACTTGCATAGTTGGAAAGAAACAAAGGAGAACCTTCATTTCAGGAAGATCAAGAAGAGCAACAAAACCATTGGAATTGATACATTCAGATGTTTGTGGCCCAATCAAACCAACAACTATGGGAGGTAATGAATATTATCTTTCCTTCACAATGATTATTCTGGAAAGACATGGGTTTATTTATTAAAAAAAAAGAGTGAAGTGTTTCAGAAATTTAAGGAATTTAAGTTGCTTGTTGAAAAACAAAGTGGTTTTCAAATTAAAGCTTTGAGATCGGATCATGGTGGTGAGTATTTATCCAAAGAGTTTTCAAATTTTTTCAAAGCACAAGGAATTTTTCATCAAGTTACTATGCCTTATTCACCTCAGCAAAATGGGGTTTCAGAAAGAAAAAATCAAACTATTTTAAATATGGTTCGATGTATGTTGAAAGATAAAAATATGCCTAAAGAATTTTGGGGAGAAACAGTTGTTTGTGTAGTTTATTTGTTGAACAGATTTCCATCAAAAAGGCTTCACAATATGACACCTGAGCAAGCATGGAGTTCATACAAGCCTAAGGTTGATCATCTTCGCATTTTTGGAAGTGTTGCTTATGTCAAAGTGCCTGATGAGAAAAGGATCAAACTTGATGACAAAGGAGAAAAGTGTATTCTTTTAAGATATGCTGAAAATTCAAGTGACTATAAGTTGTATAATCCTATTACAAAGAGAGTGATTTTTTCAAGAGATGTTGAATTTGATAAAAAGCAAATGTGGAGCTGGCAAGATAACAATAAAATGCAAGAGAATAATGAAGAAGAAGAGTCACAATATCAAGAAGAAATTCCATCAACTCCACAACAAAGTCCAAGACATTCATCTCCACAAGAAAGTTCCAGTGGCTCATCCTCAAATAGAGCACACAAAACTCGGAGTGTACAAGAATTGCTTGACGTCACAAGGCGTCTTGATGCTAATGATTATACTATGTTTTATCTTTTTGCAGGTTATGATCCAATTGAGTTTTATGAAGCAAATAAAGAAAAAAAATGAAGAAATGCCATGCATGAAGAAATTTCATCAATAGAGAAAAATGACACTTGAGAACTCACAAATATTCCCCAAGGTCATCAAGCCATTGGAGTCAAATGGGTGTATAAAACAAAAACAAATGCAAGTGGAGAAATAGAAAAACACAAAGCCCGCTTGGTAGTAAAAGGCTACAAACAACAATATGACATTGACTATGATGAAGTTTTCTCTCCTGTTGCTCGAATGGAAACGGTACGCCTTCTCATTTCCTTAGCAGCTCAAATGAAATGGAAAATTTTTCAAATGGATGTAAAATCAGCTTTTTTGAATGGATATTTGAATGAAGAAGTCTATGTAGAACAACCTTTGGGTTTCATTCAAAAAGGACAAGAAGACAAAGTCTACAAACTCAAACGAGCTTTTTATGGATTGAAACAGGCTCCACGAGCTTGGAATACAAGGATTGACAAGTATTTTGCTGAAAATGGTTTTCAAAAATGCCTTCTTGAACATTCTCTTTATATGAAGTCTAATCATGTTGGTGATGTTCTATTTGTTTGTCTATATGTGGATGATTTGATATTCACAGGAAATAATCTTACAATGATTGAAGTTTTCAAGACTTCAATAATCAAAGAATTTGAAATGATAGATTTTGGCTTAATGTCTTATTTTCTGGGTATTGAAGTAAATCAATCAGATGAAGACATATTTATTTCATAAAGCAAATATGCAAAGGAAATTTTAGAGAAATTCAAGATGAAGAATTGCAATTCAAGCACCACCCCAATTGAATACAATACTAAATTAAGTAAAGATGGAGAAGGAGATCTTGTCAATCCAACATATTATAAAAGTTTGGTTGGAAGCTTAAGATATCTTACAAATACAAGGCCGGATATTGCTTATAGTGTTGGAGTTATAAGTCATTACATGGAAAAGCCAAGAATGGATCATTTAATTGTTGCAAAAAGATTCCTTCGATATATCAAAGGTACGCAAGATTATGGTATTTTCTATTCATCTACTAATCCAATAAAATTAGTTGATTTTTGTGATAGCAATTAGGCAGGAGATATTGATGATAGAAAAAGTACGAGTGAATTTGCCTTTTATATTGGAAGTGGAGCATTTACATGGTCTTCAAAGAAACAACAAATTGTTACACTTTCATCATGTGAAGCAGAGTATGTTGCTACAACAAATTGTGTTTGTCATGCACTTTGGCTTCAAAGACTACTATAAGAAATAAAGATTTTACATGAAGAGCCAACCAACATTTTTGTTGATAATAAATCTGCTATACAACTTGCAAAAAATTCAGTCTTCCATGATCGAAGTAAGCATATTGATACAAGATTTCATTTCATTCGAGATTGTATCAAAAATCAAGAGTACAACTTCTCCACATTTCAACAAAAGATCAGGTAGCTGATATCTTCACAAAAGCCCTCAAGGAAGAAGAGTTCAAGAAGTTAAGAAGCATGCTTGGAGTCATGAAGAATCAAGTTTAAAGGAGGGTGTTGGAAACTAAAATTGATTGTTGAAAATTGCTGCATAGGAAATTGCTGGAAGTTGATGTTATTTAATTGCTGCATAGGAAGTTGATGTTATTTAATTGCTGCATAGGAAGTTGATGTTATTTAATTGCTGCATAGGAAGTTGCTATTTTGAATTAAGTATTGTGGAAGACCAAGAGTCATTTTGTAATTATAAAAGGCCATGTATCCCTTCACGTTTCAGCATGAAAAAAATAGAAAGAATCCAGAAATTTACCCAAAAGAAAATATCTTCTCCTCTTCCAACAGCTTTTACAAAAGAAATAATCGATGTTTTTACTGCTAATTAACGCTTTTTGGTCCATGTAGAATGGCTTCCTGTTATCATTGACAACTAGTTTTTGTAACAAGATTTTGCGGAAGAGTCATAGGAAATTCAGTAAACATGCTTTCTAGAGCAAGGAATTTGCATCTAGAGTACATTTTTCCTCACCATATTAGGCCACTTGTATTAAAATGCATTAAAGTTGTTGGAAACTTCATCAAGAGAATCGAGAATATTATTTGAGTCTTGCTGTGAATCATACCAGAAGCCTCATTTTAATATTAGAAGTTGGCTTTCTTGTTTTTATTCGAAACACTACAAGAAAAATGACTTTTGCCTACGATTTTCGCACCTACGATTTTAAAATCGTAGGCAAAAGATATCTTTCCCTACGACTTTTAAACATCGTAGGCAAAGATTCTATAGTCAAAGGGTTAAAACCTTTCCCTACGATTTTTTGAAAATCATAGGGAAAGGCTATATAAATTTTTGGAGGCAAAATCTCCCTCAAAATTTTTCTGAAAAAATCTTTCCCTACGATTTTTAAAAAATCGTAGGGAAAGATCCCGAGCCTTTCCCTACGATATTTTGGAAATCGTAGGGAAAGGCTATATAAACTTTTGGAGGCAAAATCTCCCTCCAAAATTTATCTGGAAAAAATCTTTACCTACGATTTTTTAAAAATCGTAGGGAAAGATCTGGATCTTTACCTACGATTTTTTGAAAATCGTAGGGAAAGGCTTTTTATTTTTCTAAAAAGTCTTTTCCTACGATTTTCAAAAAAATCGTAGGAAAAGGTCAATAGTCTTTCCCTACGATTATCATATCGTAGGGAAAGGCTCTAGAGCCTCTCATGGAAAGAATGCATACTTTTACCTACGATTTTCATAAAAATCGTAGGGAAAGACTCTAGAGCAATGCATACTTTTACCTACGATTTTCATAAAAATCGTAGGGAAAGACTCTAGAGCCTTTCATGAAAGAATGCATACTTTTACCTACGATTTTCACAAAAATCGTAGGTAAAGACAGCCAACCTTTCCCTACGAATTTAATAAAATCGTAGGAAAAACCCTTTTTTTTAGAAATCCAACCCTTTCCCTATGATTTTCACAAAAATAGTAGGGAAAGGCTATATACCTTTTCTAAAATCAAATTTTATATTTACTATATTTATATTAATTATTATTTACATATATTATATATAGTAAATATGTATTTATATATATACATAAAAATAAAATATATTATATATATTTTTTATATAACAAAATAATTACTTATTATAATATTGTTGTATACTATAATTTATTATGTATTATCATATTGTTAATAAAATTATTAATCTTATATTGTAATACATAATGTATATAGAACATGTTATAAAGTTATTATAATAATATAGAATATATTATATATTATAATAAATATTATTATGCAATATAATATTAAATAAAATATTATTATGTATATATCTTTTTTTAGTTATCCTTTTAAAAGATATTTTTTAATAAATATAAGAAATAAAAAAGTAATTTTTATTTCTATTTAATTACCAAAAGTAATTTGTAAAGATAAAAAAATAGAAAATAAAATCTATTTTTTATAAAATAAAGAAAAAAAATGTTGTTAGAAATCAAATGCAGTCAATGCAGCGAACGAAGGGATATCATTCGTGAATTGCTGCTATCGATCTCTAGGACGGTTGATTGAATTTAATTAAATTCAATTCAATGCTGCAGATAAGGTGGCCGGAGCCCATTACCCGAACCTGTTGCGCGCTTTGTGCACCAGAGTCTATTGTACAAAGACTAATCCATGATCTTGATTGTCGATGATAGATCCGACGATTGCGATCCACCCGATCGAAGACGATCCGATGGTTGCGATCGATCCAAGCCATGATCTTGATCGGCGATAATCGATCTGACGATTGCGATCCATCCGATCAGAGACGATCTGACAGTTGCAATCGCTCAAGCCATGATCTTGATTGGCGATGATAGATCCGACGATTGCGATCCATCAATCGAAGATGATCCGATGGTTGCGATCGATCCATGCCATGATCTCGATTGGCGATGATCGATCCGATGATTGCGATCCATCCGATCAGAGACGATCTGACAATTGCAATCGCTCCAAGCCATGATCTTGATTGGCGATGATAGATCTGACGATTGCGATCCATTCGATCGAAGACGATCCGATGGTTGCGATCGATCCATGCCATGATCTCGATTGGCGATGATCGATCCGATGATTGCGATCCATCCGATCAGAGACGATCTGACAGTTGCAATCGATCCAAGCCATGATCTTGATCGGCGATGATAGATCCAATGATTGCGATCCATCCGATCGGAGACGATCTGATGGTTGCGATTGATTCAAGCCATGATCCCGATTGGCGATTATCGATCCGACCGTTGCGATCAATCCGATCGGAGATGATCCGACGGTTGCGATCGATCCAAGACATGATCCTGCTCGGCAATGATCGATCCGACGTTTGCGATTCATCCGATCGGAGACGATCCGACGGTTGCGATCATAGTAATCACTCCTGCATCATTAATATAATGCTTAATGGGCATGAAAATTACATTTAGAGCCAAATATTATTGAGTTTTAAATATGAATAACAATAAAAAAAAATATTTTAATACGGATCCTTTCCCTACGATTTTTAAAAAATTGTAGGGAAATCCAACATTTCCCTACGAGTTTTAATAAATCGTAGGGAAATCCAATATTTCCCTACATTTTTTTGAAACTCGTAGGGATTGATTTTTACCTACGATTTTTACTGAAATCGTAGGGAAAAGTTCATTTACCTACGATATTTTTAAAAATCGTAGGTAAAGGTTTTGATATTTATTTAAAATTCAAAAAGTTTTACCATAAATTTTTTTGAAAAATAATTTATTTCCCTACGATTTTTAAAAATCGTAGGGAAAGACTAGTTTAGGAAATTAAATTTTATTTTATTTTAATTTTTTTTTGGAGGCAAAACTTCCGCCAAAATTTATTTTCTCAAGAATCCTTTCCCTACGATTTTCATATCGTAGGGAAAATAATTTCCGAATGGTTTTGGGAATTATTTTTTAATAAAAATATGAAATTGTTTCCCTACGATTTGTTAATAATCGTAGGGAAAGGAAGGGTTGTAAATTAAAATCACAACCCCGATCGATCCATTCCGCTTCCGCTTCTCTGCTCCTGGCCTCCACCCTACGATTTACCCTAAATCCTCCGCCTCGCGTCGTCGCCGGTCGGGTTGCATCATCGTCGCCGGCCGGGTTGCATCATCATCATCGGCCGGGTTGCTCGCTCTCGGCCATTCTCGTCACCCCCTCGGAACCCTAGCCCTAGCCCGGCGAAGGGACGAAACCCTTAGCGTAGCGAGAAGGGGCTCCGATTCGATCGCCCATTCCGGAGAGATCTCCGCCCATCCGAGTAAGTCCCGTTGTCTTGCTCTCCAAATCCATCAATTTTCGTACCCCGGATCGCTCGCCTCTGTCTCCGGGCGATCAATCTAGGGCTTCGGTCGGGTGTACTTGCCGGATTCTTTGTTTCGGTTCGTTTTTCTGTTCTGGTTTGCCGTTGCACCCACTATTCTCTCTCTCTCTCTCTCTCTCTCTCTCTCTCTTCTGTGCTTTCTGTTTACTTGCTATCGGTAGCTCTATTTTTGGATATAGTCCCTTCTGTTTCGGTTTCTTTGATCTGGGTTGCTGCAGACGATGGTATGTGTGATCTCTGTTTGTATTTTCGTTTGAATTGTTTTGGACGATTGTTTAATGTTGGTGATGTGGGGCTTTGGTGGGATTTTGTGATTTGGGTGATGAGTTTGGTTTATGAAAGTATATATATTTTTTCTTTGCATTTCGGATGATTGAGCTTGGATTTATTCAAAGTGCAGTAGGGAATCAGGTGTTCGATTTACCCTTTCAAGGATGTGGGGGTTTTATTTTCGGATGTTGTTTTGATTGAACTGCTTGTGTTTCGTTGAGGGGAAGGGGCTAGAAAAATATAATATCCTGAGCTTCTTAAGGTAATGTTATTTCTAAAACAAGGGCATTGACTAATCTGAGTTTGTTGTCACCAATATATCTAGATCTTATGAAGTTAGCACCATATCCCAATTCATGAGTTAGACAAGATGTTTCTTTTGTTCTTTTTTGTCATTTGGCTGTAATTACGAGGTGCTTTAGTCCTGATTAAGTCATAATTTTGCTGCATAAATGCTCTTAAAACCTGATAGGTTCAATCATTTGTTTGCTGTCTGTATTAAGAGCTCTTAGCTGTATGTTTGTATAATCCTCAAACTGTTGCAGCTCTATCATGCATGATCATAGTTGTCTGTTGTATTTTTGATATCAAATCCTATGTGGAGCAGTTAATCCTAGGCTTGTAGGCAGAAATGGGCTGGAATTCACAGCAATACTGTTTTCATAATGTTTTAACTTTGAGACATGTCATGATATCAATTTATGATCTTTTCCCAGATCCTTTGTATCATATTGAATACAAGGGTGTTACATGATCACGTGTTGCCCAAGTCCATTGGTTTGTAAATGATGTGCACAATGACTTTGAAATCTGTTTATAATGGAAACATGACTGTCCCTGCTTGAGAAAATTTAGATGCTTAATGCCATCCAATTTTCTTTATGCAAGTTGAGTGCTGTTGCATGAATATGTCAATGGTTACAAATTGAGAGTTCTGAAATAGATAAATGTCTCTTCTGTTCCATACTGGGTGATGAGGTAGGAAGGCAAGTCAAACAAGGCCATGCATGTGTGTACATAAAGTTATACATGTGGGTGTGCATGCATGTGTGTTTGAGCGTGGTTGCTCATGCCAAGATGCATGTCTTCATGTCTGCATTTATAGAGAGAGTACATACCTATGTTAAACATTTTGTTTCTATGTGCCATACTGGCTCTTATTGTGCAGCATTAATTGGTCCAAATTATGGCACACTGAATGCAAGTCTAAGTAGTTTTAAATTGGGGTGGGGTACGAGCATAGTTGTCCTACTGGGACTGGAGATTGTCCTGTCTAAGAGGCTGGGCCACCAGTTTGCCTGTTCAATTTCTGGGTCAATCATTCAGGCCAGCAAAATTTAAATAATTACGGGGAAATCATACGAGCTATTGAAAACTTTTAGTTTTGGCCAAATCCAACTTTAGTTTTGACCCATATTTGATTGATTTTTCCATGTTTCACTGGGATGTTTTATCTTTTACATTTTGTTTGATGTTCATAAGGGCTTTTTTTTTTGTATTTTTTTGGTAGGCTATATGGCATAATTTTTCAGTGCTTCTGTTATCTTTTCATTGAGTTAAAAGAGGAGATAGATGATCGATGTATTCCTTGATGAACTGAGACTTTTGCAAAGGTTCCTATTGCAGTAGTTTGCAAAGATTAATGTGTGGTGGGTCTCCCTCCATTCTCTCAAAAATGCAAAGATTACTGTGAACAACTGAATAAGAGAGCATCATTCACAGTAATCTATTTTTTATGCGAAACAACCTATAACTGATGTATTTATCAGTTAGCCACTCAATAAAATAACATTGGTTCTTTCATCAAGGCAGTCTAAAAACTGATCAGTCAAAGGGCCAATTCATTGATTATTTGGTTGAACTGGAGTACTATTGGTCCTTATATTATAGCTCAGAGTCCTGAACCTATGAGAAGTCATATGAGACATGTCTAAATACTTGATATACTGCAAATACACTTAGGCAGCTATTAGAGCAGTTTGCATAAAACAATGTAGAAGAGATGGAAACTTAACAACTCCAGTTGATCAAGTAGCAAGAAAATGTATCGATTTATTTCGGGGGAATAAAAAGATCCTGATTTTGTTTCTTCCATAACATGATTCGAGCTAGCCAAAAGGCATCACAATTCACAAAGAAGTGATGAAAATTACGTATTGTTTATGACTTGCTATGCATCATGAATCATTAATGCTCATACTAGCCTATCAGTCTGCATATTGCACACCTATTTCACTTATGAATGATTGTATTTTTTTGCAGAGTGTCTAAGTAACACAATTTTTATGCTGGTTTGTCGTCATCACTAAAGAACTTGGCAGAAAATGCCATTACATGTGTACCATACCACAATAAAATATGATGTTTACTTTGATACAATCTGTTAAAATATGATGGTTGTCACTTCTTCAGGTTGTTTCCTGCCCCTGTGCGCTGGGTCTAGCTACTCCCACAGCTATCTTAGTAGGCACCTCTCTAGGTACCATGTCTAATCTGTTTGGTTTCGTTCAGTTACATATGCAAGAATTCTTCTGCCTATTTATAAGAATCTGGAGTGTTTCACTGTACCAAAGATGGACTTATTTTATTCTCATATGTTAGCAGTTTTTGAGATATCTATTCCTTATCCTTCTCTAGCATATTAACCAGTTTAGGTGATGCTGCATCGACTGTTGAGTTTATGTATATGCATGTAATTCAGGGATTACTTGCTGCATTTGCTTCTGCTGGGTTTAATGCTCCTATTCTTCCCTCAATTAATATACAATCAAGTTCAGCATCGGCTACAGGCAACACTACATTGCCTTCACCACATTCATCATCGCCTCCTTCACATATGCATCCGCCTCTACCTCCGCCTCCGCCTCCGCCTTCACAGTAGTATGTTTTGATGTTTATCTTTTGTTGCCATTATATAAAAATTTTGTATATGTAATGGATATTGTATGTAAAGGATCAGGTATCCTTAGTTTCTTTAGTTTAGTTTAGTTGCTGCTGAAACTGCTGAAATTGCTGAAACTTTATCTATCAGGTATTCTCAGCTTCTTTTTGTACTCTAATGACCATCAATATTGGCAATTTAAAGTGTTGTGGAAATAATTAAGTTTTTTGCTATAATTTTTACAGGATAATCTTTCTAGGGGGAATATTGGAGCAGTTAAGGTTCTCTGGGAGCTATTGCCTGGGAGACTTCAGTTCATTTATGGGACGGGATAACAATTCCCATGGAGGACATAGGGACCTCCCAAGTATGGAACATGCGGTACAGGTATTTGGCGTTATGATTTCTTTCATCCTTTTTTAGTAAGGCCTCCCAAATAAGGAAGAAGAACCGTTTTTTAATTCAAAGAACCGTCTTCATGATCAGTAGTTTCATTAAATCAACGATAAAGAATGCATGTAGGTTTAATTGATGATATCTTCTACTACATGCATGCATATATAACAAGTTCTTAGCATTCACCAAGAGAACCTTGTGCTATAATTTTGTTTTAGAACTAGAGAGCTAATAATCAATCATCCGGTGGTGCAGGTTCTGGCCCAACAACAAAAGCCGCATGTACCTGCTCGAGAACACAGGTAAGCTAGGGAGGAAGTTGTTCATCTGGATGGCTTCTTCTTGTTCAATGTTTGCTCTTTAGATCCTCTATTGTTGCTTTCGGTCCAACGTTATATTTTTTTATTTTAGGAGAGTTTGTTCGATCCAACGGCCTGCAGGAGGGGGACTTTATCGTCATCTACTCCGACATGAAATGTGGAAAATACGTAATTAATTCTCTAACCACTCTTCCTTGATGTTTCCTTCAGCATTTTATTCATGATGGATGGATATATAAATTCTGAAATTTTCAAGCGGGTTATGCAAACCGACAGATGATAAGGGGAGTGAAAGTTCGTCAGCAGGCGGAGAGACGTTCTTATCTCTCTAAAGGTTTGTATTAGGAGACCGAATTTTCAAAGTTAGGCATAACTTTTTTAAGCATGCTTGCATGTATCTTATGGTGAAATGTGTGGGTGTGGATGGTGAAGTTGATGTATTTCTCTATTTGGACTGACATGTATCATGGGTATTGAAGACAAAACGAGACCATTCACAGAAGATGCCTTTGTCCATGCCTTTGTCTTCTACCAATCACAGAGGAGCTATCACGGTCTGTGACACTGAAGTCTTCGCTTACGGCCAAACTTGATGTTCTAATTATTGGCAGAGACAATGGCCTTTTAGCGAGTCCCGTGAAGGAACGCAAATTGTGGAGTGCATTCTTCTTTTTTATCTGGGAGAAGAGTAAGCCCAGCCCCTTGAGTCGCTTGTTTTGTCTTTGTTTACAAGCATAGTGTTTGTTGTAACAATTACTCATTATATATATATATATATATATATATATATATATATATATATATATATATATATATATATATATATATAGTAGTTATCAACAATGATGCTATGAGTTCGTATTCGCTGTCTCTTCTTGCTCGCTGCTTGATGATCATGTAAGTTGATCAATGGAAAATGCCATGAACCTCTTTTAATTTCTTAATTTTTACCTACGGTTTTAGAGTTTTTTTGTAGGAAAAGAAAATATTAAAATTATTATTAGCTATTTTTTTTCTACGATTTTAAGAAAATTCGTAGGTAAAGATATGGATAAAACTATATATTTTTTGATTTTTTTATATGATTTTGAGGTTTTTCGTAGGGAAACAAATCATTAAATATTATTATTAGCCAACTTTTCCCTACGATTTTAGGGTTTTTCGTAGGGAAAGAAATCATTAAAATTATTATTAGCCAATTTTTTCCTACGATTTTAAGAAAAATCGTAGGGAAAGAAGTGGATAAAAAAAAATTCTTGATTTTTTCCCTACGATTTTGAAGTTTTTCGTAGGGAAAGAAATCATTAAAAATTTTTATTACCTAACGTTTCCCTACGAGTTTAAGGTAAATCGTAGGGAAAGATGTGTATAAAAAAATATTTTTTCCTATTTTTCCCTACGATTTTAGGGTTTTTCATAGGGAAATTTTTTTTAAAAATTATAATTAGCCAATTTTTCCCTACGATTTTAAGACAAATCGTAGGGAAAGATATTGATAAAATATATTTTTTGATTTTTCCCTACGATTTTTTAATTTCGTAGGCAATAGTTTTTAAAATTTAAATTTGAATTTCAAATTCTTCTCATTCTTTCCCTACGAATTATGATTTTACCTACGAAAAAAATCGTAGGGAAAAGGTCTGATCTATGCCTATAATTTTTAAAAGTCGTAGGCAAAGGCTTTCCCTACGCACTTTTCCCTACGATTTTTTTATACTTTTGCCTACGACAGAAATCGTAGGGAAAGGCTTTACCTACGATTTTTTTCTCTTTCCCTACGAAAAAAATCGTAGGCAAAAGTTGATTTTTTTGTAGTGAAAGTTTCTGCATATCAGATGAGAGTATCGTTACGATGACAGATGCCAGTAAAATGCGTCTCTGTTGGTCAATATAAATTATGAATAGTAAACTGGGCATGCAGTAGCTGCTATCGTTGCGGTTGCAATCACAAACAAGGGAAAATTCTTTGTGATGCAGGATGGCCTGCACCGAAAGTGATGTACAAAGAGTTTTCTCACAAACAAGATGCCAATCCCATCAATAGCTCACAACGTAAAGCATCAACGTGATAACGCCTTAGTTTGCACAAGCGATCCAGAGAAATAAATCAAGTTTGCATAAAAAATGTTCATAGAGGCTATATAGATTCCTTCCAGGGTTTCTATGGATGTCCATCCACCCCTCGGGATACAACTTCCTCCAAAAGAAAAAAAAAGCAACTAATAATAACTTTAAAATAGATAAAAACTTATGAAGATATCTTGCTGGAAAAGATTCTTGAGTTTTTCTAGTTTCAGATATGGCACATGAAAGATATCATCAACTTGTCATATTTCCTCCTATTATAGCTTGCACTTTTCTCTTTTGCCATTGAAACTATAAGCAAGATATGCTATCAGGTAGACCACTTAATCTGAGGCAACAAGCAAGGGAATCTCAAATTTCTCTAAAAAATGGCCATTAAATATTGTTGATGCAGTAATTCGCTCTTCAACTCGGATGCAGTTTGACTTCAAATCTGGACGCTGATCTCTCGCTCGAGCGGAACATGCAAGACAGTCCTCACGCAAAGAGTGTCTGGGGTGGCCATCTGCGGAAGATCCTCCGATGCCCAAGTCAGTGAAGATTCACAGCAAGCAGATGTGAGGAGAAGGCTCTCGCAGAAGAGTCCCTTAAGAAAATGGCCTCTCGAGAGCTCTGAGCTTTGCTTGAGCTTTAATGGGTTTTTAGTCAGAGTGTCAGTGCAAGCGTACTTGAGAAGCTTTAGGACAAGGGTATTATAGATGATCACATGATTCCTTGGACGTATCATAGGGGGTCCAAAACCGTTCAGATTCGAATTAGATTCGAATCAAGTTTATTATGAGGCCGATAGTATCAGTATCTAGTTAGTTAGAGAATCGACAGCTAGAGGAGCTGGCTGATGCTTTGAGATTCATGATTTTATAGGTTCTAGGCCATTTCCGATATCACTAGCATAATTTCTCGCTTGAGGTTGTTAGGGGCTTATGCGGCTGAAATTTTGTTAAACCACCATGAATTTGAATTCTTCCACGCTTGGTTCCACAGAGGTTCGAGGGCCCTTCGGCCTAGCTGAAGTACAAAAATAGCTCGGCTCTGCCGAGGCATAAAAATGGTTCGGTCTGGCCGAAGCAAAAACTTTGGCCGAGGCATAGAATATTACGGTGTCGTTGAGTATATGAGGATAGCATGCTCCGGCTCTACCGAGGCATATGAATATCTTGGTCCAGCCGACATAAGAGGATAGCTCAGCTCTACTGGGGCAAAAGAAATGGTTCGGAGTGATTTAATCTAAGGGTGACTTGGTTCGAGGATGGCTCGGCCTTGCCGAGGTATATCAGCTCTGTTGCTTTCTAAATATGACAGTTGTCTGATCGAAAATCAAAAGTGATCTTGATCCTTTTTGTTATGTGCGCAAGCATCGGCGTGATGATAATTTTACCCCTCATTAAATATATAAGTGATTTATTGTCTCTTTGTTTGCCCTACATAGTGTGCATCGATCCATTGCTCACTGACCACGCTTTCCTCTCTAGTATATCATTGAGGAAGACTAAAAATAGAAATGTCCTCACCTTCTTGAAGATGAACGCTCTTTAGACTATATTGTAGAAAGGATATTTGACTCCTTTGTTGTTGGTAAATCTGTAAAATAGGTCAACATGGTATGTGTTAGGGTTTAGACCTGTGATTAATAGCAATGGGATTCCCTGTTGAACAAGAACTAGAACTAAGGATTCCTAATCCTGTTAGGTTTAGACCTTGATAAATAGCAATGGGATTCCCCGTTCAACAAGAACTAGAACTAAGGATTCCCAATCCTGTTAGGTTTAGACCTTGATGAATAGCAATGGGATTCCCCGTTCAACAAGAACTAGAACTAAGGATTTCTAATCCTGTTAGGTTTACTTCTTGAAAAAGGAGGAAGATGGGGAGGAGAAAGAAAGGGCTGCCGCCCTATGATGAGAGAAGGGAATTTTTGGGAGAAAAGAATCTGTTCTCTATTCCATCCAAACCCTAGAGACTAGAGTTTAAATACATCCACGAAGTGGGCCAGCCCAGACTCAACAAAAACTCCCATGGACTAACCCAATGAGATTAAACTAATCCCCAAGCCCGTGTACACCCGTGACTTGATTTAATCTCAACCCTTGGACTCAAACCCAGCCCAATACAAGTTAGCCCACCTGGGCCTTGATAGCACCACACCAGGCCCAACAATCTCCACCTTGGTGCTTTCAAGGCCTCAGCACGTCCACTGTGTCCATCAGCTTTAACAACGAAATACACTTTGAAAACTGTCCCGTGGAAGAACCTTAGTCAGTGCATCTGCTGGATTTTCTTTGGTGTATACCTTCACCAGCTCCACCTCACCATCTTCCACCAGCTCTCTGATCCTGTGGTATCTGAGGTCAATGTGCTTCGTCCTGGCATGATAGACTGCATTCTGCGCAAGCATCAGAGCACTCTGGCTGTCACTATGCACCTGGACAACCTTCTGATCAAGTCCCATCTCCAGCATCAAGCCCTTCAGCCAAAGAGCTTCCTTTGCTGCCTCTGTGATACCTATGTATTCTGCCTCCGTGGTAGATAAGGCTGTGATGGGCTGCAGACATGATCTCCACGATACTGGACCACCAAACAGGCTGAACACAAAGCCTGTTGTGGATCTCCTAGTGTCCACATCTCCACCAAAGTCTGCATCCACATACCCATATAACTGCCCACGAGCCTCCTTGGATAAGTTGGATCTCTCAGCATCTTCTTGCTGTCCATAGCAAATACCAACCCCAACTGTACCTACCAAGTACCTGAAGATTCCCTTCAGTGCTCGCCAGTGCTCCCTACCAGGCTGCGCCATGAACCTGCTCACCTGGCTCACTGCATGGGCTATGTCTGGCCTACAACATACCATGGCATACATAAGGCTCCCAACACCAGAAGCATATGGTACCTTCTCCATCTCCTGAGCCTCCACCTCAGTCTGTGGTGACATGGTCTTCGATAAGGAAAAATGTGCTGCCAAAGGTAGTGCTGTCGGTTTGGCATCCTTCATCCCATATCGCTCCAGAATCTTTTTAATGTAGCCACCCTGACTCAGATGCAGCACACCCTTGGATCTATCTCTGATGATTTCCATCCCTAGGATCTTCCTGGCTGGCCCCAGATTCTTCATCTCAAACTCCCGAGACAAAGCTATCTTCAGTTCCTGTACAGCCTTCTTACTCTTGCATGCTATCAGCATGTCATCTACATACAAGAGTAAGTACATCCTAGACCCATCATCCAGAGATTTAACATACACACAAGAATCATACTCACACCTGAAAAGTCCAATGCTCCTAACATAAGTGTCAAATCTCTTGTACCACTGCCTCGGCGACTGCTTCAGCCCATACAGAGATTTCTTCAGCAAACAGACTTTCCCATCTGATCTTGGTTCTCTAAACCCTGGTGGCTGCTCCATGTAGATGCTCTCCTCCAAATGACCATGGAGGAATGCTGTCTTCACATCCATCTGCTCCAGCTCCAAGTCCTGAGCTGCTACAATACTCAATAATAGTCTGATGGAAGTGTGCCTGACAACTGGAGAAAATATCTCACCATAATCGATGCCTTCTTTCTGAGAGTATCCTTTGGCCACTAGTCTTGCCTTATACCTGATACCCTCTTGTTCTGAAGCTCCTTCCTTGCGCTGATAAACCCATTTACAACCAATGGGTTTCTTTCCTTGTGGCAGCTGGACCACCTGCCACGTATTATTTCTGTGAAGAGACTGCATTTCCTCTGCCATAGCATGGATCCACCTATCTCTATCCTGACTTTCCATAGCCTCCTCATAGGTGAAAGGGTCTCCATTCGCTGTCACCAGGGCATATGACAACGAATCCTCAAAGCCGTATCGAACTGGTGGTCGCACGTTCCTCCTGGGCCTTTGCTGTGCGATCCCAGTATCAGTCCCCTGTTCAGCTGCATCCTGCTGAACTCCCTGGCTTCTACCCCCTCTGTCAGTCCTCTCCACCTGAATCTCAAATCCTCCTGGTCCACTAGCAAATGGCACAACTGTATAGGAGGTTGTCTGACTAGTGTTACCGTGTTCTACCTCCTGTAGTCCCTGCTGTGCATCCATGCCACTTCTGTTCTGGAGGATTGAGCTCTCATCAAAGGTTACATCTCTGCTGATGACAACCTTCTTCTCCAAGGGGTCCCATAGCCGATACCCCTTGACTCCTCGCGGGTAGCCTAGGAACACCATCTTCTTAGACCTGGCATCCAACTTACTCCGCTCCCCAGCTCCAACATGCACATATGCTGTGCATCCAAACACCCTTAGATGGTTTAGGCTTGTCTTCCTTCCAGACCATATCTCCTCTGGAATGTCTCCATCTAACCTGGTGTGCGGTGACCGATTGACCAAGTAGCTAGCTGCATCTACTGCGTCAACCCAGAACATCTTTGGAAGCCCTGCCTGCAGCCTTAAGCATCTTGCCTTTTCCAATAGTGTTCTGTTCATCCTCTCAGCCACCCCATTCTGTTGAGGAGTTCCCATCACCGAGAAGTGCCTTCTGATGCCCCACTCCTCACAAAAAATCTGGAACTCCCTGCTGGTGTATTCCCCGCCATTATCAGACCTCAGACACTTCACACTTTTACCCTGCTCCTTCTCCACCTCAGCCTTCCAGATTTTGAACTTGGTGAAGACCTCTGATTTCTCCTTCATAAAGTAGATCCACAGCTTCCTTGAGAAATCATCTATCAGGGTCATAAAGTATCTGGCCCCATTCCTTGCAGAAACTGGGGCTGGTCCCCAGACATCTGTGTGTACTAACTCCAGGGGTTCAGCACTCCTAGCTGTGCTGACTGAGAACTGTACTCTCCTCTGCTTTCCCATCTGACAAGGCTCACAGATCTCCATATCTCCGCTACTCAAGTCTGGAAGCAGACCTCTCTTGCTCAGTTCTTTCATCCCCTTGTCTCCCATGTGGCCCAGGCGGTAATGCCACATCCTGTACACATCCCGGGGATCTTGCTCCACAGCTGCCACCTCAGATTTCACAGTCATCACAGAGCCCTCCATCTTGTATAGATTATTTTCCAGCCTCCTCCCTCTCATCACCACCATGGCTCCATTGGAGATGTTCAGAACTCCACTCCTGGCACGACTGCTGAAGCTGTATCCAGTCCGCTCCAAGTACCCCAGTGATACCAGATTCTTCTTGAGTTCTGGAACATGCTTCACACTGGTAAGAGTGCGCACCATACCATCAAACATCCTCACCCTCACTGTGCCAATACCTGCCACCTTGCAAGGGTGATTATCTCCAAGAGTCACATTCCCCTCCTCAACCTCTGTGTAAGTACTGAACCACGACCGGTTGGGAGTGTAATGATGAGAACAGGCTGAATCCAAGGTCCACATCTCTGTGCTGTGCCTGTGATCATCTGATACAACCAAGAGATCATCCTCCACCTCCTGATCTGCAACTGTACTCACAGACTCAGATCCTCCTTTTTCTCCCTTCTGATTTTTCCACTTAGGACAATTCTTCTTAAAATGTCCTACCTCTCCACACTTATAGCACTTCAGCTCTCTCTTGCCTTTCCTGGACTTTGATCGTCCTCCAGACTTACTTCTGTCCCTGCCCCTACCTCTGCCTGTCCTTTCCCCAACTGATAGACCCTCCTGGGGAACAGCTTCCTTGGTCATCTTCTCCCTCTGCTCATTCGTCCGAAGCACCGAGACAATATCTTCATAAATTAATGTCTCCTTCCCATAGAGCAGTGTTGTGACCAATGAGTCATAAGACGTGGGCATTGAACATAAAAGCAGAAGTGCTTTATCTTCTTCCTCCATCTTGACCCCGACATTCAGAAGTTCATTGCTCATCTGGTCGAATATCTGGATGTGACCCAGCACATCTCCACCTTCTGACATCCGAAGGCTGTAGAGGCGCTTCTTCAACATCAACTTGTTGCACATATTCTTCCCCATATAGAGGGTGTGCAACTTCGTCCAGAGTCCCTTCGGGGTCTTCTCCTCCAGCACTGAATAGAGGACTGAATCCGCCAGACAGCCCCTGATCATTGAACATGTCTTCTTCTCCAATGAAATCCACTGCTTGTCTGTCATCCCATCTGGCCTTTCCTCCAAAGCCAAATCTAAACCCTGCTGCACAAGGAGGTCCTCTACCCGGACTTTCCACATGGAGAAACTTCCCTTCCCATCAAACTTCTCAACCTCTATTTTTATGCTACTCCCCATGGCCAATTTCAAAAATAGCACAAAAATAAATTTTATAAAATAGAGAAGTACCTTGACGAGATTCTGTTGAAATTATTTCAACTCCTTGAAGGCCTCCAGATTACTCCTTGAACCAGGCTCTGATACCACTTGTTAGGGTTTAGACCTGTGATTAATAGCAATGGGATTCCCTGTTGAACAAGAACTAGAACTAAGGATTCCTAATCCTGTTAGGTTTAGACCTTGATGAATAGCAATGGGATTCCCCGTTCAACAAGAACTAGAACTAAGGATTCCCAATCCTGTTAGGTTTAGACCTTGATGAATAGCAATGGGATTCCCGTTCAACAAGAACTAGAACTAAGGATTTCTAATCCTGTTAGGTTTACTTCTTGAAAAAGGAGGAAGATGGGGAGGAGAAAGAAAGGGCTGCCGCCCTATGATGAGAGAAGGGAATTTTTGGGAGAAAAGAATCTGTTCTCTATTCCATCCAAACCCTAGAGACTAGAGTTTAAATACATCCACGAAGTGGGCCAGGCCCAGACTCAACAAAAACTCCCATGGACTAACCCAATGAGATTAAACTAATCCCCAAGCCCGTGTACACCCGTGACTTGATTTAATCTCAACCCTTGGACTCAAACCCAGCCCAATACAAGTTAGCCCACCTGGGCCTTGATAGCACCACACCAGGCCCAACAGTATGTACTTGGTCTGCAAGATTTCCATACCGATATGTCAATTGATGTTGAAGGCTGGATGGATGCAAGAAGACTCTGAAGTTGCTAAAATTTTAAGAATTTAGAGGAAGAGAGGGGGCCGTATAGATGAATGCTCAAGTGTTGCATGATGCTGCTCTATGCCCCACACAAGAAAGATACTTCTTGATAGCTTTGTTATAGAGTTTTTCAAAAAGGTAGGCAAGTGGAATGGGTGCAATCCAACTATCTTTCTAAAATATCAAGTTTGAATTGTGTACAATTTCAGAATGCATTCACATCCCTGCATATATCTTTCTAAATTGAAAAGGTTTTCTATAATCTTCTATTTTCCCGCATCATAAAACAACATGTTGTATGGTAAGATTTAGAAATAAGTACTTTTTAAGTATTGAATTCCTCACTGTATATATTTAGGAACTTCTATGCCCATTTAGATAGCAGCATTATATTTATGCTGTTGAGATTGTTGATATCAAACCCTTCTTCTTTTTTGTCTCTATAAACAAATTAATTTCTAATTCACTAGGTAGTAAAATCCACTAATCGATTCTCTACCTATCTAAAGAAAAGCTTTTTTTAATTTCCTAATTATGCAACTCACCATTTTGGCTATCTAAGCATGGATATAAAGTAGGATGGAAGCGTTGAGAATACTGAATCAATAAAGCATACTTATGGATAATAGCCTACTTTTCGATGAAGCAAGTTTCATTTAAATCTTCTCAATAAGTGATTGCAAAACCTGCTTTGCATTGGGATCCTTCAATCACAAAGTGGAAGACCCTAATATGTGAATGAAAGATAGCCACTTTTGTAGTTGAGGATAGTAGCCAAAGAAAATGCCGCAATCTCCTTTACATTTAAATAGATCATCGAGCATTTGTAGAAGTTGATTCTAAAGCTTAATATATTATTGAAAGATAGGAGAACTTTAACGATCGTAAGACTTTCTTCTTAGTAGCATAGAAAAAAGAAAACTATAAGCAAAGTTAAGGCTCCAACATCGCAGTAGCAGAGCATGCCACCTATTTTTTTGATGAGATGTATAATACCTGCTTGTTTCAAAAGCTTAGTGAGCACATTCACTACTAAGATGAACAAACCAGATGATCATAAATTACCTTTGTGAAGGCTTTGTTTGCATTTGATCCATTTTTTTGAATATCCATTGACAACCATTGACTATTGCAAAGATAAGCAGAGAAAAAATCCAATCCATAAATTTAGGAAAAAACCCATGAGCTACCATCACCTTAGCCAAAAAATCTTGTCAAATACCTTCTCAAATTAAGTCCAATTTGCATAGTATGCCTGAGATGCAGGTTCTTCTATAATAGGAGAGGATTTGTTAAATTGTAAGGAAGCTTTGGATCGGAGAAATTCTCCTTGAATAAATGCCGATCGAGCTTTATCCACTAGGAAAGGTAGGAATTTAGATAGTTTAGAGGTTAGTGTCTTTGCAATAATCTTATGGAGGCTATTAAGAAGGTTAATAGGATGAAAGTCTTACATGGAGAGGGACTCCTCTTTCATAGGAATTATAATTACATAAGCAAAATTTAGCCTCTGTATATCAAGGGCACCTCTATGGAAGTCACCAAGAGGCACCATAATATCATCCTTTAGGAGATCCTAGTATCTCTAGAAAAAAACAAAGAGAAAACTCATATGATCCTAGAGGCTTGTATACTTCTAAAGAAAACCATGCCTCCTTAGCTTCCTCCAATGAAAAGGTCTCCTCTAGAGCACTTAAATCAGCTGAGAGGAGACCAGAAAGATGGTTTTAATCAAGAAAGTCTATGAGGGTTTGGAAAGCTCTAAAGGGTCTTTTGAAGAAGTCAAACATCTTGGCAAAGTTTTTCTCTTGAGTATTGAGTTCTTCTCTATTCTCATTCATCAATGAGGTAATCCAGTTACACCTTTTGCATCTACTAACTCACCTTGTGAAAAAAGGCAATTTTTTTTCCCCCTTCCTCAATCTAGTAAATCCTTGATCGTTGCTTCCAACGCAACTATTGCTTCTTATAAATATCAACTAAGGCCTTTTTTGTAATCTTTCGGGTGATGAACTCTGTCAACTACATCCTTCTTTTTGTCCAACAAGTCAATGTCATGCAGCAACTTTTTGTTGGATTTTCTTGCTTGTCCTCATCCTTTCCTTTGATCATCTCCTTAATACTAATCTAAGTTTTTTTAGGTTTGTTGTCCACACCAAAGCACTATTTTTGCTACCCCTTGTTCTTTGCCTGGAGTTATGTGCAACAGTATTTAGCCCTTCCTTTTATATCCATTAGGCTTCAAATTTGAAAATGTTGAATGTTTTCGAACCCCGAATCTAGGGTTGCAATCAAGCGCTATGGGTATATGGTATGAAACTGAGCTCCTTAGCGCTTTTTGAATGGAAGTAGAAAGAGGCCATCCTACTTTAAAGAGAAAAGGAAATGTTTGAGCCATGAAAAACATCTCTCTCTACCATTGGTTCGAGTGAGATATCTACTTGTGCTCAGTGTTGACAAGGCTCATTGAGTCGATAAAGTTAAAGTTACTTAAGGCCAAATTATCTTATCTGCATTAAGGATTGCCTCGATCTTCTATCTACTAAGATTTTGGTTACATTGAAGTCATTTTTCATAAGCCATGGACCCTAAAACTCCCTCCTAATCTCTAATATATAGTCCAGCCAAAAATTTCCTCCTTGATGATTGATCATGAGGTCCATATACTAATGTGACAACAATTTTCATCCTCAATGGCTTAAAGAACAGCTTCACAGTAACCGAGAATACTTTAGTTATAGATTTAAACTGTGAAAGCATATTAGAGTTTCATCCAACAAGCATCCCTCCAGCCATTCAAATTCATTTCATGAGCGTTATATATCACTAAATCTGAAACTCTAGTGCCACCAAATTGACTATAATATAGTGGAGAAAGACAACACAAGCTTGGCCTCTTGAATCAACACCATATCACCTTTTGATTTTCCAATCAACTGCTTTACCGCGCGCCACTTAGGAATCTGACACAAAATATGATATTCTACCATTTGATTTCTACAATTTGATTTAGAAAATAGTGTATTTTGAATCAAGTTGAAGATCCAAATATGTTCCGGTGAAAAGTTACCATTTTAGAGAACAAACATGACCATAAATTTTTATAAATTCCATAGCCATCTAAGAAGATGGAATAGTTCAAAAGTGTGCCATTAGTTGACAAGCAATAAGGTGGTGATAAATAATTCCTTACCTATGGCAATTCTATACGCAACCTCTCATTGCTCGAGTGGTTATTTTTTTATGGTAAAAACTATTCAAGGTTATCCAATATGAAGGACTCAAGCCAAGTAGTCTCCTAATCTCAGCACAATGAAATGATACAAAACTGTTTGGTATATAGAAATGTTCATCATATAAAACTTTGAGTAGGTATATAAAATTATCCTTATGATGGCGGCTAATTGGATTGAACATATCCTAACTAAAAAAGTCATATGAATGATCATCGCATATATCCTTAGATATGGAGTTTGGAAGGTGATCGTCTAGATACTCTATTAATCTAGTTTGCTTGCAAATTGAGTTCACGCAGAATAAATTCAGGTATTAGAAATTGTTGAAGCGTTTGCTACAAGCTCCATTAGATAAATCAGAGAAAAGCCTAAAGGTGTTAACAATCTAGTAAGCTTGCATCAACACCTGAGAATTGATCGAACATGATTGGAATGAGAACAAAGTGGCAAACTGCGCTAGAAATGTTGATATTAAAAACATAGCACTATAAAAATGACCATTATGTGATTACTATGATGTACTAAGTTCATAAAATGAAATTTATTTAAAAAGAAGGAACAAAAGTCGACTTCTTCTCTTGCTTCTCATAATCTTCATAAACTTGATTCTAATGAAAAGAAGATAAGTATAAACTCTTACCTTATTAAGCACTTACTAAACATTGCATAATTAGATATTAATTTCACGTTCTCAAGCATTGTTTACATACTCATTTAAAACCACTTAGTTCCTTGGTTTTAGTTAGAGGTATCAAACAAACCGTGCCTGTCCAGATGGCTATAGGAGTTGGTCCACAAGCAAATAGCTTGTCATCATCATGGCCGCAACATCTCATTGCTGTCTTACTCGATCATCTTTTTCATTTTTAGCTATTTAGAGGAAAGTCTTTAATCTTTATCTTAGTCTTTTATCCAACACATCGTAGATCCTAAGCTATCAAGTTTGGTGGGCCAACCTACTAAATAAATTTTTATTTATTACTATTTTTATGATTTTAAAACTACTTTTAGAAAAACTAAATAAAATAAATTAGATATACTTATTTTTTTTGAGAGCTTGCTATTAGCACGATCCATCATAGTCATTCATCTCATCTGGTCTCTAAAACTGTGATGGATCATACCTTCTTTCATCTTTAATCTTCTATTCTATTGATTATCCTTTGAAGATGACTCTTTATCATCATTCTTTTAATCTTACATTTTCATTTCTGTATTGTACTAGTTCTTGAAATAGACTAACATCTCCATTATATTGGGCTTCAGTCGGCTCCATCTTTTGTCAAGTATCCATCCTACATTAAAAGAAAATTTCAATGCTACTATAGACATCGAAGGGATTAGTAGATCACGAGCCATGATAGTAAACATAGAATAATTATTCTCATATGCTTTTCACCATGCTAAAATATTAATTATCTATTTCTTCCTAAGTTAGAAATTTTATAAAAGCATTGCTCAAATAAATACTTAATTTAATAGATGAAGATGATGAAGTATTGGTTCTTTGCTTTTTTTAATAAAGTATGATATTTACCACCAACCCCCCTTCCAAAACTACTACTACTTAGGATTGGTCATGAAGCAAAAAATCTTTTACCCTTATTATATTTTATTCATATAATTCAAATAATTTATTTAATAAATTTTAAATTTCATCTTTAAATCTATTTACATTTACTTTATTTTTATAAATTGCTTCCATTATTATAGAAAAATGATTTAATTTAACTCTAATATCCATGATTAAAGCTAAACAATAAAAATATGAATTTTTTACCCAATATTTATTAAATTTTATTTCTAGTGGTAAAATTATATTTTCAAAACTTTTATTTTTTTATATTCTAAAACATAGTTGATAGTATTATATATTTATTGCAAAACTAGGGGAGATATACGATAATAAGTAACAAATAAAATATTAGTAGCTTCATTAAAAACATCGTAAAAATTATAAAATATAACTAGAATTAAGCTAATGGGAATCTAATATAGGTTCATCATAGAAGTGACTATTATAAAATATAGTAATAATGTTTACATTCAAAACATTATTGCCATATTAAATATTTAAAATTCCATTTATATTTTACATCTAATAAAAATTATTTATATTTTAATTCATGGGTAGTCATAAAGATTTAAATTCTTATCTTGTAGCTTCTAAGGATTGTAAATATCTAACTATATCTTTAACTTTACTTATATATAATTTAATAAATTTTAAACCATCTTGTATAATTAAATTTATAATATGGCATGGACATTTAATATGAAATATGTAGTAATATAAATATAGGATAATTCAATAACACTTGTCCAATTATCAGATGTGAGTAATACTTTACTATCAAAATTTTTAAAATAGAAAATTATATTTTTTTATAATCAACATATTGTTTAAAATAATTAGATTTAGCAATAATTTAAGAAACTTTTTAATACATGAATTAAAGTAGTTTTCATATATTTTTCAAAATTTGGATTTCAACAAAAGTAAAAGGCATTTCACTATATATAATAAATTTTGGTAATTTCTTCCTATTTAATTCTTAAAAAATAACTTACCTCCTTGGCTAATTCTGATTTGAGATTGTGTGGTATCAATGGTTACACTCTTATATTTCTTTCAGTATTGAATCAAGTGATTAGTTTCTTAAAAAGTATCAATTGTAGTTTTTTTTATAAACTTTACATACTACATGAAATATTTTACTAGTGATTTTATCGATGTCAAAGCGCAACTAGACTCTATAAGTTTAAAATCTAGCTTTGAACCGAATGGTCGATATGGCACCGATAACAATAATGGACTCAGAGACATTGGATTCAACCCATGATTAGTTTATCTCATACTCCATAGTGTTGACGTTAAATTCAAACTTTTGATTATGGGGTTGGCCAGAGCTATCAGCACAAGATATTATTGATTGTAGAAAATAGAAAGTAAGAATAAAAACTAGAGAAAAGTTAGGATAGCTAAATAAAAATTAGAGAAAATAATTTAAGATGGCTTAAGAGGATTATGAGGGCTTATAGGAAGAAGAAAAAGCCTTAGGAAAGCTTAAGAGAACTTATGGTTTGATATGAGATAAGGACGAAGGGTTAGAGCTTATTTCTAAAGGTTGAAGGATTTCTAATTAAATAATATAAGTAACTTTGAAAAATAGCTGTTTATGAGAAGGATAAATAGGTCTTTTTAATCAAAAGATACAATATTTTTGAAAACTAGTCATTTATGATGGTAAAAAAGAAGCATGTTAGAAACAAGATGAAAATACTTTCAAAGTAGCCATTTTTTGGCCAGTCAAGCCCATTTGACATCATTTCAACGACCATAGTTAATGAAAGAAAGCATATATAAAAATGTCCATCCTATCTAGCATCCGTTTGTTTTGACAAGCCTACAAAGACTATCGAAATTGAAATGGAAGAGAATTGGTACGTCGTTTGTGCGTGCATGCATGCGTGCGGGTGTGTGTGTGAGAGGGGGAGGTTATGTTCCTTTATGGAGGAGCAATAAAGTTTCATGCACCAAACGTAACTGGTTTTTTTTAAGCTAAGAATTGCTTATTGTAATACTTTCACTAATGTTCTTCTTAATCAATATGCACAATATCTTCTCAAACGGCAAAGTTTTTGACTGCAAGAACTTGATCGAATGGACTGGATAAAAGGTTCTATTGCATTCTACAGGGAGTCTTTTTTTTTTTCTTTTGTTTTTGATAAATCTGTAATTAATTAATACAAATGCCAGTTACACTGCAATATCTACCTTCTAATTTTGACTTTAAAATAACGATAATCTATAGAACTAACAGAAGTAATAAGTAGATATCATGAATTTGTGCAAATGACTGAAAATAGTGGAAGTTGTCATTTAGAAAAAATAGCTTATGTAGCCTAAATCATTCATAAAGAAGTTAACTATGAGTATTTATGGTCATAAATTATTTCTCTAATGAAAGAAATATAGATCATGACTCAAGCTCATGGACTATCTACAGTATGTTATGAATCAAAGCCAGGAAAAGAAGCTTTTTTAGCTTTTGGTTAGCTCTTCATTTAAGCCGGAAATTGCAATCCGTGAACCTCATGGAGGGAGAAAGGGCCTCTCTTTTTGGTTGGCTCTACATAGAGATAATTAACAATGCAATTTAAGAGCCTGGCGTATTTTTCATACATTTTCTTCATTGTATATATAATGAACGATAATGAGAAAAGAGCTCTATAATACATGCTTGTACACATCTCTCTCTCTCTCTCTCTCTCTCGCTCCCATCCCACGAACACCCATGATCCAAAAAGTTAGCTAAAAGGCCTCATAATTGAGTTCTCCATCCCTTTATATGTATTTAGAATCTATTTGATACATAGTCAGACGTAAGATTAAATAGTTGCCTATGCCCGATATGCAACTATAACGTATGAATAAAATATATACCGACATGGATCCTAATCCATATTAGCTATGAGCTACTCAAATACTATCTATAATAACTCATCACCACTTTAAAAGAAAAAAGTTAAGGAGATAATAAATTTACTTAGAGTACGTACAATCAATGTGGGATCAAACACATTCTCATATAGAGTCTCACTTTTTTGGACGAAATACAAAAGGATTAATACTTTAAGTATAGCTTATTGCACCTAATCATCCCCCAGGAGCAGGCTTGCTTTGCAATCATCATCCAAAACTCTTCAAGTTTACAAGCAAAGAGAAGATTCCAAACAATGCCAAAACACAAAGAGGTTTCTAAGGGAGACTCGTTATGGCATCAACACTTTTTGCACGTATTCATGCTATCAGGCCTTTCAAATAGTTACCCTATCATACATAATTGAATCTAAAATATTTGACAAATGGCCAGTTAAATATTGAAAAATCTGAAAATCAATCATGAAGAAGGGCTAAGAAAAATAGAAACCAAGTGGCAACTGCGCTCATAACCCGCAAGCGTCATCTACATAAGCACTACTGCAGTGAACTGTACTGTAATTTAGTCCATCTAGCTTAGACAACTAGATAATTCCTTAAAAATCCTACCAAGATGTCTCTCTTTCTGTCCCATTCCTCTAATTTGATATGTGGGACTACAGCACCACCTACTCCCTCAAACGCCAACAATCTATAAATTGATATACCATAACCTAACTTTCAATACCGTGAGTTTTTGTTGAGATTATTTAAGATCATGAAGAATCTCCTAGCACACAAGAGATAAGCAAGAAGATATAGGCCCACGAAAAGGTATGATTGAATTTTAAAAATGTGTTTTTGAATAGGTAGGTACACATTGCAAGGTAGATGTTATTGGTTGTTTTGCCAACCCTACTAAATAAATGTTAATATTTCATTCAGTGTCTAGTGTCCAATTCACCAGTTTCAAATTATGTTTGTCTTTTAAGTCTTCGTCTTGAGGGAAACCGGGAAGTATGTCGAGGAGATGGATCTTATCTTTCTCTTTCCAGACAAGTGGTGAATAAGATGATTGGGATAGAAGCTGCAACAAAGGACAGCATCACTTCTCAGATTTTTTTTTTCTTGACAGAGAAAGTATTATCTCTATCGAAGAACATTCGTATTGTGGTTGTCCTTAGCGCTTCTTGACAGAGAAAGTATTATCTCTATTGACTAGGGATAGATTTGGGAGTGACACCAAGATACCTCGGTGGCCAGCTTCTTATTTTAAGTCTCCAATGAAAATGAAAAGTGATGGGGCAATAAACCCCTTAGGCAACAATCGGCCATCTGGGCCGGCCACTTCCAGTCGGCCATTAGGGTTGGCCATCTTCAGTTAGCAATCCGAGTCGGTCACTTTAGTCGGCTATCTGTGTCAGCCATCTCCAGTCGGCCATCTGGGCCGGCTACTTTCAGTCGGCAATCCAAGTTGGCATCTCTAGTCGGCCATCTGAGTCGGCCTCCTTGTGGGGCCCAAGTGGTCGAGAACACCTACCATATCCTTCACCAGACGCCGGCGATAGTGTATCGGTTCTACCAGGAGGGCAGCAAGCTCGAACGGCCCGAGGCCCATGCGCCATGAGCTCCATCGCTTCTGTTGGCATTGTTTCTAATACATATTATTTTTTGGAAGAGAAATCAGGGTAAAAAAAATGTTTTCTCTCAAGAAGAAAAATAGATCTATATATTTTCATTAAGCACATCACCATATAAATATTGTTTCTTGGTTCTACGGATAAACATAATGCCTCTTATGATCTTATCCATCTGAGGCTACCACACCAAAGCATAATAAAATAGGCCCATTATGTAAAAGCCCAACTCAGACTAAATAAAATAAAATACTAAAAACTAACAACCATTATATTTTAACACCCCTTTTTAATGGTCGTTCTTGGGTACCCATGAGATCTCTAAAGTGAATGAATTTCTTCTTGGATAGAGGCTTGGTAAAGATGTCTACAATTTGGTCTTTAGTCTTCACATACTTGACTTCAATTTCTTTTTCTTCTATCACATCTCTAATAAAATGGTACTTGATTTTGATGTGCTTGGTACAGCTATGATATAGGGTTCTTTGTCATAGAAATAGTAGATTTATTGTCACATAGCAGAGTAGTGGCTTCTTCTTGCTTCTCACCAATATCTTCAAGTATTCTTTCAACCAAATTATTTATTGTGCTGTCAAAGTAGTTGAAACATATTATGCTTTAGAAGATGATAATGCCATTGTATCTTGCTTCTTGGATGCCCAAGATATGACACCTGATCCATAAAAGAATACATAACCTGATGTGCTTTTCATGTCATTAATGTCTCCAGCCCAATCACTATCACAAAACCCAAATAACTTTATAATATCAACCTTCTTTCTTTCATACATGATTTCATAATCTTTAGTACCTTTAATGTATCTCAAGACTATTTTTGCTTATCTAAAGTGAATATTACTTGGCTTTTGCATAAATCTAGAAAGTAAACTTGATGCAAACATTATGTCTGGCCTTGTAATTGTTAGATATAATATACTTTCAATAATGCTTCTGTATAATTATGCATTGGCTTCACCACTTTCATCTTCTTTCATCAACTTTTATTTACCACGAAAGGTGTTTTCACACTATTGCAACTTTTCATTTTGAATTTCTTAAGAATGTTTTCTGCATACTTCTTTTGACACTAATAAAGATACCATCTTTTCTTTGACTGATTTCAATTCCCAAAAATAATGATGCAAACCCATCATTTATTTCATATCTTCTCATCATATCACTTTTGAAAGTTAAAATCATATTCTCATTATTATCAGTAATAATTAAATCATCAACATAAAGAAAATGAGAATATCATTACCTTGCTTTTTCACATAAAGTGTTAGTTCACTTGGACTTATTAGAAAACCTTTTTCACTGAAGTAGATATCAATTTAAGAATACCATGCTTTGGGTGCTTGCTTTAGCCCATACAATGCTTTCTTCAACTTGTATACTTTACTTTCTTGACCTTTGATGATGAAGCCTTAAGGTTGTTCAACATAAATTTCTTCTTCCAATACTTCATTCAAGAATGCTGATTTTACATCTAGTTGGTGTAGTTTTTAACTTTTATATGCTGCTATAGAAATAAGAGTTCTAATTATATCATGTCTAGCAATAGATGCAAAAGTTTCTTGATAATCAATACCAGATAATTGAGAGTATCCCTTTGCTACCAATCTTGCTCTGTGTCTTTGAATGGTGCCATCTGAATTATGTTTTGTTTTGTAGATCTACTTCAAACCAATGGCTTCCTTATCATTTGGTTTCTTCACTAATTCTCAAGTTTTATTCTTCTCAATCATATTGATTTTTTCTTGCATTACCTTATTTCATAGTTCTTCATGCATAGCATTTTCATAAGTTTCAGGCTCAATCATGCAGAAATTACAAGAAGCATAAATATCACTTAATCTTCCCATTTTTATAGGAGTAGAACTTGAAGATGGACTTGATCTTGAAGTTGAAAATGGACTTACACTTGGAGAAGTTTGTGGTGAACCTTCAACCTCATTTTCTTCATTTTAAGTATCATAAATTTCTTCATCAAGAGAAATAATATTTTTTTTAAACTTTTTTTGCTTCCAATCCCAAGCAACTTTCTTATTGAAAATAACATCACTTCTTATTATCACTTGATTTTGCTTCAAGCTGAAAAGTCTGTAACTTTTTGATTTAGAACTGTATCCAACAAAGATACATTTTTCACTTATTTCATCAAGTCTATGTTTCTTTCCTTTGAAATATGTGCATAGCACATACATCCAAAAATTTTGAAATGCTTCACTGAAGGCTTTCTACCATACCAGGCTTCAAATGGTATCAAATTCTAAAGAGTTTTTATTGGACATCTATTCATCAGATACACTATTGTATTCATTGCTTTTGCCCAATAAGAATTTGGAAGGCCTTTGTCTCTGAGCATAGATCTAGACATCTCAACAATAGTACGGTTCTTTCTTTCTGCAACTTCATTTTGCTCTAGTGCATAGCCAACGGTCAATTATTTTTGTACACCAATATCTTCATAAAACTTCTCAAAGTCATTTGAATTATATTCACCACCTCTATCACTTTTTAGTACCTTGATATAATGCCCACTTTATCTTTCCACAAGATTTTTAAACTTCTTGAAGATAAGAAATATCTAATACACCCATATCATCCTTGAATAGTCATCAAAAATAATGAAATAGATATTACTTGCATGAGAAGGAGTTTTCATAGGTCCATATATGTCAGAATGAATAAGCTCCAATGGTGCTTTGGTTCTCCATACATGCTCTTTTGAAAATGCTTCTCTATGTTATTTTTTAAGTGCACATCCTTCACAGGATTCTTCCTTGTCATATATTGCTGGTAGACTATACACCATATTCTTTTGATGTAAACTTCTCAAACTTTGAAAGTTCAAGTGTCCAAACCTTTGTGTCATAGCCATGATTCATCATTTACTTTCATCTTCCATGTAGCATCCTTTGTATAGTGCAAAATAAGAGAAAAGCTTTTATTTTTTCCATTTTGATATTTTCCATAAGTTACTTTTTCATTCCTCTGTCATATAACTTGTAAAAATTATCTTCAAAGTGTACCATGTGCCCATGTTCAATCAACTATCCAACACTCAAGAGATTTTTCTTCAAGTCTGAAACAAGTAAAACATCATGGATAAATTTCTTTCCTTTCTTGGTATTGATTGCAATTGCGCCTTTTCTCTTGCTTGGACTAGAACACCATTTTTTATCTTTACTTGTGAGATTGAAGAACTGTCAATGTCCACAAAAATAGATTTATCATCAGTCATGTGATTGCTGCACCTACGGTCAAGATACCATACATTATTCCTTTGCTCTTCTGCAATTTGACATGCATATAGTGTGCTTTGTTGACCTTTATTTTCTTCTAAGAAGTATGCTTGCTCACTTGCTTTGTACTTGCAATCTTTTTAAACATGTCCAAATTTTTTACAATTATAACATTGGAGTTTCCCCTTAAACCAACAATCTTTTTCAATATAAGAAGATCTTTTACATATGTTGCACCTTTGTTGAGTACTCTCATCATATTGCCTTTTTAGAAAATTATTTCTTTGCATTTTTTTCCTCTTCTTTTCATATTCTTTCCTCTTTCTCTACTCTAGTTTTTACCTCTGAATGACTCTCTTTTAACTAGAGCATGACTAGATGATTCTTTTGAGAATTTTTATCAATCACTTTGAGTTTAGATTGAAAGACACTTTCAATTGATGATTCTTTATGCCTAATCATTCTTTGCTCATGAGCTTCAAGAGATCACATCAATTTATGAATATTTAAAACAGAAAGATCTTTAGATTCTTCAACAATTGTAACTATTGTATCAAATTTTGGAGATAAACTAGCCAAAATTTTTTCACATATTCTTTTCTTGGTGATGGTTTTACCATAGCTCTTTATTTGATTAACAGTTTCCATAATTTTGGAGAAGTAATCCTTCAATTTTTTATTTTCTTGCATTCTTAAATTATCTAATTCTCTTCTTAGAGTTTGAAGTTTGATAGCTCTCACCTTGATGTTGCCATGAAATTCTTCTTGCAAGATATCTCATGCCTCCTTTGATTTGTTGACTCTAATAATTCTGAAAAAAAATTTCTCAGATAGAGTTTGTTGGATAAAGAACAAGGCTTTGACATTTTTTTTTTGTAGTCCTTCAATTGCTTCTTTTGATGATTTATTGGATTAACTGACTCTTTATACCCATTCTCTACTAGATCTCATACTTTTTGTGAAATAAAAAGGGTCTTTATATTGATGCTTCAATAATCATAATTTTTTTTATTAAAAATAGGGATAGAAGGTTGATTGATATTCATACTAATATTATTTGAGGTTGTCATGATTCATACTTTTTTTTGTTGCTTTTCTTTTCTCCTTTTTCTCCAAAGATCCGCTCCTTGAAGGCTTAGAAAAGAGCTCATGACACCAAAATTGTGGATGTAAAATCAAACGCCTTGGCAGTCAAACCTTACTTTTTTTTTTTTTTTTTTTGCTTTGGAGATTGCTTTGGGAGGAAGAAAGATTCCTGGTGCAATTAGTGGCAGAAAATCCTACCGCTAGTGGTTCGTGTAGAGCACTCACGACTCAAGGCCATCTTCTTGGCATTTGCGGCTTTCTGCGATGGGATCCTTCTTGACGGTTTAGACGATGTTGATTCGGCGGCGGGGCTCGGTGATGATGAGGCGGTGCGCGTCTTCTTTTTCACAATTCTGGACGAAATCCTGATCCTGATTGAAGAACTCATTGGCTACGCTTGAAAGGAAAATACCGTAATGTTGCTGGCCGACTCCGATCTTCATCTTTTCTTCACTGGCTTTCTTAACCTCAGGAAATCAAAAGATCCCTTCTTTTCTTTTTGTTTCTTCGATCTTTTGCCATACTGACAGACTCCTTTGCAATCAGGCTCTGATACTAATTTTTGTTGAGATTATTTTCAACACATATTATTTTCTAAAAGAGAAATCAAGATAAAAAGATTTTCTCTTAAAAAGAAAAATAAATCTTAAGCACGCCATTGTATAAATATTATTTTTTGGTTCTACGAATAAACATAATGTCTCTTATAATCTTATCCATCTGAAACTACCATACTAAAGCATAATAAAATAGATTCATTATGTAAAAGCTCAACTCAAATAAAATAAAATATTAAAATTTAACGATCATTATATTTTAACAGTCTTCATGCAAACGATCAACAAGAAGACACTCTCAATGGACCTCCGCAGAGCGGAGATCAAGACAGTTGATGCCCAAGATTTGCTAAATGGTGGGGTGCTCGTCCTTGTGATGGGTTATCTCACCGAGAAGGACTATGTTAGAAGGGACTTCACCTAGTCGTTTTTCCTTGCGCCCCAAGACAAAGGCATTCTCCCTGAGGGCTGCCGGATCACCATTGTGTCGGATTACTGCCACAGTGGTGGCCTCATTGATGAATCCAAGGTGCAAATAGGTGAGAGCTCTAAAAAAGAGGAAGAGGGTTCTGTGGCTTTGGCTTTGAGGCCTTCTTGAGACAACAGATGCACGAGGCCTTTGAGTCCCGTGGTATCCACATCCCTCGTGAAGGCCGCCACCACCACAGCACCACGCGGATTGGATCCTATGGGACGTCGACGTCATCGACGTAGTCCCCAGACCTTCTACCTCTCCCGCCAGATCGTAGCTGCCGGCCGAGGATGAAGCTGATATGTCATCGAAGCCGTCCAAGATGGAGTCGTCAGCTTCTTTCTATGGATCGCCGCACAAAGTGGAGGGTCGATCTATCCACTATTACGTTGCTGGCGATGATGGCAACTTGGATGAAACCTTGGATGAATCTTCCCTCATTTTTAATGGGCTGAGCGTGGAGGAGTTGACCCACGAACTGAAGGAGCTCTCAAAGATATAATCGTGTGTTACTGAGACTAACATGTCGTTTGTTGATGCTTTTAAGCATCGACAAATATTGTTTCGATGCTTCCACATGTATCGAAAAAGCAAATAAAAGCGTCGGCAAGAATTGAAACTTTTCTCTTCTTCACATTTTAAAGGGTCTGCAAGGTGAATTGTCCATAGGAAGGAGTACGCTGACAATTGCCAACGCTTTTAAGGGTTGACACATGCTATTTTTTTTAAAATAAAATAATAAATAAAAATTAAAAAAATTATATTAAATTTATTATATTTAAACATGTGCAATTAAGATAAAATTTATATTAAACCTATTATATATAATGCAATCATTACAAATAAAATTACATTGTACACATTCTTCACATCCAAATTAAAAGTTCAAATATAAATTTTATTACATCAAAGAGAGTGATACAATTTAAAGTTTCACAAAATTTAAAAATACATGAAATGAAAGATATAAAATAAAAAGAGTCAAGGTCAATGATATGCAAGAGGAAGGTCGTCAACTTGTCTGCAAGGATCTAATGCTCCAGGAGCTTATAAGAAAAATTAAAAATATTTAATTTATAAAACTATCAATGAATATTAGATAAATAATAATTTAATATAAGAATATATATTTAATAATATATGTATTTATCTGATGTGGAATAACCGTTTGTACGAGAGATGTAAGCTGCTTAATGTGCTCTCTTATGGAATCCATCAATGCTCTATCAGCTGCTCTCTCGGCTGCACTCCTTCGTTGCATCTTTTTCATCGCTGCGGTACTCGACCGTTGCATCTCCTCAATCGCATGCTCAAGTCTGCGAACATGTGTATCATGAACAACATCTGCAGCATCACGCGTAAGTCTACTCATCTTAGATAACTGAGTATAGGTAACTCCAACTTCATAATCCCTCACTCGATTGTAGCGCTCTGGCTCCATCAGCTCTGTAAACACCTCGGCCTCGATGCGACTACTTTGTGTAGATGCTGTAGAGTCATCGATACACTCAGCAATAAGAGATATAGCTCTTTCCTATATTAATTTAGAAAAATTAGTTAGATCTTACTGAATAACATAATCAAATTAAAATTATTGTGTAAAATAAATTGTAATAAATAATTACATATAAGTTTCTTGACTCATTTCTGACAAAAGTGCCATCATGGTGAGTATGAGTCATCTGATAAAACTTCACCACACAGGGTTCCCGCCCATGCTCATCCATCTACAAAAAAATTATACAATTTATAAATAATTTAAGTAATTTATAAATAAATTATACAATTCATTTTGATTTTTAAATTTTTAATTATTACAATCTAGTCTCTCATGCTTTAAGAATAGATCAATTAAAAATGATACTAATTATGTACTATTTGATAAGAACATAGAGTATTATTTATCATATATTAAATCTGTAATATAATATAAATTGTTGACCATTTCAAACTCTCCATGGCAACTTCATTACCCAAAATGATATGCGTCAAAAGTGTGTTTAAAATAACTTCCACTATAACGGTTCCCTTCTTTTCTTGCTATTTCTTCATATAGAAAGCATTGCAAGGAATTACTTTCCGAGAGATAGACTGCCACCATTAGAATTCAAAAAAAGGTTCAACTTTCCCAAGTGGGGAGTAATGCTAATCAGCTCAGCTAAGATTGGCTGGAATTGCATGGTGCCAGTTATCAAAGCAATACTCGAATTGGTGACACTTTGGATAAAGTTAATATGGCTTAACATTCTTTTTCTCATGCAAAAGATTTTACATTCATTCTATATTATTTTATTCTAAGAATAAATGCCTTTGTCTCTGGCTAGTTTGTTTTAGTTCGTACGTCCCATCTAATTTGGTCTGTCCAAAATTGATTGAAACTGACATACATATTGTTTGATATATTTCACATTTGTTTGTCCAAAATTAATTGGTGACACTTTGAATGCTCTCTACCCAACCACTTGCATATATTTACCCTTCACCAAAAACACCACGCCTAGAGAAAATGAGAGTAAAAGAAGAATAAACCCTCCTCTGAAAAAGGGACTGCCATCTCTGTAGAGAGTATTTGGCGGTGCCTTGCGAGTTTATTTAAGAAGTTGTGTCCTTGCGAGTTTCAATGAGAGTTTCAATATAATTATAAATTATTCAATTATGTTTCAATGAGAATTTTAACATAATTATAAATTATTCAAGAAGCTGAGTCCTTGCGAGTTTCAACGAGAGTTTCGATATAATTGTAAAGTCAGCAACTTTTGCTAAATTGATAACAAGATGATATTTCAAGGTTAGATTTATGTAGTGAGCTAAATTGGCAACAAGATTCCATTATGAAGGCCAAATTAAAGTAAGAGGAAGCACATCCAAAAGCGTCATGAATTTATGTACCACGATACATTTCGTGATACATCGTTCACAATACATAACTCAGGTTTTATATAATAAGTAAATGCTTTGATATAAAATTAAAGAATTTATAGTTTAAGAAACATACGAACTGTTGTCTGATTCGTTCATAACTCTTGGATCCCGATATATGGGGAACAGACAAAGATGCTTGTACATCTTTAACAATATTAGAATATGTCTGCAAAATCAAATAAATATTTTAATAAAGTATCTTAATTGATTAAATAACAAGAAGATTAAATAACAAGATACCTATCCCTTCTCGGAGAACCAATAATGAACCAACTCCATCCACTGATGAGGGGTACTTCAGGAGGACAAGTACCAACTACTTGCTTCTCGGTCATACCCGACAACTTGTCCTTCGTCTTCAAATATGCCTTATTTTCTTTCCATTTCCGGTTGAGAGACTTCAGTACAAACTTATTAGAGGATGGAGGAAGTGCAAACTTGGACTGCAAAAGAAAAAATATTAAAACTAAAAATATAAAATATGTCATAATATACAAAATGTTTGATGTTTAGATTCATTTTTTTACCTGCATAACTCATAGAATCTCAACTTTATCGTCGGAAGCATGCCATTCCATTTTGCATAACTCAATGGACAAAGCTGATGCCTCCGTGCAACACTCCCTAAAAAGGAACTCAATAAGCTAAAGGCTTTTTTAATTGGCTGCCCTAGCTGATTGCACTCAATTACTATCTTATCACCTTCACGCATCTGCCATACATCTCATACTCCCATGGACCCGTGTCTGCATGTAACCCTCCCAGACCGTCTACATAAAAATAGATATAAGTAAACTATAGTAAAAAGTGTAAAAAAAATTTATCAAACCAAAAAAAAAATTGATTACCCTGGATGTGAATCTCATCATCTCCTGCACCGACAGTAGGATCATGATGCCCCAAGAATGATGGACCTGTAGTAGACTAATATGCCGAAGGACTGGATGCAGCATCCGATACTGAAGAACGACCAGCATGATCCTGCTGTGCTGAAGTAGAAGGGCCAGCCTTTGTCCGTGAGCTATGCATAATGTCACCTATCATTTACATCAGAGTTAGAGTTAGTGAAAATAAATATTAATTTAACATAATAATTACTACAAAATTAATATATTGCAAAATTTAGTACCAATAAGAATCAAGCATTATCATTTCCTTCAAAATCTATCCTAACCAAGGATACCGTAGCATGTACGTCATCAACCGGAACAAAATTGAATGGCATGGAATGCGTATAAGTGTCATCATCTTCCAGCTGCTTTCCCATATCATATAAGTCCCTAGGTTTTGTTTTAATAACAGTAGCCCAATCTTTATTTTGCATCTTGTACAAAAAATACTTGACGAGCTTGAGAAGAAAAAATGAATGGATCATCCTTCAATAAGACACCAGTATGTATCAACCTTGTAAAATTTACAAGTGTAAATCCATTTGCATCTTTTTTCAAACCCCTTGATGAGTTTATATCTACCCAATCACATCTAAATAATATGACTTTAAAGACTCCGTAGTAATCTAACTCATAAATATCTTTTAGTGCACCGTAATAAGTTTTTCCATCTGCTTCCACCATAACACCGCTATTCTGTGTTTTTCTAAATTTCTCACGATCTTTAGTATGGAATTTAAAACCATTGATTATGAAACCATTATATCTATTGACAACTTTGTTAGGTCCTCGAGCCAGGGCTATTAATTCAGCTGACAAATTTCTCTCCATCATCGTTGATACCTAAAAATAATAAGGAATGTTAACAGGTTATTTGATGTTAAATCAATCCATATATTCTCCAAGTATATGTCAAACCTGTTTTGAAAGCCATGTAGGAAATAACTCGACTAACCATCGCTGCTCAATCCTTGGATTAGGTCGAGTGCTATGATTAGCTTGTCGTTGAGACAATAAAAATTCGCTGCATAAAATTTATTTTATTCATTTAGAAAAAAAGAAGATATGATATTTAAACTTGAAATGCAATAAATCATACTAACCTACGATAGTCAGATATCATTTCACTATGGAGTAACACATAACGATGTGCTTGTGCCATTGATTTATGATCCAATACAATAGTTTCAGTTTTTCCCATTACTCTACCTGCAGTTGAAAACTTATACAATTCTGCATTATCAACGAAATCACCATACCGTTGAGGTCTATTAAACACTGTCTCTACACTTGAAGATATCTTGAACAAAATGTCAAACACTCTTCAGCAATATATCCTTCTGCAATCGAACCCTCTGGATAGGCTCTGTTTCGTACATAATCTTTCAATCGCACAAGGTACCTACAAGATAAATAAATTTCTAAACATAGCATAATGATGATGCTACTTTTAGTAAAAATTATGGTATATCAATCATTAGGATACATCAGACTATAGTGTACCTCTCAATAGGATACATCCATCTATAATGTACCGGTCCAAGCTTGACTTCCGAAGCTAAGTGAATGAGTAGATGTACCATAATAGTAAAAAATCCAGGAGGAAAAATCTTTTCCATCTGACAAAGTGTAATAGTAACATCAGACTCCAACTGATCAATCTCTCCAGGATCAATAACTTTTGAACATAATGCCTTAAAGAATGATGATAGCCGAATTATAACTGCAAGAACTTGTTTAGGCACTGATGATCTTGAAGCTATTGGTAAGATATCTTGCATCAATATGTGACCATCATGACTTTTGAGATTAAAATTTTCATATCTTTAAGATGCACACACCTTGAAATGTTTGATGCATATCCATCAGGTACTTTAATATTTTTCAATACTGTAAGAAAATTTTTTTTCTTGAGGAGACATTGTATAAGATGCAGGAGGCAAATAAATTCTATCATTAGCAAGCATTATGGGATGAAGCTCCGATCGGATACCCAATTCTTTTAAATCCAATCGTGCCTTCATGTTATCTTTGGTCTTTCCATCAAGATTCAACAATGTTCCAAGTAGATTATCACAAACATTCTTTTCTATGTGCATGACATCAAGATTATGTCGAATCAGATTATGTTCCCAATAAGGTAAGTCAAAAAGATACTTCTTTTCTTCCATATATGTTTGATAGACTGATTTGTGGATGCTATCTGTACATCTTCCTCATTTTCTTTTTCAAAAAATTATCTGGATCTTCAAATACCTGTGCATCCATACTACCAATTGTCACTTCTTCTTGATCATTCCTTCCTCTTTTTTAGAAGACTTTGAGAATTTACCATATATGTAACTGATGGAATCAATTTGCATACGAACATTAGTTCCAGAAGGTGGAATAGGTGCACATCCCAATTCTATGGTACCATCAAATAAATCTTTCTGAAACGAAACGGATGATTTGGTTCTAACCATCGGTGATGTCCCATATAACAAAATTTTTCTTCATGTTTTAACCAAATTGAATGTGTCGAATCTGCACAACAAGGACATGCAACCCTTCCCTTTGTACTCTAGCCAGATAAATTGGCATATGCTGAAAAATCATTAATAGTCCACAACAAAGCTGCCCGTAGTTTAAATGTTTCACCATTTGAAGCATCAATTGCATCGACACCTTCCCATAACTGTTTCAATTCCTCTATTAAAGGCTGTAGAAAAATATCAATATCATTTTCTGGACCCTTATCACCTGGAATAACCATTGACAAGATAAGTGAGGATTGCTTCATGCACAACCATGGTGGTAAATTGTATGGTATTAGAACAACTGGCCAAGTGCTATATGTAGAATTTAGAGTCGAAAAGGATTGAAGCCATCTGAAGCTAAACCCAAACGAACATTACGAATATCAGAGGCAAAATCAGAATGCCTAGCATCAAATGCTTTCCATGCTAAACTATCTGCTGGATGTCTCAACATTCCATCCTTCGTACGCCCTTCATCATGCCATCTCATTAATGAAGCTATTTTTGATGATGAATATAGCCTTTTCAATTGAGGAATAAGAGGAAAGTAACGCAATACCTTCGCCGTTTTTTTTTTTTGTTCGTTACATCATCCTCATCCTCTTCATGAGTTGTCCATCGTGAAGATCCACATACATTGCATGACTCTCGATCAGCATTTTCACCATGATATAACATACAGTCTTTCGGACAACTATGGATCTTTTGATATCCAAGATCTAATTTGTTGACAACTTTCTTTGCTTCATAATAAGAGGATGGTAAACCAGTGCCTTCTGAAATGCATCCTTTAGTAATTTGAGAAGCATGGTAAAACTCTTTCTGGACCATCCATTCATATATTTTATATGAATAAATGTATAAGAAAAGAGATCTTAGAAAATTTCAAACAATCTGGATATAATTCTTCATCTGCATCTTTAATTAAATTATGATACCGAGCTGATTCATGCATCTGCTCCTCAACAAATGTTTGTTCCATAAATGTAGAACCATCACATATTCCATCCACTTTATGTATATTAGTTAAACCTCCAAAGTTTTGAACACCATATCAAAAAGCATCTGTGATCAAACCTGTCATATCATCTCCTACAAGGTTATCTTGCATATTACCAGATCCAAGATTAGACGAGGAGGGTTGATTACTTGATAATGGCAACATACATTCTCCATGGAAAACCCACTAGTATAACCTCTTAAAAAACCATTCCATATCAAATGTTCTTCAATGGTTTGTGGATCTAAATAAGAATTGTTAACACATCGTCGCACGAACATGAAATCTTTCCATTCAAACTACCTTTATCCATACCAAATTTAATGAAATCACGAACTCCATCTAAATACTCTTTTGTATTTCTCGGTTTATTTATCCAACTTTTATCCATTGTAGGATAAATGATCGATAAACAACCAACTTTAATCCAATATTCTGCACGTATTTCACCATCATAAGTGTTCGATATTTAGTAGCATAAGCATATGTCAAAATAAATAGTAATATGATAAAAGGAACTCTATTCTTCACAAGATTGACAAGATATACAAAATAGGTTCTACTACAATGCCATCATAACTATATTTTGTGGATTCTATTAACGAGTCTTTAACAACAAACCCACTGCCATATGAACATAAATGAGTAGATCTCTTTTTTTTTCTTTTCTTTTATTTCTTTAATGTAATTCCAAGTAATTATTATGATTATCTAAAATAATTTATATGCAAAAGCTTAATTTTATAAGCAATTAGCTAGATAAGTTATACTCAATGAAACTTTCCACTCAAACACAACATATTTAGGCATGTGCCTAATTTTTAAATTCCAAAATAATAGCATGCTCCAAATTTTTGAAACTAAACATGCCAAAATAAATAATAATCATGAAATTAATGCTTTAATCAACCAAAACATGCCTCAATATGCATTATACATTATATAAATATAATTAATACATTTCAAGGACTGTCCAAAAAAAAAAACAAAAAAAAATACCTAAATTGTAGGGTTCAAAACAGTGAATGAAGCTAGAACAGGGTATATCATCATTCTAACCATAAAAAGGTGGGGGGCAGGGGGGGTTTTGCCTAAAAACAAGCTGAGACACTCTCAAGAAGATAAACGACAGAAACAAAAACATAGAAACCATCAATTTCTTTAACTTCTCCAATCTATAGCGCTGAATTCTAACCCTTTATTTTAAATAACGATGTCAAATAGCTCATCTAAGAAAAGCAATATACAATTAGAAAGGCACGCTCCAACCATTCAATGGACTGAAACTAAAATTTAGAAGGTCCAATCGAAAGAAAAAGCAGCGCAGCACATTGCCAAACCAACCATTGATTTTGCAAAGAAAATTTACAATTCCAGAATTGACTACCAACAAAAAAAAAGATGCTATGTATCGAATCATCCAAACCCATCTGAATCACGATAATCTCAAAAGAAATCTCTCATTTAATACTACACATTGAAAATCAAGTAAAAGAAAAAAAAAAAATACATAATTGTCCACAAAAAAATCTCATATTCCAGAGGAAAAAAATTACTCGAATAGATGAGTCGATGAATTCGAGAAATAGATAAAAAAGGAAAAGGACAAGGCATAGAATGTACCATAAATTTGATTTGGAGATCGACGTTGAGGGTTTCACAATGGAGAGAGATTTGATAAAAAGAACCCCCGAAAATCTATAGCGAGAGAAACCCTTGAAAGTTGAAGCAAAGGTTAGGGTTTTGAAGGTAGGAAAAGCGCGAGGATAGCAAATAGAAACCCTAAGGATACAGACTTACGAGAAGATTTTTGGGATCAAAATATGAAGGAAAAAGGGCATGGCTTCAAGGAAGAAGAATGTCTTCTTTCTATCTTTCGGTCCATAAATCCAGAGGAAGCCTCAGGCCGATGCCAAAATCCACCCCCACAATGAAAATTAACAACCAAAACCCTAGCCCTGGATAAAAAAAGAAATTACATGGGTTAAAATTAACAACAAATTAGGAGAAACAGGCAAAGAGTAAAAGAAATTGAAGGCAAAGATTTTACCTTCGGGGAAGAGAGAGAAGAGACGCCGATACGCTTTCGTCGGGGAAGAGAGAGTCCATGGAGTGAAGATCGGCAGAGAGGAGGGGAGGAAAAGGATCAGAGATCAAATCGGCGGGCAGGGGGGCGGGAGCTAGGGCAGTGATATCAGAACATGCAAGGGAAGGGAGCTAGGGCACGAAGTAATGTATCGGTATATCCCGACGCTAATAAGCATCGTTATGTGCTGATGCTTTTCAAAGCATCAGCACGCTGCGCGACCTCCCGATGCTAAGAGTCAGGATACGAGTATTTACTAAAGCTGTCGACGCTAATAAGCGTCGTTATATGTGCCGATGCTTATAAGCATCAGCAGGCTTTCGGAGCTCCTGATGCTTCCACCTAGCATCGAGAAAAATGAGTCGGGATATGAATATTTTACTATAGCTACCGATGATAATAAGCATCGTTATCTGCTGATGCTTATAAGCATCGGCAGCTAACGATGCTATTTAAAAGCGTCAGCAGGCTGCGGGAGCTCCCATCGCTTTTCCTTATCGTCGGAAAAAAAGAGTCAAGATATGCTACTTTTGCTGTAGTGCAAAATTTGGTGAATGGGAAGCTCTGCCTTCTCCAGCTGACGTAGCAACTCAGGCAAGACCTCTAGTTGGCCACCCAGATAAGACCTTCAATCGGCCATCCGGACAGGACCTCCAGTCGATCACCCGGGCAGGATCTCCAATAGCCATCCGAATAGGATCCCTTATGGGGCCCACTTGTACGACCCCATACTTACAGCTACTCATGCACTCCTCCCATAGTCCAGAATCTCCACAGAGAAGTGGGGGATAGATCCGACAAATTTCAACTGCTCGGTTTGGCAAACCCTGCCAACTTGGCTGTTGAGCCTGGTGTGGTGCTATCAAGGCCCATGAGGGCTAACTTGTATTGGCTAGGTGTGGGTTCAAGGGTTGAGATTAAATCAAGTCATGGGTATACATAGGCTTGGGGATTAGTTTAATCTCATTGGGTTAGTCCATGGGAGTTTTTGTTGAGTCTGGGCCTGACCCACTTGATAGATGTATTTAAATCATAATCTCTAGGGTTTGGATAGAATAAGCAACACAAATTCTTTTCTCCTAAATAAGCTTCTCCCTCATCATGGGGATTCTCCTTCAAGAATGAAGTCGGCCTGGCTTCGTGTAATGCCATCTCCTCTTCCCTGTTGATGGTTTAATTTCTCTCGATGTTGCATTGCGAGGCATCTCCTCTTCCCTGTTGATGGTTTAATTTCTCTCGATGTTGCATTGCGAGGCTTTCGAGAGAGAACGCATGGGCTTCGTGGCTAGCACAGTGGAATACATTGGTGCCTCCTAGGAACCGACAGATGCTTGCATGAAGGACCCTCCCAGGTGGAAACTCACGGTGACAAAGCCAGGCTCACAAATGTATGCTCAGGAGGGAAGGCTTCGATCAATGGTGGACGTGAATCCTCACATAGCAATTCCTTGTTTTGTTACATGAAGGGAGGCTCACGGAAAGAGGAACTGCAAGAAAAGGATTAAAAATTCAAGGAGAAAAAGGGGTTGTGAAGTTTTGAACCTGAGATCAAGAGGGTTCAAAAGCAGATAGGTTACCGCTACATTAATTAGATTATTGGCAACAAAGGATGAAAGCCCAGGGTACTTCTCCAGCGATGTTGATCCCATTGCTGTTCATCAAGGACTAAACCCCAACAATGGTATCAGAGCTAGGCTCAGGAAGAAGTTGTTTGGAGATCTTCAAGGGCTAAAAAATTTCAGCAAGGCCTCATCAGGGTACTCTCTATTTTCTATAATTTTTTGTGCTATTTTTGGTTTAAGATCTCGCCATGGGTAGTAGCATAAAAATAGATTTTGAAAAGTTTGATGGAAAGGAAAGTTTCTTTATATGAAAAGTCCAGGTAGAGGACCTTCTTGTGCAACAGGGTTTAGATCTAGCTTTGGAGGAAAGATCAGATGGGATAACAGATAAGCAGTGGATGTTGTTGGAGAAGAAAGCATGTTCAGCGATTAGAGGATGTCTGACAAATTCAGCCCTTTATTCAGTGCTGGAGAAGAAGACCCTAAAGGGACTCTGATCGAAGTTGCAAGCCCTCTACATGGAGAAGAATATGTGTAACAAGTTGATATTGAAGAAGCGCTTCTACAGCCTTCAGATGTCAGAAGGTGGAGATGTGCTGAGCCATATCTAGGTGTTCGACCAGGTGAGCAATGAATTGCTAACTATTGGGGTCAAGATGGAGGAGGAAGATAAAGCACTTTTGCTATTGTGTTCGCTGCCCATCACATGACTCATTGGTCACGACACTGCTCTACGGAAAGGATACATTGTTCTATGAAGATATTGTCTCGGCACTTTGGATGAATGAGTAGAGGAAGAAGATAACCAAGGAAGCTATTTTCCAAGAGAGTCTATCAGTTGAGGAAGGGTCTAGCAGAGGCAGGGATATGAGCAGGCCTTGGGGATGGTCAAAGTCCAGGAAGGCTAGGTGCTACAAATATGGTGAGGTAGACATTTTAAAAGGGATTATCCTAAGTAAAAAAAGGAAGAAAAGGAAGGATATGAATCTGTGAGTATAGTTGCAGGCCAGGAGGTGGAGGATGATCTCTTGGTGGTATCAGATGGTCACAGGCATAGTACAGAGATGTGGACCTTGGATTCAGCATGTTTTCATCATTACACTCCCAACCGGTTGTTGTTCAGTACTTACATAGAGGTTGATGAGAGGTGTGACTCTTGAGATGATCACCCTTATAAGAGAGGTAGGGATTGGCATAGTAAAGGTGAGGATATTTGATGGCATGGTGCGCACTCTTACCAGCATGAAGCATTCCAGAACTTAAGAAAAATCTGGTGTCACTGGGGTACTTGGAGCAGACTAAATATAGCTTCAGCAGTCATGCCAGAAGTGAGTTCTAAACATCTCCAATGGAGCTATGATGGTGATGAGAGGGAGAAGGCTGAAGAATAACTTATATAGGTTGGAGGGCTCTATGGTGACTAGAAAATCTAAGGTAGCAGCTATGGAACGGGATCCTCGAAATGTATAGGATGTGCATTACTGCCTAGGCAACATGGAAGATAGAGGGATGAAAGAACTGAGCAAGAGAGGGCTACTTTCGGACCTAAGTGTGGAGATATGGAGATCTGTGAGTCATGTCAGATGAAAAAGCAGAGGAGAGTACAATTCTTGGTCAGCACAACTAAGAGTGCAAAACTCCTGGAGCTAGTACATATGGATGTATGGGGATCAACCTCGGTTTTTGCAAGGAATGGGGCTAGATGTTTCTTTACCCTGATAGATGATTTCTTAGGGAAGTAGTTGATCTACTTCATGAAGGAGAAATCAGAGGTCTTTACCAAGTTCGGAATTTGGAAGGCTAAGGTGGAGAGGGAGCAGGGTAGGAGTATGAAGTGTCTGAGGTTAGATAGTGGCAAGAATATATCAACAGGGAGTTCTAGAGATTTTGTGAGGAGTGTGGCATCAAAAGATACTTTTCAGTGATGAAAACTTCTCAACAGAAAGGGATGGCTAAGAGGATGAATAGAACACTGTTGAAAAAAGCAAGGTACTTGATGCTGCAGGCAGGGCTTCCAAAGATGTTCTGGGTTGAAGCAGTAGGTGCAGCTAGCTACTTGGTCAATCGATCACCACACACCATGTTGGATGGAGGCATTCCAGAGGAGATATGGTCTGAAGGAAAGACAAGCCTGAACCATCTAAAGGTGTTTGGATGCACAACATTGTGCATGTTGGTGCTGGAGAGTGGAGTAAGTTGGACGCCAGATCAAAGAAAATGGTGTTCCTGTGCTACCAGGGTGGAATCAAGGGGTATCAAATATTGAACCCCTTGGAGAAGAAGGTTATCTTTAGTAGAGATATGACCTTCGATGAGAGCTCGATCCTTCAGAGCTAAGATGGTACAGATGCATAGCAAGGACTATAGAAGGTGGAACACGGTAACACTAGTCAGATGACCTACACAGTTGTGCCATTTGCTAGTGGAACAGAAGGATTTGAGATTCAGATAGAGAGGACTGACATAAGGGTTAGAAGCCAGGAAGTTCAGCAGGATGCAGCTGAGTACAGGACTCAGAAGGATGCAGTTGAACAGGGGACTAATACTGGGATCGCACTGCACAGGCCCAAGAGAAACGTGCGACCATCGGTTCGATACGGCTTCAAGGATTCGGTGTCATATGCCCTGGTGGTAGAGAATGAAGACCCTTATACCTATCAGAAGGCTATGGAGGCTAAGATAGCCAGGACAGAGATAAATGGGTCCAGGCTATCGTAGGAGATACAAGCTATGACAGAGAAGATGCAGTCTTTCTACAAGACAGGCACATGACAAGTGGTCCAGTTGCCACAAAGGAAAGAAATCAATTGGTTGCAAATCGGTTTATCAGCGCAAGAAAGGGCCTTTAGAATAAAGGGGTATCAGGTACAAGGTAGGATTAGTGGCCAGAGGATACTCTGGAATGAAGGTTTTGACTACAGAGAGCTGGTGGAAGAAAATGGAGTGGAGCTGGTAAAGGTACATACCAAGGAGAATCCAACAATGCACTGACCAAGGTTCTATCTTGGGACAACTTTTGTAGGGATGTAGCTGATGGACACGACAGACGTGCTGAGGCCTTGAAAGCACTAAGGTGGAGATTGTTAGGCCTAGTATGGTGCTATCAAGGCCCAGGAAGGCTAACTTGTATTGGGCTAGGTGTGGGTCCAAGGGTTGAGATTAAATCAAGTCATAGCTGTACAGGGGCTTGGGGATTAGTTTAATCTCATTGGGTTAGTCTATGGAAGTTTTTATTGAGTCTGGCCTGGCCCATTTGGGATGTATTTAAATCCTAGTCTCTAGGGTTTGGATGGAATAAGCAACACATATTCTTTTCTCCCAAATAAGCTTCTCCCTCATCACGGGGATTCTCTTTCAAGAACAAAGCCAGCCTGGCTTCGTGTAACGCCATCTCCTCTTCCCTCTTGATGGTTTAATTTCTCTCGACGTCGCATTGCGAGGATTCCAAGAGAGAACGCATGGGCTTCGTGGCTGGCATAGCAGAATACGTTGGTGCCTCCTAGGAACCGAAGAATGCTTGCATGAAGGGCCCTCCCAGGTGAAAACTCATGGTGACGAAGCCAAGCTCACGTACGCTCAGGAGGAGAAGGCTTCGGTCAACGTGGAGGAGGCTTCGGTCAACAATGGATGTGAATCCTCACGTAAGGGGAGCAATTCCTTTTTTTTGTTACGTGAAGGGAGGCTCACGGAAAGTGGAGGGAGAGACATTCCAGCTGCAAGAAAAAGGGGCTATAAGTTTTGAACCTGGGGATCGAGAGGGTTCAAAAGCAGACAGGTTATCGCTGCATTAATCGGATCATTGGCAATAAAGGGTGAAAGCCCAACGTACTTCTCCAACAAGGTTGATCCCACCATGGTTCATCAAGCACTAAACCCCAACACTGTCGACGGTTGCCTAGGCCCAAAAAACCATGCCAACCTGGCGATGGTCATCAAGGTCAAACAAATTCTGCCAACCTAGCGATGGCCGTCCAAGTCTAGCAAATTCTACCAACCCTGACATGCCACTTTTGTAACGGTTGCCCAGGTCCAGCAATTCCTGCAATGGCCGCCTAAGTCTGACAAAACCTGCCAATCCTAATATGCCATGCGGGAAGCAAATCATGCCAACAGCCACGGCTAGCCATGCTTCAGATCGTACATTTTTGTTACGTCACAAACTCCGCAAACTTTCATAAAATGGGTAAGAGAGACATCTGACCAAGTAAGACTCAAGACACAAATGATGCCTACATACATGCTCATACAAAGCATCTCTCTCTAAGACTCCCAAATTTTCCTTCAAGATCAAGGCTGTTGCCCAGAGCACTAACTTGAGCGTTGAAAGGTCTCCGCTGGAATCTTCAGCCTTAGGGACTTTTTGCAGGCACCTGACCAAAAGAAGCCTACCAAAGGATCCTTGGCTCATCGGAGAAGGCGATCGGATGCTTGCATCAATCAAGAAAGGTGACTTGGCGACAATAGATTGGTGCGCCAGATAGGGGGAAAACATATCAGCAATATTAACCTACAGATCTCCATCACTCCTAGTTAAAAGATGGTGATGATGCGCGCTCAAGAGGCCTCCACCAACCATGTAGGAGATCCCTCATTGCAAATCTAGCAGCGGAAGAATGACCTCCCTGCTCCACCATTGTTACCGCCTTAGACCACCCAGCCAGATCATTTGCCACCCTCACCCAGCAGGTTCAAGAACTAGTGGCGGCAATCCGGAAGCTGTAGGAGGAACATTTTGTGGCCACACAGTGGCAACAAGGGACTTCTGCCACCCCCCCCCCCCCCCCCCACGGCTACTACTCATGCCAACTATTGATCTACTCATGGGAGATCTTCCTGTTGGGAGACTCACCACTGTCATGCCTCACCAAAGCATCTTCAGAGTGGCCGTCAAGCTCACCAGCAAGAGCACCACCACCATGAAGCCCCCAAGCAGCCTCGATCTCCCATTCTCTGTCCAAACAATCCATCCTCTTATGGATGGCGGCACAGGAAGGAGCCCGAGCAAGGGCAACGATACCTCCTACCTTCAGTCAACATGATTTTCTGAGCGGGAGGTTGCTAACATACAAGGCATGCTGAAGTATCCAAACTAGCAAAAGAAGACAAGCTTTTCCCAAATGGGGAAGGACCCCATCGAATTGCCAAGACATTTTGCAAAGGAGCTTCCAACATACTTCTTCATCATCCAGCTTTCTTGCGGAGTGAAGATCAACTTCCTGCCTCCGCCAGCTCATAGTTGGGAGACGTTGACCTTTTGACTCACAGTTGGCGGACGTCACCTCCTTGACTTCGCATCAGATGGTTCCAACCATCTCACAATTGGGAGACATCGATCTCCCGGCTTATAGTTGGTGGACACAAACTTTCTGACCCCGCATCAGATGGGCCCAATCAGCTCATAGTTGGGAGACATCGACCTTTCGACTCATAGTTGACAGAAACCCACTTTTCAACTTTACGTAGGTAAGTCCAGTAGGCTCACAATTGGGAGACATCAACCTGCCAGCTCACAGTCGGCGGACGAACACTTCTCGACTTCGCATCAGATGCTATCTGGGAAGGACCTCCAGCAGGCCACTCGAGTAGGACCTTCATCAGGCCATCCGAGTAAGACATTCAGCAGGCCACCCGGATAGGACCTCCAGCCTTAAGCCAGGCCACCTAGGTAGGACCTCCAGCAGGCCACCCGGGTAAGACCTCTAGACTCAAGCCAGGCCACCCAGGTAGGACCTTCAGCAGGCCACCCAGGTAGGCCCAGGTAGAACCTCCAGCCTTAAGTCAGGTCATCCGGGTAGGACCTCCAGCCTCAAGCCATGCCACCTAGGTAGGACCTCCAGCATGCCATCCGGATAGGACCTCCAACCAAGCCACCCGGCAAGGACCACTAGTAGACCACTCGGGTAGGACCCAATCAATCTTCACCGCCAAAAAAATATTGCGAGCCGCTTTTAGCCGGCCAAAAAAACCCAATTAGCTCACAGTTGGAAGAGATCAACTTTTTGGCTCACAGTTGATGGGCACCCACTTCTAAACTCCATATCAAAGGAAGAAGACCCAGTCAGCTTGCAGTTAAAAAAGATCAACTTTCTAACTCACAGTTGATAGACAATTGCTTCCTGACTCTGAGTCGGAAGATAGTAGCAGACCGCTCTCTCAATCGGCCAACCTGCCTCCAACCTTGCTTGAAGTCTTTTGAGCAAGCGAGTGCACAGTTTTGGAGAGCATGCAGATACAGCCACAAGTTCACACAAGACAGGCAAAAATTATCAATATCGGAAGTAGTGCAAAAAGAAAAGGATTCTTCCACTAGGAAGGAAACAGAGCTGAAGCTAGCATGCAAAGACAAGTACAAAGATAAAGAGATCTACACTCCTTTCGCTTGGCGAATGTAAGGCACATGGTCACACAACCTTTGGAGTATGGGGGCATCTGATGGGCCAATAAACCCCATAGGCAACAGTTAGCCATTCTGGTCGGCTACTTTCAATCGGCCATTCGGGTCGGCCATCTCTAGTTGGCCATTCGGGTCGTCCATTTTTAGTCGACCATCCGGGTTGGCCATCTCTAGTCGACCATCCGAGTCAGCCACTTTCAGTTGGCCACTAGGTCAGCCACTTCTAGTTGGCCATCTGCAATCGACCATCTGGGTCGGTCACTTTCAGTCGGCCATTTAGGTCGACCACTTTCAGTCGGCCATCTCCAATCGGCCATCTGGGCCAACCACTTTTAGTCAGCCATCTGGGTTGGCCATCTCTAGTCGACCATCCGAGTTGGCCTCTCTTTGGGGCCTAAGTGGTCGGGAATACTTTTGTTCAGCACTACTACCATATCCTTCACTAGACGCCGGCGATGGTATTGTTAAAATATAATGGTTGTTAGTTATTTTTTATTTTATTTTAGTCTTTGTTGGGCTTTTACATAATGGGCCTATTTTATCATGCTTTGGTTTGGTAGCCTCAGATGGATAAGATCAGAAGAGGCATTATGTCTATCCTTAGAACCAAGAAATAATATTTATGTGGTGATGTATTTTTCTTCTTGAGAGAAAACCTTTCCTCTACTCTAATTTCTCTTCTAAAAATTATTTGTGTTGGAGACAATCCCAACAAAAATTGGTATCAGAGTATGGTTCTCCGATTCTATCAAATCCAAAGCAAAATCGTAAAAAATTCAAACAAAGAATTCATGATTTTCTTCAACTTCTTTCTTGCCCGTCACCGTCTTCACCACTGACGATGGTCTTGATCGTGCCCTCCACCATCTCAACACCGAGCTTCAATGCTGCCACGTGTAGCCTCTGTTCTGTTCTAATCTCATCTTGATCGAGTGGAGATAGAATCACTGAAAAGAAGAAATCAATTGCCGAAGACCATCCAAATAAAAAAAAACTCATCAAAAAAGCTTCAAACCCCAGGCAGCTGAGTCATCTCTAGATATTCTTCATTGTACTCTTCCTTTTTTTGCATGGTGTCAATCACATGGAAACCAGCCCTTGGTAGGTGGACGTGAAGGCAAAGGACAACAAGAGTGTGAAGGCAATGGAAAACAAGAGACAAAAGAAGAAGCCTGTGTCACAAAGAAAGAAACATCTGTTCTAAAGGCCTAACCTACGAGATGATTAACAAAGAAGCGGTGAAGAAAAAATTGCTATAAAAAAATTACTGATATGATTCATGATAATCTCAAGCAATATTGGTATGACTATCAACCAACCTTCTATTCTTATTTTTGATGAAGAAAATTATGATTATTGAAGCATCAAGATGAAAACCCTTTTTTATTTCGCAAGAATTATGGAATCTAGTAGAGTATGGGTACCAAGAGCCAGTTAATCCAACAAATCATCAAAAGAAGCAACTGAAGGATTACAAAAAGAAGGATGCCAAAGCCCTATTTTTCATCCAACAAGCTGTGTCTGAGAAACTTTTCTTCAGAATTATTAGTGCCACCAAATCAAAGGAGGCATAGGATATCTTGCAGGAAGAATTTCAAGGAAACATTAAGGTGAGAGCTATCAAACTTCAAATTCTAAGAAGAGAGTTACATAATTGAGAATGTAAGAAAATAAAAAATTAAAGGATTAATTCTCCAAAATTATGGAGACTATTAATCAAATGAAGAGCTATGGTGAAACCATCATCGAGCAAAGAATATGTAAGAAAATTTTTGCTAGCTTATCTCTAAAATTTGATACAACAGTTATAATTGTTGAAGAATCTAAAGATCTTTCTGAATTAAGTGTTCATGAATTGATGAGTTCTCTTGAAGCTCATGAGCAAAAATTGTTTAGGCATAAAGAATCATCAATTGAAAGTGCCTTTCAATCTAAACTCAAAGTGGTTGATAAAAATTCTCAAAAAAAATATCTAGTCATGCTTCAATCAAAAGAGAGTCATTCAGATGTGAAAACCAGAGTAAAGAAAGAGAAAGAAATAAGAAAGAAAGAGGTAGAGAAATGCAAAAAAATAATTTTTTAAAAAGGTAATATGATGAGAGCACTCAATAAAAGTGCAACATATATAAAAGATCTTCTCATGCTGAAAAAGATTGTTGGTTTAAGGGAAAACCTCAATGTTATAATTGTAAAAAATTTGGACATATTCAAAAAGATTGCTTATACAAAGCAAGTAAGCAAGCATAATTCTTAGAAGAAAATGAAGGTCAATAAGCACACTATATGCAAGTCAAACTGCTAAAGAGCAAAGAAATAATGTATGGTATCTTGACAGTGGATGCAGTAATTACATGACTGGTGATAAATTTATTTTTGTGGACATTGACAGTTCTTCAATTTTACAAGTGAAGATGAAAAATAGTGTATTAGTCTAAGCAAGAGAAAAAGGTACAATTGCAATTAATACCAAAAAAGGAAGAAAGTTCATTCATGATATTTTACTTGTTCCAGACTTGAAGTAAAATCTCTTGAGTGTTGGACAATTGATTGAGCATGGACACATGGTATACTTTGAAGATAATGTTTGCAAGTTATATGACATAGGAATGAAAAAGCAACTTATGAAAAATATCAAGATGGAGAAAAATAAAAGTTTTTTCTTTATTTTGCACTATGCAAAGGATGCTACATGAAAGATGGATGTGAATGATGAGTCATGGCTATGGCACAAAATGTTTGGGCATTTAAACTTTCAAAGCTTAAGAAGTTTATATTAAAAGAATATGGTGTATGGTCTACCAGCAATACATGACAAGGAAGAAATCTATGAAGGATGTGCACTTGAAAAACAACATAGAGAGGTATTTCTAAAAGAGCATGTATGAAGAGCAAAAGCACCATTGAAACTTATTCATACAGACATATGTGGACCTATGAAGTCTTTTTTCATGCAGGTAACATCTACTTTATTATTTTTATTGATGACTATTCAAGGATGACGTGGGTGTATTTTATGAGACATAAATCAGAGGTATTTATTATCTTCAAGAAGTTTAAAAATCTCGTAGAAAGATAAAGTGGGCATTATATCAAGGTGCTGAGAAGTGATATAGATGGTAAATACAATTCAAATGACTTTGAGAAGTTTTATTAAGATGATGGTGTATAAAGATAATTGACTATTGACTATGCACAAGAGCAAAATGGATTTGCATAAAGAAAGAATTATACTATCGTTGAGATGTCTAGATCTATGCTCAAAGATAAAGGCCTTCCAAATTTTTATTGGGCACAAGCAGTGAATACAACAGTGCATATGATGAATAGATATCCAACAAAAGCTCTTCAGAATGTGACACCATTTGAAGCCTGATTTGGTAGAAAGCCTTCAGTGAAGCATTTTAAAATCTTTGGATGTGTGTGCTATGCACATATTCCAAAGGAAAGGAAACATAACTTGATGAAGTAAGTGAAAAATATATCTTTGTTGAATATTGTTCTAAATCAAAAGGTTACAGACTTTTTAGCTTAAAGCTAAATAAAATAATCATAAGAAGAGATGTTATTTTCAATGAGAAAGTTACTTGGGATTGGAAGAAAAGAAAGTTGAAGAAAATATTATTCCTCTTGATAAAGAAATTCATGATGCTCAAAATGAAGAAAATGAGGTTGAAGGTTCACCACAAATTTCTCTAAGTGTAAGTCCATTTTTAACTTTAAGTTCAAGTCTATCTTCAAGTTTTACTCCTATAAAAATAAGAAGATTATGTGATATTTATGCTTCTTGTAATTTCTGCATGATTGAGCCTAAAACTTATGAAAATGTTATGCATGAAGAAGTGTGGAACAAGGCAATGCAAGAAGAAATCAATATGATTGAGAAGAATAAAACTTGAAAATTGGTGAAGAAACCAAGTGATAAGGAAGTCATTGGCTTGAAGTGGATCTACAAAATAAAACACAATCCAGATGACACCATTCAAAGACACAAAGCAAGATTGGTAGCAAAGAGATACTCTCAATTACTTGGTATTGATTATTAAGAAACTTTTGCACCTGTTGTTAGATATGATACAATTAGAACTCTTATTTTTATAGCAGCACATAAAAGTTAAAAACTACACCAACTAGATATAAAGTCAGCATTCTTGAATGAAGTATTGAAAGAAGAAATTTATGTTGAATAACCTCAAGGATTCATCATCAAAGGTCAAGAAAATAAAGTATACAAGTTGAAGAAAACATTGTATGGGCTGAAGCAAGCATCCAGAGCATGGTACTCTCAAATTGACATCTACTTCAATGAAAAAGATTTTCTAAGAGGTCCAAGTAAACCAATACTTTATGTGAAGAAGCAAAGTAATGATTTTCTCATTGTTTCTCTTTATGTTGATTTAATTATTATTGGTAACAATGAGAATATGATTTTAATTTTCAAAAGTGATATGATGAGAAAATATGAAATGAATGATATGGGATTACTTCATTATTTTTTGGGAATTAAAATCAGTCAAAGAAAAGATGGCATCTTTATCAATCAAAAGAAGTATGTAGAAGGCATTCTCAAGAAATTCAAAATAAAAAATTGCAATATTGTGGAAATACCTTTTGTGGTAAATGAGAAGTTGATGAAAGAAGATGAAAGTGGTGAAGCCAATGCATAATTATACAGAAGCATTATTGAAAGTTTATTATATCTAACAATTACAAGGCTAGACATTATGTTTGCATCAAGTTTATTGTTCATATTTATGCAAAAGCCAAGTAATATTCACTTTAGAAAAGCAAAAAGAGTCTTGAGATACATCAAAGGTACTAAAGATTATGGAATCATGTATGAAAGAAATAAGGTTGATATTGTGAAGTTATTTGGGTTTTGTGATAGTGATTGGGCTGGAAGCATTGATGATATGAAAAGTACGTTAGGTTATGTATTCTTTTATTGATTAGGTATTATATCTTGGACATCCAAGAAGCAAGATATAGTGGCATTATCATTTTCTGAAGCAGAATATGTTTCAACAACTTTGGCAGCACAACAAATAATTTGATTGAGAAGAATACTTGAAAATATGGGCAAAAAGCAAGAAGAAGCTACTACTCTGCATGTGACAACAAATCTACTATTTCTATGACAAAAAATCCTATATATCATAGCCGCACCAAGTACATCAAAATCAAGTACCATTTTATTAGAGATGTAGTAGAAGAAAAGAAATTGAAGTCAAGTATGTGAAGACTGAAGACCAAATTGCAGACATCTTCACCAAGGCATTACCCAAGAAGAAATTCATTCACTTTGGAGATCTCATGGGTATCCAAGAACAACTATTAAAGAAAAGTGTTAAAATATAATGGTTGTTAGTTATTTTTTATTTTATTTTAGTCTTTGTTGGGCTTTTACATAATGTGCCTATTTTATTATGGTTTAGTGTGGTAGCCTCAAATGGATAAGATCATAAGAGGCATTATGTTTATATGTAAAAATAAGAAACAATATTTATGTGGTGATGTGCTTAATGAAATGATATAGATCTATTTTTCTTTTTGAAAGAAAACCTTTCTCTACCCTAAATTCTCTTTAAAATTAATCTGTGTTGGAAACAATACCAATAGATGTACCGGTTCTACCAGGAGGGCAGCAAGCTCGGATGGCCCGGGAGGCCCATGGCACCACGAGCTTCGTCACCTCCATGCAAGTGATCAACAAGAAGATACTCTCGATGGACCTCTGCAGAGCGGAGATCAAGACAGTTGATGCCCAAGATTCGCTTAATGGGGGGTGCTCGTCCTTGTGATGGGTTATCTCACCGAGAAGGACAATGTTAGAAGGGACTTCACCCAGTCGTTCTTCCTTGCTCCCCAGGACAAAAACTTCTACGTGAGGGCTGCCGGATCACCATTGTGTCGGATTCCTGCCATAGTGGTGGCCTCATTGATGAATCCAAGTAGCAAATAGGTGAGAGCACTAAAAAAGAGGAAGAGAGTTCTAACTATGGCTTTGGCTTCAAGGCCTTCTTGAGACACCAAATGCACGAGGCCTTTGAGTCCCGTGGTATCCACATCCCTCATGAAGGCCACCATCACCACCGCAGCACCACGCAGGATTGGATCCTGTGGGACGTTGACGTCGTCAACGTAGTCCCCAGACCTTCTGCCTCTCCCGCCAGACCGTATCTGCCGGCCGAGGACGAAGCCGACATGTCGCCGAAGCCGTCCAAGATGGAGTCGTCAGCTTCTTTTTATGGATTGCCGCACAAAGTGGAGGGTCGATCTATCCACTATTACGTTGCTGACGATGATGGCAACTTAGACAAGACCTTCGATGAATCTTCCTCCATTTTTAATGAGCTGAGTGCGGAGGAGTTGACCCACAAACATAAGGAGCTCTCATAGATATTATCGTGTGCTACCGAAATCCGATGAATGAGAAGCTCTGTCCTCTCCATCTGAAGTGGTCATCGGACAGGACCTTAGTCGGCCATCATGATAGGACCTCCAATCGGCTATCCGGATAGGACCTCAAGTCATCATTCGAACATGACCTTCAGTTAACCACCCTAGTAGGATCCCTTATGAGGTCCACCTGCTTGTACGCTTCTCCCATAGTTCAGAATATCCACAAAGCGTGGAGGATAGATTTGATGAATTTCGACTGCTCAAGTTTGACAAACCCTACTAACCTAACGACGATCGCCCAGGCTTGGCAAACCTTGCCAACTGGCGATGGTCGTCTAGGTTTGACAAATCCTGCCAACCTGGCGATGGTCGTCCAGGTCCAACAAATCCTGCCAACCTTGATACGCCTCTTCTGTAATAGCCGTGTAGGCTCGGCAAATCCTGCAACGGTCGCCCAAGTCTGACAAAACCTACCAATGCTAACAAGCCATGCAGGGAGCAAATCCTATCAACCACCACGGCTAGCCAAGCTCCGTATCATGTGCTTTCATTATACCATAAACTCCGCAAACTTTCATAAAATAGGTAAGAGGACCTCCGACTAGGTAAGACTCAAGACACAAATGATGTCTACATATACGCTCACACAGAGCATCTCTCTAAGACTCCCGAGCTTTTCTTCAAGCTTATGGCTGTTGCCCAAAGCACTAACTTGAGTGTTGGAGGGTTTTCGTCGGAATCTCTGACTTAGGGACTTTTTGCATGCTTACGACCGAGAAAAGCCCACTGGTGGATCCTTGGATCGCTGAAGGTGATAGACGCTCGCCGACGATCAAGGAAGGTGACTTGGCAACAACAAATGAAACTTTTTATTTTCACAATTAAAATTTCTATATATCAAAATTTTCCTATGATAAGCAATATCCTAATTTATTATATAAAATTTATGAAAGTTTTGATGATGTGTTTCCTTTCAATGGATCAAACCGTGGAAGGCCACTAATAGTCTGCATGAAAAACAAACATGGAATTTGATCAAAGATGTTTCGATGAAATAATTTTGTTTACCAACTATCAAGCAGTACTCATTAATCACATAAATAAACAGAAAATCTACAACTGCATCCAGTGTTTTTTTAATAAGATGATTTGGTCGACTCATTATATTTTTGACCTAATCTTGAATATATGACGCAAGTAGTCTAAACACATGCACTCGGCAGGCAAAACAAACCACAAATGACAGATGACAAGCACAAGTTATCCCTTTTTTATTGAAACATGTCGTTTAAATAAACATAATGATTGAATGCCTGTAGGAAACCCGGAATATTATTAATCAAATGGGACACTCCATAGAGGACGGTTGTCGTTTATATTGTTTTAATTTACTTAATTCCACATAAAATTAATCCCACAGCACTGACTGCCTTTTGATCTTGTCCATACGCATTCCAGCCCTCTCTAATTATAATAAGAACATTGGTCCAGCCAACTCTGTTCATTGACCACTGCGCAAGTTTATTTCTAGTCATCAAGACTTGGTAAAATTGGAAGCATGATGATGAACTACTAATATATAATCAGGTGGCCATGATTTAAAAACATATATCAGTTCTTGAAGTTGTCTATCAGTTAGCTTGTATGCATGTGTATTTCATAGTTTTAATAATTACCAACGCTAAATAAAAGTTAAAAAACCAGTGTACCAATTCTGGATTTGCTTCGTTGTGACCTAGTGAAACTAGACTGTTATTGATTCATAAATTTGGGTAGTCTAGCCGCCTCCCATGCTTTCAAAAAACAGAAACTAGACTGTTATTGAAGTGTGAGAAGAGCGATTAAAAGTGTGGTTGTTAGGGGTAGGCCCTGCTTAATTCCTTGAATGCTAGGAAACGTTTTATGTCAGATGATGCTGTTTAGTTTTTGTTTTAACTGAATCGACCTTTTAACTATTTCCCAATAATTTTCAGAGATAAATTTGTTTTTTATTTGCTTCTTTGCGACTTTGTGAGAAAATCCTCGAGTCAATGTTTGCTTAGTGTGAAAAACAAACCATCTACAACTGAAAGTAGAAACTTCACAAAAAACAAGCACCCAAAACTACCTTCAAAAGACTTTCTGATATCAGCAGCTATTCTCTACCCCATAGATTCTCCTGTTCCTTTCCATGTCTCTAACCCCGGTGCGAATAATGCTTTCTTCCATCCATATCCACCTTTCCTCAAAGTCCTGCCCAAAAGCAACCTAGCAGCTTCCAATTTTAATCCTCTCGCTCAGATTTCCTCGGTCCATCAACGGTGCCATGGAGCAAACGAGGTACTGGACGTGGAGCAGAAGGAAATTGAATGAGCGGCCTCTCAGCTCCCAGATCCCTCCAATCTCTGTCGGCTCCTCGTGGGAAGAGCAAGCCTTTGCGGACGACTCAGCAGGCCATCTGGGTGGCTGCATATGGCCGCCAAGATCCTATTCATGCAGTTTTTGTAGGCGAGAATTCCGATCGGCTCAAGCTTTGGGTGGTCACATGAACGTGCACCGGAGGGATCGAGCAAGGCTCAAACAATCTTCTTCAAGCCCTACCAGTGAACCCCTTGAAAATAGTCAGCATGATCATCTTACTCTCTGTGTGCCACCGATTCGCACACAATATGCATCCCAGGTTGGACCTCTGGTATACAACTCTAATCCTAAACCTAACCCTAGTTGTGATGTTGTAGTATCACCTCTCTCTCCTTCCAAGGTCTCGGCAACTTCCACCCAACATGGTTGGAGTGAACACTTTTAATTTCTCCTTCGCATTCTTCATGCGTTATCCGAGAAAAACCGAAGGAATCCATTTTCTCTGCCACTAGATCACCCAAAAATTCAATTCCTCTAGGACTATCTGCCATCCCAGAGTTAAAGCTTGGAGGAGAGAGTTTTAGAGAAGTAGCCTGTCGGGCACAAAGAGATCCAGATGATGAGGAGGACGAGACCATCAGTAGGAAGAGAGGGAGGACAACAGATTCAACATCTTTCTTTGTGAGACCATCTTCAGATGACCGGCAACAAGTCCATCCCCAGGTACTGAAATTTAATCCCAAACCTGTTGATGAATTAGATCTCGAGCTCAGGCTTGGAGATCTCCCAAGGGCAAAGTAGAATTGCATAATCTCTGTGCTTAAAGGAACATATATTTCTTGCTTTTGTAGTCACCCGTATCCTTCCTGAGCTTTTATTTTCGTCTCTCTTTTTCCTCTCTCTAGCAATCTTCAAATTCAATGCTTGAATTTTAAAGTTACTCTTTGGTCAAAAATTGTAACCATATTGAAGTGTCAAACAATGGAATGAAATTTATTTCTAGAAAACAGTCGCACTCATTTATATTATGGTATATATATATATTGGCTGATATTGTCACAGAGAAAAGAGGCGATCTTGCACCTGTTGAAAACTTCTATTTGGGAGAAATATTCACAATTTCCGGTTGTCATAAAATTAGTATATTGGCTACTTCTCATCAACGTGGGCATTGATAATAAGATAGAAGTCATGTGCAGATGTTCAATATGGCAGTCATCGTTTATTCAAATAGAAGCTGAATATAATAAGTCTCCGCACAACATTACTTGTATCAATGTTTCTGCAGCTAGTTTTTTTTTTTTTTAGTTGGACATTAAAATGAAAAAATCCATTGGATCACTAGCTTCGATAAGGTCAGATTCCATCGATATCACTACTAGCATATGCTCATACTTTCCCCTCTATTTGTTGATCTCCTATATATCTAGAATATCTTCGTGCATCGCAAGTGTAATAGCTATCTTCCGTCTCTTTATTCGTAGTCATTTTTTTTCCCACTAGGAATTTCCCAAAACAAATACACACACACGCACGCCTTTTTCTAGACTGATGTTCCATGGAGAAGAACCTTTATCTCATCCTTTTACACCAGAGGAGAACATAATGGAGATTGGCCCCTGACGAAGAGAGAGAGAATTTATGACAGCTCCGTGCAAAAGAACTCTCAATCTTTGTTGCAGGAAGGAAGCAAGCGAGCGAGCGAGCGAGAGAGAGAGAGAGAGAGAGAGAGAGAGAGAGGAGAAGCAACTGATTTGAAGTGCATGGGAAATGGTGAGTGAGGTTGTCTTTTTTTACCATTCTACCGAGTTCACTGACTGACGCACATCAGCAGTAGAACTAGCCCGCTGCATGTGAGTCTATTTTATGACGTACGTATATGATCTGATGCATCAGTACATGGATTCCTTTTTCTGCAGTATTCCAGCAAGAGACGCATCTCTCCTCTCCATAAATCCCATCTGTTTGCTTCGTGCTATTGTTCCTTTTTCTAAGGCTCCAAACCCACCCACCCCATGGAATCATCCCGTTATAGTATTAGCCCATTGCCCATTCATAATACCAGAAAGAATAAACCCCAACCACTCTATATGCTCCTTTTGTTTCTTCTCTTGCACGGAATAAATATGATTCCTATATGTAAATCTAAAGCAAAACCTTTTAATTTCTAGCCCCCGTTCACCATGCCGAAGAAAAACTCTGTGCTTGAAGATAGGCAGTGCATTAAAATGGCTGTGTACGATCTGGATATGTTTAAATGCTCGAGAGAAACCTCCAGTTTGATTAAATGGATGGCAGAAGATTTTATGATGGGTTGCAGAGGAATTTAAGAACATACACAACAATCGCTTGCTATTAGAGTGGTTGTGATTGAGGGAATGGTCCAGAGATGGAGGCTTTCTGAGAAGGATCCTAAACGTGGAAGTTGCAGTACTCTTGGTGTAAGAGGCTTTTGCAAAAAATGTAGAGGAGATATTGGTTGCCTTGAATTCTGCAGTTCCCGAATCTATGTAAAAGGACCATTAAGGAGGTCGAGGAATGGCTTTGTCTTGTCTTGCGTTGGGATGTTGGTTGTGGGACAAATTTGGACAGTGATGAACAGCTAGGGATGTAGGAAGTACAGATGGGGGGGGGGAGAGAGAGGAGTCTGTGAACAAGGTGTTTAGGGTAGTACTGCTGGCGGAGCACATGGGCAGTAGGGTGTCGTTTGTGGCGGAGAGGGATTATAGAATTCAGCAAAGGGAATGAGGGTTTGAGCCTTCCGGTTGTGCATGGAGAAAGGCTGCCTTGTTTAGGGAGCTCTGATGATACCGAGGCATAGTGTATTAACAAGGAGTAAGGTTTAATAAAATTTCTTAGCAGAATGGAATCAAGTGTGCAGATCATTTATTTCGTTGTTTATTAGCTGTTTTGGACTACATGATGTACAGCTGGATCAGTTCTTAATCTATCCACTTGAGAGTTCAGAGTATGTTGTAGATTCCCTCTCTCTCTCTCTCTCTCTCTCATGCATGCATATACCGCACGCGATCATCAACATGATGCTCAGGTCAGTATAAACATCCATTTCTCTCCTCGGAGCTTAGGAATTTCTTTTGCTAGTTCAACTGAATGTGGCCACAGCGTCAGGATGGAAAAAAAAATGAGACAAATCCTCCTCCTTTTTTTAGGCCAGTAATTAGCAACAAGGAATGAATCCTCCAGCCAGCAATTCTATTGAATATTTTCCCTTTCACTTGCTAGTTGCACTGTTGCAATGCACAACAATCATGTGTTATCAGTATCATTATCATTAGGAACAGAAAAATGCTAAATAGACAATGGCATTAACATGATTTGTTGACATACGCATGCCAACAGACTTCTCCTGTCATTCATGGCCCATGGATGCCAGATCGATGTTTTTTTTTTTCTGTATGTCAACAAACCATGTCGATCTTAATTTTTCTTATACAATGTTCAGCTAATTAGAATGCCATGAATGATTGGCATGTTAATGGATGATGCTCTAGTACTCATGCCAACGAGCACATCAGAGTTGGTCCTGTTCTATTCTGGTATGTAATGGGCATCCCGCATATGATTATAATCAGTTCGAGTTTGTTTCCGTGTCAAAGAATTCACTGTAATGAGCTGGAAAGTCGAGAACTCTAAGAATCTTTTGCCATGGATAACAAATGGGCTTGAAAAGTTAAGATGATTATTTCTTTCATTGAAGTACAAAATCTTTGTAGTGAATCATTTGCTACTGCTACATATAACTTCTATATCATTTAGTACTTAACAGCTACCGAACCAAATAAATCTAGAGCGGTTGACTTATTTTTTATTGGCTAGTGGTGTGAAACTTTGTATGTGCATGAGACTTGAAATTTGGATGGCACGGCATGCATGACGTGTCTCAGTGAAAGCTAGTATTTGAACTATTATGTACATCATTATAAAGGATTTATATTGGACGTGTTTTGTGGGACGAACATGCACGCGAGTGTTAAAGTTTTCGCAGCAGCAATGCCTTACCGTGGTTACAAATAACTCATGAACCATAGTTAGAGTAGTGCAGTAGTGACCGACAAAACCTTAATTATGTGCTGTGGCAAATATAATGTGGCGTACCACTTTGCAATGGCCAGAACCTCATCCAAAGCAATAAGTACAGAGGTATTATTACGATTTTCTAATTAAATGCATATCCAAAAGATCTCTCTATACAATCAATGCCAGACTGAACAAACACTATAACACCGATATTTGTGATTAAGTTTTATTTAGATTTGAATCTTAGCCTAAAAAGCATGCCAAACTAAGATAAAAAGGTATGAAAAAACCTATATAAGTGAATATTTAACTCTATATTAGTTGTACATTAGATATCTTAGATTATATTTATATAGAATTGTTGCCGCCGGGATCCGTCCTTCGACTCGGGCGCGGTCGATCCTCAGAGAGTGGGGTACGGCGGACCTGCAAAACAGGAAGCCCACATGCGGAAGGACGCCGGGGGTGGTCCTCCGCGGAAGGCCCTCCGACGCTCAAGTCAGTGAGGAAGGAATCGGCGATCAACCAGACAATAGGGAGGTGGATCTCTCCGGGAGACCTCTCCAGGGGGCGGCCAATCGGGAGCTCCAGGAGGAGCAGAGCACCGACAAGCTGCCGGAAGAGAGGAATGACTCCAGAGTTTTTGGGCATCAAGAGTCGCGTACCTGAGGGAATCTGCCAATCTGACCTTTATAGACTGTCACCTGGGGACTTGAGCATCTTCTGGAAGGTACTGAGGTTGTTACGATACGGGGGTAGACAGAATCAGGCCGTTGTAGGGCCGTTAGAATCCACGCCTTGTCTGTTAAGGGATCGACGGCTGAGAGAGCTCCTTGATGTCTTGGGATCTGGGTGAGTAGACCTGAGGCGGTTACGATAGGTCTTAGGCCACGTCTTAACATGATTCCCTGCCTAAGGTGCTACTCGGATAAGCTTGAGCTCCCGCGTCAGGTTCCGCGGAGGTAGACGTCAGGACGTGGATCGCTAGGTAGTAGCTACGGAAGCCCGGAAGAGGCCGAGCTACGGAGACCCGGAAGGGGCCGAGCTAGGGAAGCCCGCCGAAGATGAGGCCGAGCTAGGGAAGCCCGGAAGAGGCCGAGCTATGGAAGCCCGGAAGAGGCCGAGCTAGGGAAGCCCGGAGGAGGCCGAGCTAGGGAAGCCCGGAAGAGGCCGAGCTACGGAAGCCCGGAGGAGGCCGAGCTAGGGAAGCCCGGAAGAGGCCGAGCTACGGAAGCCCGAGGCCGAGATAGGGAAGCCCGGAAGAGGCCGAGCTACGGAAGCCCGGAGGAGGCCGAGCTAGGGAAGCCCGGAAGGGGCCGAGCTAGGGAAGCCCGGAAGAGGCCGAGCCACGGGGGCCCGGAGGGGGCCGAGCTACAGAAGCCCGGAAGAAGGTCGAGCTAGGGAGACCCGGAAGGGGCCGAGCTAGGGAAGCCCGGAAGAGGCCGAGCCACGGGGGCCTGGATGAGGCCGAGCTAGGGAAGCCCGGAAGAGGCCGAGCTACGGAAGCCCGGAAGAGGCCGAGCTAGGGAAGCCTGGAGGAGGCCGAGCTACGGAGACCCGGAAGGGGCCGAGCTACGGAAGCCCGGAAGAGGCCGAGCTACGGAGACCCGGAAGGGGCCGAGCTAGGGAAGCCCGGAAGAGGCCGAGCCACGGGGGCCCGGATGAGGCCGAGCTAGGGAAGCCCGGAAGAGGCCGAGCTACGGAAGCCCGGAAGGGGCCGAGCTAGGGAAGCCCGGAAGAGGCCGAGCCACGGGGGCCCGGATGAGGCCGAGCTAGGGAAGCCCGGAAGAGGCCGAGCTACGGAAGCCCGGAAGAGGCCGAGCTAGGGAAGCCCGGAGGAGGCCGAGCTAGGGAAGCCCGGAAGAGGCCGAGCTACGAAAGCCCGGAGGAGGCCGAGCTAGGGAAGCCCGGAAGAGGCCGAGCTACGGAAGCCCGGAAGAGGCCGAGCTAGGGAAGCCCGGAAGAGGCCGAGCCACGGGGGTCCGGATGAGGCCGAGCTACGGAAGCCCGGAAGAGGCCGAGCTACGGAAGCCCGGAAGAGGCCGAGCTACGGAGACCCGGAAGGGTCCGAGTTAGGGAAGCCCGAAAGAGACCGAGCCACGGGGGCCCGGATGAGGCCGAGCTAGGGAAGCCCGGAAGAGGTCGAGCTACGGAAGCCCGGAAGGGGCCAAGCTAGGGAAGCCCGAAAGAGGCCGAGCCACGGGGGCCCGGATGAGGCCGAGCTAGGGAAGCCCGGAAGAGGCCGAGCCACGGGGGCCCGGATGAGGCCGAGCTAGGGAAGCCCGGAAGAGGCCGAGCTAGGGAAGCCTGGAGGAGGCCGAGCTAGGGAAGCCCGGAAGAGGCCGAGCTACGGAAGCCCAGAGGAGGCCGAGCTAGGAAAGCCCGAAAGAGGCCGAGCTACGGAAGCCCGGAAGAGGCCGAGCTACGGAAGCCCGGAGGAGGCCGAGCTAGGGAAGCCCGGAAGGGGCCGAGCTAGGGAAGCCCGGAAGAGGCCGAGCCACGGGGGCCCGGAGGGGGCCGAGCTACGAAAGCCCGGAAGAAGGTCGAGCTAGGGAAGCCCGGAAGAGACCGATCTAGGGAAGCCCGAAAGAGGCCGAGCTACGGAAGCCCGGAGAAGGCCGAGCTACGGAAGCCCGAAGAAGATGGTAGGAGGAGGTCAGCCTTAGCCGCCTTGCACGGATATCAATGCAATGACGATTTTACCCCCCAACACATGCCCTCCACTCCCTAGTTCGAAGCGTAGGTTCGGGCATAGGGAGTATAAGTTCAAGTGGCGCGTTCTGGACGGGACGTCTTGGCCCAAACAGCCCATGCAATGATGCCCTACTTAATGCGATAGGGCTATCGTACCTTCGGAGGCAAGGTTCCTCCACTGGCGATGGTTGAGATTGCGCCATGCCATGAATCCCGATCGATATGGGGGTTTGTCGAGGCGGTTCCGGATGCCTCGAATGGGACGTCCCGCCTCCCTAGGGCGGTTCCTTGGCGGGGAAGCGAAGTGACAGCCGCCCTATATATATACACTTGCGCATGCGGCGTCTTCTCGCCTTATTTTCAGAAGAGTATTGGTCTCTCGTCTTCTCCAGCGTTCATAGTTTTCGCCCAAGATTTTCTCAACCGAGATGGCGATGAGCCCTGAAGACGTGGCCTCAGAAATCGTCGCTGAGGATTTGGGGAGAATTCACCAGAGGTATGGTCTGCCCATGGATGTGGTTTTGTGGGTGCCAGAGCCCAAGATAGGGTTACTCGCGAGGTAGAGTCTGGAGTCTTTATTTATGAGGACAGCTTTAAGGCGGGTCTTCGTTTTCCTCTCCACCCCTTGGTGAAGGAGATCATGACCCACTACAACATCTGCCCATCGATGGTGGCTCCAAATAGCTGGCGGAACATCGTCGAATTTATTTCGATGTGTCACCAGATCCAAATCGTTGCAACTCTCTCCCTTTTTCGCACCTGTTACCACCTAACTCCCGGGAGGAAATCGGAGTGGACCTCCATCGGGCCCCGAAGGTCTTTTAATGTCATTGCGGACAAGCCTTCTTCCATCAAGGGGTGGAAGAGCCGATTTGTGATTGCAGAGGGGAACATCGGTTCTGATTTTCCTCGACGATGGGGAGAAGTGGCGAGGGATGCGGAGATGCATCCGACCTTAACGGCGCAGGAGGAGAGGGACCTGGATGTCCTTCGTAATGGATAGGTATTTTCAGCAAATGACCTGTTATCGGAGGGGGCCCTCTTCGCAGCCGGGCTTAGCCCTCTGGATCCACAAGGTGAGTCCCTTTCGTGCCTTGTATCTTTTTTTCGATTGGTGCGCTTGATTCCGAGTACGTGTGCTTTGATGTGGCAGCCGCAAGGTCGGCTTTGTCGAGCCTCTCAAGAGGAAGAGGGGGAAGTGCCCAGGGGAAGGTAGCGGCGCGGACAGCGGTCGGCCTGAGAAAAGGGCTCATAAATCCGCAAGGAGCCCGTCGGGCGCTGGGGCAGTCGCTATAGAGGCGTCGGGGGCGAAGGAGGATCCGGGGAGGGCGGCTGTGGCGCCCGAACCTCCCGTGTTGGAGATTTCAGACAGTTCAGATGAAGCTCCGCTGGCTCGTCCGACCGCGTCCCCCTTGAAAGAGGAATCTGCGACGGGTCCAGTGGAGGCGGTTGTAGCAGAGGGGTCTATTGTCCCCGTGGGATTGTCACTGGCTCCAGCGGGAGAGGGGGAGGAGACAGCCACAGCGGAGGAAGTTCGGGAGGAGCCCCTGCTTGGTCTATCCGCTGGGGAGTCTGGCAGCAGCGAGGTCGGGCCGCCTTCGATGGGTCAAGAGGCGGTTCAGACGAGACCTCGGGGGAGCCCGCGGAGGGGGCGCAGGTGGTGGCGACCGGAGAGGACGCACCGGTGGAGGGAGCACAACGAAGTGGGGGTCCCACGATCGGGGCCCCCTCGAAGAAGATTTTGGGGAGGCTGGCGCTTGGGCTGGCCGAGCTATCTGAAGAGGCTCAAGCCAGGGCCCTGATGGAGGAGGCTGGGAGGCTGAAGGCTACTCAGCTGGGGGTCGTCCAGGCCGGCCCCTCAGGCGGGGCCGGTCAACCCAGCAGTTCGGAGGTCAACATTGATGAGGCGTTTTCCGCCATGATAAGGTCGGTTCTGCATCCGGGTGCGGATCCATCGACGGACAAGTTCGCCGACCTGGGATTGGTCGATGCTGCGTTCGGGCAGCAAGGTGTAGCTGAGGGTATTCATCTTCTTCCCGCCATAGACAACACGACTTTGATGAAGATGACCCGGGACTACGCCTCGAAGGTGAGCCATTTTTTCAGCGCGACAGATGTTTTTCGACGGACTTCGTTGTGGGCGCTTACTCAGTTTTTTGCCTTTGTAGGGTGTTTTGCTTTCCCGGGCGATTTGCTGGCATCTGAGTTTGGCGACAGGGGCCAGCGTCCAGGCCCGGAGGGAGAACGTTGAGCTCCAGTCGCGGCTGAAGGTGTCTGAGCAGTTCGAAGAGCTCATGGACACAATGGACAGGAACTCGAGGGCGGCTAGGGCGGCACATCAGGCTGCCGTGGACGAGGTGTCCAAGCAGAAACGCAGGGTAGAGGAGTTACAGGGACTCCTGGCGAAGAACGACGAAGCATGTCGAGAGCTGGCTAGGATCGAATCAAAACACTCCGCAGAGGTGGCGGCGATGCGGCGGGAACACGGCGAGAGTTTGAGCCGGTTGAGGAGAGAGGCCGACGACGAAAGAAGATGCCTGGCAAGAATGTTGGGTGAGGTGGAGGAGAAACTGAAAAGGCGTGATGACGAAATCGCCGAATTGAAGGAGAGTGCGAGGTGGCATCAAGGAATAATGACTCGAGTGAGTGGCGAGTTATCGTAAGCTCGCGGGGAGATTGAAGCCGGTCGATCGAAATCAGTACCCTACAAGAGAGGGTCGAGTTGGTCGGCGCTGACAGGACGAGGGCCCGGAGTGAGGCTGAGGAGCTGGCCGGAAGGTTGGCCAGGCGAGAGGGGGAGGTATGCTCTTGTTTTGCCCTCCTTATTTTTCTATTGGTTCCCTGCGACGCCGATTGACCTTGACTTTTCCAGATGGCGAGGATGGGGTCGGAGATTCAGGCTCTCCAAAGTGCGTTCGCGTCTGCTCGCAGCAGGAGCTCGGAGCTCGAGACACGGGCTAGCGAGCTTGAGGAGCAAACGCCATTTCGAAGGCCCAAGTCGCAGAGGCCGAGAAACGGGTCGCCGAGGCCAACACGCAGCTTGCCATACTTAAGGGGCGGCAAGATGCTATGAGCGTAGATGCGTTCCATCACGGGATGGAAGAGTGTAAGCAGAGGATACTCAGCGGGCACCCGAAATGGGACCTTTCTTTTCTGAGCATCGAAGACTCTGAAGACGGCGAGTCCGAAGAAGAAGAAGATGAAGATGAATGTGTCGATGTTTCTGACGCCGAGCTTGGCGGCGCCCCTGGTCCCAGCGAAGCCGTAGCCTCCGAGGGACAGTCGCAAACCATTACAGAGGGGGCGAAAACATCAGAGAAGGGCGAGTCTAGCCGTGCACCTGCAGACGTGGCTGAGGGTATTCCCGAAGCCGGTGGGGCTTCTGGCTCTTAGGAGCCGCTCCTGTATCTTTCCCTCTTAACATTTGACATTTCGCAGCAAAGGGATTTCCTTTTTATCTAAGTGTTTTTCTTGCGTGACTTTGCCGTTGTCTAGTGTCGCCTCGATCGTGAACGACCCATGGCTCGTTGATATCCTTGGGCCATCCTTAATTCGAGACCAGGAAAACTATTGGTTCGGGTCGGTGGGTAAAATAGGTCGGCGTGGGCCGACAGAAAGAATAGGTCGGTTAGGACCGATGGATGAAAACAGGTCGGCTGGGGCCGACGAATAAAACGGGTCGGCTGGGGCCGACAGGCGAGATGGATCGGCCGGGGCCGATGGAACAATATAGGTCGGCTGGGGCCGACGGGCAAAAAATAGGTCGGCGTGGACCGACAGGCGAGAATAGGTCGGCTGGGGTCGACGGGCAAAAATAGGTCGGCTGGGGCCGACGGGCAAAAATAGGTCGGCTGGGGCCGACGAGCAAAATAGGTCGGCTGGGGCCGACGAACAAGAATAGATTTTCGTGCTTCCTGCCACCCTGCCAGCGTCCTGCCATCCCGCAGGCAATTCGGTTTTTACTTTACTAGAAGTGGTGATATGGCAGAGTGGGGGTATAAAGCTGCATTAGAGCTTTCCGGAAGGTGCTCTTTTCCCATGCAGGCTACCTCGTTGCGATGCGCACGCAACCGTCCACTATTGGACAGTACTTTTTCAAAGGACGATTTTCTGAGCCCGCCGATTTTCGAAGCGTCAACGGACGATTCCCTACATTTAATGACCGCGATCCGGGATCAGGAAGGGATCTTCGTACACGTCCTGGTTCAGGCGTGGGTTTGGCGCGCAGTGGGGTGCTGCGTTTATCGTGAGAGGCCATGTGGAGGCGTGGGACAGATGTTTGAATCTCGGGACTCTCAGCTTTGATGGCTCATCCCGAGTCTTTCCTGCCTATAAAAAGGGGAAAGGGGGCCATGTTTGGCTATCTCCAAAGTTTTCTTTTCTTGTTGGAACTTCTACCATGCTCATTTCTCTGTTGCTACGTGTGGAAGGATCGACTTTTCCTTTCATGGGCTCCATGCCGCCGGATAGCTGGGGCGACCGGGGAGCAGCTGAAGGATGGCTCATCCTTAGGGGACGAGTTCCGGAGATCATACGGAGAGCGCACATGGAGGGGGCAGAGATCATACGGAGAGCGCACATATGCGCTTCCGTTGTGGTTTCTGCGGTTCCTGCTCGGAGATGCGGGGTGGGAGGTGTATGGACGCCTCCGTGGTATGCGCAGGCCTCCCCCTTTTCGCTGGCTTGGGTTTCCGTCTCTTTTCTGAGGGGAATCCTTGCCACGGGAGGGACAATATGGGAGCAACCAGGGTTGGATGGTCCCCGGTTTCTCCTGGCTGGGCGGCGGCATACGATTCAGCGCCCCCTCCTAAGGGAGCGGGCTGGATCATCCGGATCCTCAGAATCAGCATCCGCGGGCCATGCCTCCTTTTGGATCTTTTAATTCATCCTACCCAGGCGGATTTGGCCGTTTCTTGGTTTGCATGATTTGTCGATCCGGGTGTTGGAGCGCCGCAGTTGTCTAGGCTTGCTTTGGAGCAGTTGCCGGAGTTTTGTATTTGCCCTTATTTTATGCATTTCAATGCTTTTGTAACGCCTATGAGGCATTTGTAATTGATCATGATCGGCAATAAAGAGAGTCATATTCAATGTTTCGATCTCTATATTTTCTTGTGCCGAATCCATTGCTATTTGTCGTTTGTGGGGCATAAAAGTGTCTCGCTCGCCCTTAGACGAGGGTCTTATGTTGCCCGAACTAATCGAGGTTCGTATACGGCGATGCAGAGATCGTTCGGCAAAATACGCTCCTTGCTTAGGTCAGGAGTCTGGTATTTTGTGCTCCGCTTTTATCGGAGCTCGGAGTATCGTGAGTCGGCTTTGGCCGAAGTTCGGGGAGTCTGCACTCCTTTTTGTCATGGTTCGAGGATTTAGTCACTCGAGATAGTCGAGTTTCGGGGAACGTCTTACTTGGCTCTGCCAAGGTTCGAAGGATTTTGTAACTCGGCTCTGCAGAGGTTTGGAGAAAATCTCACTTGGCCACACCAGGTTTGGAGAGCTTTATAGCTCGGTCCTGCCGAGGTTCGGAGAACTGATAGCTCGGCCCTGCCGAGGTTCGGATAATTGGTAGCTCGGCCCTGCCGAGGTTCGGAGAACGATAGCTCGGATTGAAACTCGGCTCTGCCGAGGTTCGGAGAAATGATAGCTCGGCCCTGCCGAGGTTCGGAGAATTGATAGCTCGCCCTGCCGAGGTTCGGAGAATTGGTAACTCGGCCCTGCCGAGGTTCGGAGAACTGATAGCTCGGCCCTGCCGAGGTTCGGAGAACTGATAGCTCGGATTGTAACTCGGCTCTGCCGAGGTTCGGAGAAATGGTAGCTCGGCCCTACCGAGGTTCGGAGAACTATAGCTCGGCCCTGCCGAGGTTCGGAGAATTGATAGCTCGGCCCTGCCGAGGTTCGGAGAATTGATAGCTCGGCCCTGCCGAGATTCGGAAACGGTAGCTCGGCCCTGCCGAGGTTCGGAGAACTGATAGCTCGGCCCTACCGAGGTTCGGAGAATTGATAGCTCGGCCCTGCCGAGGTTCGGAGAATTGGTAGCTCGGCCCTGCCGAGGTTCGGAGAATTAGTAGCCCGGAGGGAGCGAATCAGTCGCCGTTGCAGGCTACGGCGTTAGGTCTGCGCGGCGCTCAATGGAGGGGGCGCTCCAGCGGAACGGGCAGCGTGTTGTCACGCCTTTACTGGCGATGCTGCTCTTTCCGAGGTGGTAATTTATGCCCGAGCGACGGACTTCCACGCTTTCCGAGGAAGAGGGGCGTATTAAGCTGCCTGGGGAAGCGCTAAATGCATTTAATGCAGGGGGCGACAGATCGGAAAGTGTTCGCCTGGGGAACCTCCGTGCTTATCGATCTTACTCGGGATTAGGGCGCGACCCTTTGGATTCCTCACGCATTAGAATGTCGACACGTGGCAAGCTCTCGTGGGTCGGTGCTCGCGGCGCGGCCGATCGAGATACCGGCCTGGCGGGTATAAATATGACCGAGGGGGATTGGTTTTGGCCATCCCTCGGTCTGAGCTCTTAAAAAATGGACTCCCCGGCGCGGTCGTCAACTGACTCGCGTTCCTCGGTTAGCAACCCGTCGTACTCGGAGGAGAGGGGGACCTCCGTGATTGTCGATGGGCTGACCCTTGCGTCGGG